>NW_006499743.1:0-10301 GCF_000471905.2 Amborella trichopoda | reverse complement strand
CTCTCTCTCTCTCTCTCTCTCTCTCTCTCCTACCCCCCCAAGAAAGGATCATGGCAATAAAGAAAGGAAGTTGATCTTCCCCAATAAAGCTCTCGCTGGTATTGAAGCCACTCTCTATTCTTACCTTTCATTTGCTCTAGGCCTCAAAATAACTTGAGGCAACCATGTCCCAGCCACAACCAATAGTTCATGGCTGAGAAAAGAAGGGTCGCAGGACCATGGAGGGCAAGAGGGAGCAGTAATGTAAGTAGGGGAAGTTATTTGGGTTTTATTTTTCTTTATTTCAATTGTTATTTCTGATTTTACTAGGGGCAAGTTTAGTAATTTATTTTTAAGTTACTAACTGGTGGATTTTGTAGGAGCTTTCTGGGGTTTCTAAGTTACTTAAATACTTGCTATCGAGGGGAAAGTTATTATTTCTTGGAGAAATTTGAGTTAATAAAATTAGGGAGATGGATTCCTTTTTGGTTTCATGACTTTTCCTTCCTTCTCTGCTCTTTTTTTCCCCTTGAACGCTTGTCATCTATTACAGTCTTCGTGAATTAAGTGGTATCAGAGCCGGTACGATGGCTTCAAAAGAGGCACGTCATGAAGCATGGAGCTTGTTGACTCAAGTAGTTCAAGCCCTAGCAGAGAGAGTTGATAAACTCACGCAAGAAGTCGATCAGGTTCGGCATGGAAGGAATCTGGAGACCGGCATTGGAGTTCAAGGCAATAATGGTGAAAGATGTATATATCTCATTTCTGAACAACCCAAGGTGGCCACTATTAATGATGAATTCAAAGATTGAATTCTTCAATTGTTGGAAAGGGAAAGAGAACCTGAAACTAAAATAAATATTCTAGAGTTCCATGGGCGACTTCATGTGGATGATTTTTCTTGCTTGGCTCAGTAAAGTCAATAAAGTATTTGAATATAGAGATATAGCTGATCACTAAAAGTTGAAATTAGTGGTAACAAAATTCCCAGTCATGTTTTAGCTTGGTGGGATGATTTATAGCAAGATTGTCTTCAACAAGGCAATTTACATTAGTTCATGGGAGAAGATAAAGACAAAGCAACACTAAAAGTTTTTACCAGTGAACTATGGTGTAAAAATCTCAAGCAAGAGAAAAAGTTGGTCAGTGAATATACTAAGGAATTTTATACTTGGGGAATGATTTCATGCAACGGATGTATAGTAATATAATGCAACCATACTTCTAGAAAACCATGCTTATAGCATTTGTATCACCCAAAAATTGCACATACCCTCTCTTCATCCCAATAGTCAATTTTCAAAAAAAATAAAATTCAATTTGCATCACAGATATGGTTAAAATGAGTCCCTTCCAACATTGAATCTAGACAATCCATTTTATGAATTTCAAGATCTAGGCGTTTGCTAACTCAAAACCATTTTTTTTTCTTTTTCAACATTGTTCATCTAATGATAACAAAGTCATCTAAAATTTTTGAAAAGATAAAAATCTTAAGCAGCTTAACAAAATGGACGGCTTATGTTGATTGGGCTAAAATAACACTTTCTAAGGTGTACATTTAAAAATTGGGATCAAACAAATGGCACTAACATGGATTTTTAAGGGTGTTTCATTATATTACTATACAACCGTTGCATGAAATCATTCCCCTTTATACTTTGACATCTAGGGCAAGTTTACAGGAGTTTGAAGATCAAACGATAAGTCACTACTTGAATGAGCTAAATCAAGACATCAATAACGAATTGGCTTTCAAGGATGTCTATAAGATGCCTGATGCTTACACATTGGCCTTCAAGGCAAAGGAAATTGTTAATCTAGACCATGGGAGGAAGGGCTCAGTTACAAGGGGCTCTACTTCGACATCAGGGCAGTAAGCTATAACCTTTAGAAAACCACCCAAGGGGCACAAGGGAAACAAGCCACTTAGCGTTTCCCAACTAAGCCAAAACCTAACTTGGGGGGGGGGAGAGGTAGTGTTGGGAGAGGGGTAGCAGCATTTAAAACACCCCACGAAGATACTCAAATTGTGTAATTCAGGTGCCAACAACTCATCCAAAGATATATAATTGCCCTTTACATCAACCTGGTATCAAAGTCAATTTTGGTAGAAGAAAATTATGGAGTAGAAGTTGGTGATGAACATGCCTCTGAGAGAGAGGGTGATATTGGTCCAAGCCAGTCTTATCAAGTGGTTGATCCTGTCACAAGTGTTAAGGAGGATTTATAAGGAGACGAAGGGGGTTAAACATTAATCGTCCAACGAACCGTATTATCAACTCCAAGACCATTTGATGAAGAGAAGAGGTTGCGACAATATTTTTTGGACCACTTGCACGTTATGTGGCAGGTTTTGCACAATACTATTTGATGGTGGGAGAAGTGAAAATATTGTCTAAGGAAAGGTGGATAAACTTAAACTGAAGGAGAACAAGCACACACGCCCATAACAAATTCAATGGTTCAAGAAAAGAGGTGAGGTATCAATTCTAACTGGATGTTTAGTCTTTTTTCTTCTTTTTTCCATTGGAGCTAATTTCAAATATGAAGCATAGTGTGATGCAGCACCCATGGATGCATGCCACATCTTACTTGGTAGGCCATGGATATAAGATCGGGATATGGTGCATAAAACCATACCAAACACTTATTCCTTTGTCAAGGATGGCATTAACATTACACCCCACCCTATGAAGCAACTTGCTATACCTAAATCCACTAAAGAGGCAAGTCCAAAGTTACTTAATGTGCAAAAATAAAAGGGGATAGCAAGGATATGGATGTGATTTATATGTTGCTTGCAAAAGAAAATTCTCCACCTACTTCAATTTCTAAGTCTATAGAACCTCTACTTGAGAAGTATAAACACTTGATGCTAGAAGAATTGCCTAATGGCCATCTGCAAATGAGAATTATTTACTATCACATTGATTTGGTGCCCAGTTCTAGCATACGAAATTTGGCCCATTACGGAATAAGCCTCATTGAACATGAGGAGTTACATACACAGATTGTTGATTTGTTTAAAAGGGATTTGATTTGAGAAAGTATGTCACCATGTAGCGTCCCTACATTCTTAACTCCCAAAAAGGATGGCTCATGGAGGACATGCATAGATAATCGAGGGCAATTAACAAATTTACAATCAAGTAACGATTTCCCATACCTAGGTTGGATGATATATTAGATATGATTCATGAGGCAAGGTTTTCTCAAAGATCGATTTAAGGAGTGGTTATGATCAAATCCAAATTTGTCCTGGGAATGAATGGAACACCGCATTCAAAAGTTGGAATGGACTACATAAGTGGTTGGTAATGCCATTAAGGCTTTCTAATGCACCGTGCACCTTCATGGGCCTAATGGCTGAGCTACTTCGTCCCTCTATTGGTAAATTTGTTGCGGTTTATTTAATGATATATTGGTTTTTAGTGCTAGCCCACATGATCATCTTACTACGTGGAACAAGTTTTTTGTGACGAAATCACTTTTTGTGAATTTAAAAATATGCTCCATTTATAACGGACAATGTTATCTTTCTTAGAAATGTTGTTTCATTCAAGGGGAATCAAGGTGGACCAAGAAAAAGTGAAGGCTATAGCTAAGTGGCCAGTGCCAAAGTCACTCATTGAGGTGCATTATTTTCATGGCCTAGCGACCTTTTATCGCCACTTTATCAGAAATTTCTGCACTCGAATAGCATCAGCGATCGATTGTATGAGGACTAGGAAGTTTGCATGGAATCCTGCCGCTAAGAAGAGCTTCACTCTAATTAAACAAAAGGTGATGCAAGCACCAGTAATCGCATTACCAGATTCTTCTAAGGTGTTTGAAGTTGAAACCAATCCATCAAATATTGGCATGGGGCAGGTCTTAGTCAAGAGGGGCGACCAATGGCTTTCTTTAGTGAGAAGTTGAATGAAGCACGTAAGAAATATTTGGTCTATGATCTTGAGAATGGCGCAACTAGTGGAGAGACAAGTGAATTTTCAATGACAATAGATCTACATCAAGGATCAACATTCAGCCCATACCTCTGTCTTAGTTATGGACGACTGAACTAGCCACCTATAGGATAAGGTACCGTGGTGCATGTTGTTCGCAGATGACATAGTTTTGATCGATGAGACCTGAAACGATGTCAACACAAAGTTAGAACTTTGGAGGGATGCTCTAGAATCCAAAGGTTTGAAAATTTGCCGGATTAAGGCAAAGTATATAGAATACAAGTTTACTAATAATAGGAGAAGAGATGAGGAAGTAGCTAAGATTGGTGACCAGGAAGTACAAAAAAAACTGCACTTTCGATATCTTAGGTCGATAATCTAGGAAAATGGAGAGATTGAGGAAGATGTCACACATGGAATTAAAGCTGGATAGGCAAAATGGAGATGTGCAATTCCGCATGCCAATGAAGCTGAAGGGCAAGCTCTATAGGACAGTTGTGAGACCAGCTTTGCTCTATGGGGTTGAATGTTGGGAGGACAAAAAACAATATACCCATAGAATGAGTGTAGCAGAGATGAGGATGTTGAGATGGATGAGTGGCAAAACAAGAAGGGATAGAATTCGAAATGAATCTATTTGGGAGAATTTATTTGTGGCACCAATAGGCGATAACATGAGAGAGATTAAAACTGAGGTAGGCTGGCCATGCGTGGCACTGACCAAGTACAGCACCTGTTAGGAGGTGTGAGTTAGTTTAAGTGGAAGGACATAAAAGGGCAAGAGGTAGACCCAAAAGGACGTGGTTGGATGTAGTTCAGAAAGATATGGGGACTTATAGCCTGACTGAGGGTATGGCCTTTAATAGAGAAAAATGACGGACCAGGATTCGTAAGCTGATCCCAATTAATTGGGAAAAGGCTATGATGATGATGATGATCTTGAGAATGGTGCAAGCCTTGCGTTATTGGAGACATTACTTGATCCATAGGGAGCTTATTCTATACTCGAATCACTAAGCACTTCAGCACTTGAATTCCCAGTGGATGGCCTCTCTTATAAAATATAACATACCTTCCTATTAAAGCACAAGGCCAGAACCTAAAACAAGGTAGTTGATGCTTTAAGAAGGTGTCTTTGCTTGGAACTTTGTCCATGGAAGTGTTGCGGTTTGAAATAATAAAAAAACAATATATGGATCACCAAATTTTCAGCAAGGTCCTAGAAAGACATGTTCATGGGTGGGACCCCATTGGTGAGTATCTCATGCATGATGGCTATTTATTTAAAGGTATATCGTTATGTATATTTGAGTGCTCCTTAAAGTAGCAGATAATTATGGAATTTTGACGGCAGACACTTAGGTGGACACTTTGATAGGGTAAAACCATGGCTATGGTCAAAGAAAAATATTTTTAGCCACACACGCGAAGGGACGTTGACAAATTTGTGGCCCAATGTCAAATTCGCCAAGTATCAAATGGTCAGACATAAGACACTAAGGCGAACACTTTGATAGGGAAAAACCATGGCTATGGTCAAAGAAATATTTTTGGCCTCACATGTGAAGGGACGTTCACAAATTTGTGGCCCGATGCCAAATTGGCCAAGTATCAAATGGTCACACATAAAATACGATTTTTTATACTCCCTCCCTATTTCAAATGCCCCATGGGTTGATATGTCCATGGACTTTGTAGTCGAGCCTGCGAACAAACACTATTTTTGTTGTTGATTGACTTTCCAAAATGGAACATTTTATTCCTCGTAGGAAAAGTATTGATGCTACACACAGCCAATATCTTCGTCAAAGACATCGTGAAGCTACATGGTGTCCCCAAGTCCATTACATATGATCGAGATATAAAGTTCTTGAGTCATTTTTGGCGCACTTTATGAAAGCGCCCAGGAACCAAGCTAAAATTTTCTAACACTTATCAGCGTTAAACAAATAGGCAAACTAAAGTAGTGAATAAGAGCCTTGGCACCTTCTTGAAGAGTATTGTTGGTGATAACATATCTCAGTGGGACCGAGCTTTACCCCATGTTGAATTTACCTACAACAATTCGGTGAATTGGTCTACGAGAAAATCACCATTTGAAATTATTAAGGGGAGGACACCTAATCATGTGCTTGACCTAGAGCCATTACCAGTGCAAGGCAAGGTAAGTGAAGACACCAATGCTTTTGTTGAGCATATTCGAGACTTCCAAGCTCAAATCAAAAAGAAAACTGAAGAAAGTAATGCAAAGTATCGAGAAGCTTCAAATGAGCATCAAAGAGAGAAGATTTTCAAAGAGCGTAACTTGGTAATGGTGTACTTGCGAAAGTACAAGTCCAAGAAGGTGGCCACTGACGAATTTGGAAGAAATATGAGATTAATGCATACGAGGTAGAAATACCAAAAACATTGAATATCTCCCTGATATTTAATGTTGTTGATTTATTTGAGTTTCATGAAGACCCTCTATAAGCCCAAGAAGAACTAGTTGTTGATATTATGAAGCAATTATCAAAAAAAAGGAAGACGAAATTGAGCAAGTTTTGAAGGTTGAAAGCTTTCAGACTCGAGAAGGTTCATATTGCCAATATCTAGTCAAGTGGAAGGGGAGACCATACTTTGATAACACTTAGATTTTCGATCAAGAGTTCAAAGGGGTGGATCCAGATTCATACTACCTCTATTTTGAAGATAACTTGCCAAAGTCAAGTTCCTTTCAACTGGGGGGAATGATGCAGCCATGTCCCAGCCACAACCAATAGTCTATCGCTGGGAAAAGATGGGTCATAGAACCATGGGAGACAAAAAAGGGTAGTAATGTAGTTAGGGGAAGTTTTTTGGGTGTTTAGTTTTTTTATTTCTGATTTTATTAGAGGCAAGTATAGTCATTTATTTTTAAGATAATAATGGGTGGCTATGATCAAATAGAGTAGATGGTCAGGATTTTGTAGGAGCTTTCTAGGGTGTCTAAATTACTTAAATACTATCTTTTTTGGATAAATAGTTACTTCAATACTTGTTATTGACGGGTTGAGAAGGAAGAGTTATTATTTTCTAGAGAACTTTGAGTGAATATAATTTGGGAGGCAGATTCCTCTTTGGTTTTATGATTTTTCCTTCGTTCTTGTCATCTATTAGAGTCTCTGCGAATTAAGGTTCTGATTTGTGAATAATCAACCCTAATTTCAACTATAACCTCTCACCATGTCCATGATCTTTAAGAAAACATAGAGGACTGCCCACCTCTTCCCATGCAACGAACAACAGGATGCCTCACCAGAATCCCACAACAAGAAAACTCGCTGGAATCTAAACCACAACCAGATAACTCATTGGAAATGTCTCTAGATACCAGTCCAGGCCACCCATTAGACATAGCAACCATTAGAGATAGAAAGAGAGAGTTTGTTTCATATTGCATTACAGAGCACATTAAAGTGCAAGAGAAAATCCAATTTATCTGCTTCTTTTTTGTGGGGTAATTAGGAAACGAAATTTCCTGATCCAGCTATCAAGATACAAAACTCATAAACTATAAAAGCAAGTTAAGCAAGATCTAGAAATGATAACATAGAAGATGAAGACAGGAGTAATGACCAAAATTTGCACAAAACAATAGTTAATAAACCATAAAATTTTTACAGAAATAACATAGATAGCAATCAGATCACTCAAAACATTAAAGCAAATCCAACAAAACACAAATTCAAAAACTTGATATCAGAGAGCGGGTAAGAGACACCACCGGAACAGACGAAAAGGGGTATTAGAGGGAGAGTGGAGATAGAGATTTAGAGAGAGAGAGACTTGGTATCTGGTGTGGGGTTTTGGGGGGAGGGGGGGGGGAAAGAGAGAGAGAGGTTCCCTGGTGTGAGGGTTTGTAGAGAGAGAAGAGAGGGGGGTACCTTGGCCAGCAAGAGTAGCAGAGAGCCCGGATCAAGCATCCAAACGGCCCTACGGGACATAAAAAAAACCTTGCATAAACTTTACACTTTTTTTTTATTATAATGAATAATTATAAATAAAAATAAAAATTTGAAAACACAATTTAGAAAGTACTTTTTTTATCCCAATTAACATAGGTAGTTCATTTTGATAATAAGCTTAACCTTAATATTTAGAGAAAAATTTTTATTTTTGATTTTTTTAGATGGTTTTGTTATCATTAGATAAACAATGTTAAACTATAAAAAAATGATTTTAAGTTTATAAATGCTAACATCTTGAAATTCACAAAATGAATGGTCTAGATTTGTTTTTGGAGGGGACTCATTTTTACCATATCTAGGGTTCAAATCGAACATCTTTTTTTTTTTTTGGGATTAATTATTGAAATGAAGAAAGTGTGTCTGCAAAATTTGGGGTCATACAAATAACTCAAACATGGTTTTCTAAAAATGTAGTTGCATTATGCTATGATACAACCATTGTATTAGATGGTTGCTCAAAGTTCAAATCAAACGAAAGGGGGTGTGGTTTTTATAAGGTTGCGACTTTAAACAAACCAATTAAGGTGCACCTCTAAATTTTATCATAACATATAATTTTGATATAAAATATTTTAAGGATTATCTCAAAATCTATTTTCATATCTAATTATTAATTTTTAAATACAAAAATTGTTAAAATCAAGTAGATCTATAAACCTATGAAATATTGAAAATGGATAGTCTAGATAATATGTTGCAAGATGTACTATTTTTGAGACTCAAAATCTTTATTTTCGCATATTCATACATCGAGATGTGATCAATTAGAGGGTTTTTCATCATTGAAACAATCTTTTCAGATGGATTTTTGAGGTGCATCTTTACATTTGAAGGTTGCAACCTTATATAATTTTTTTCCAAAGAAAAATTGGGGAGAGTTTCTATACTTCCCTTACAACGTAGAAGATATATGCTTCCCCTACCATCCAGCCGTTCAATTTTGATCAAGTGAGTCATTCACTGTTTGATCTTAGATCCAATGCCTTAAAGTATTTTATTTTTAAATTTTTTTAATAAAATTGTATGAATATAAAATTTCGTGCCATCTTCTCATTGGCACGCACCTACAAAAGATATTAAAAATAATTTTTTGATAAAATATAATAGTAAAAATACCCCTTAAAACTTTCAGGGGTATTTTGATCATTTATTTCATTCGAAATAAATTGTTTTATATTTTCTACTAGTGGGACTTTAATAGAGGATTAGATGCACAAAATTTGGCATCAAAATATTTTATAGAAAAAATTAAAAACAAAATAATTTAGAAACATGACATTGTGATCGGGGCAATCCCCATTCAGAATGGACAGTTGGATAAGGGGAAGTATATAAGTTTTATGTTGTAAGAGAAGCATAGAAGGCTTGCTCGAAAAAATTTATATAAAGTTGCAACGGGGCAATCTCCATTCAGAATGGACAGTTGGATAAGGGGAAGTATATAAGTTTTATATTGTAGGAGAAGCATAGAAGGCTTGCCTGAAAAAATTTATATAAAGTTGCAACAATGCGGGAAAGGTTTCTATGCTTCCCTTGCAATATAAAAGATATATACTTTCCCCATCATCCAGTCGTCCAATTTAGATCTAGTGAGCCAATAACTATTTAATCTAGATCTGACCCTGAGTGTTTTATTTTTAATTTTTTTTCTACTAACTATATAAACATGAAATTTTGTACATCGTATCACCTCAATGGGGCACACCTAAGTAAAATATTAAAAAAAAAAAAATGATAAAATATAATGACCAAAATACCCCTGAAACTTTCAGAGGCATTTTAGTTAATTTATTTTATTGGGAATATTTTTTATATTTTTTTTATAAGTGTGATATCAAGAGAGGATGGGATGCCCTAGAAAATACCAAAATAAAATAGTATAGAGGGTGACATTGTGATTGGGGCCATCTAAGCCGTCCATTTAGAATGGACGATTGCATAGGGGAATATAAAAGTTTTATGTTGTAGAGGAGGCATAGAAAACTTTCCCGTAATGCCTCAAAAATTCTTCGAAAAGGTTGTTATTGATGTTGGGAAACCCTCTAATTAATCATCACAACATTGAGATATATGGTATATAAAAAATAGATTTCGAGTCCAAAAAATAGTGCATCTTGCAATTATCTGAACCGTCTATGAAACTTAAAATTTATAATTAGAGATGGAAATATATTCTCAGGTCATCCTAAGATTTTTTTATGTAGAATTGCCTCTTATAATAAAACTTAGAGGTGCACCTTACTCTGATTATTTAAGGTTGCACCCCTATACAAACCACACCCCCAATTAAAAGGGTGATGCACCTCAAAATTCCAATGCAAAAGAGTATTATGAAGTTAGAAAGCCTTCCAATCGATCATCTCAACCTCAAGATTATACACAT
>NW_006499746.1:0-20981 GCF_000471905.2 Amborella trichopoda | reverse complement strand
GATGCAACCGCTTCAGCCCATATATTACTTTGATTAAAGGAATTTCTAATTGCACATTCTATGCCCTTGAAAAAAATAATGTCACAAGATTGGATAGGGACCATCCAGTTCTAAAAGGGGGGATCCAAGTATTAGAGAACTCAAAATTCAATTTTTTTTCTTTTGAGAAGCATCTTTTTTTAAATAAAGACAAGTGCGATCTTGTCGAGGAATATATTTTTTTATTTTTCTTCTTTTCACCCCTTTTCTTTTATTTTTCTTTTCTTTTGGCAAAGATTATTTACATGTAACCTTATTACAATAACTCTTACTTCAAAGAAAATAAAACTAATAAATCCAAGATCTTACTAACCTTGATGTCATTAAACCATTTTTCTTTAAACAAAGAAAATATCTGCATTTCTTACGCTTTGGAATATAAAGCCAGTATAATTAAATATGACAAGAAACAAAAAGAAAGTGTCGGAGATTACCTCAACTGGACGTATTATACCCCACACCGAGTCACTACCATCCGATGACACAGGATCAACGATCAACCTTCAATCTCATCCGAGAAAGCAAGTTTAAGCCAAGCCCTCTAATGGAACTATGAAATTCTTTATCACAAATATCAAACCCTTAGGTGAATCCCCTTAGCAACCTAGTTCGAGAGAGATTGATTATCTTTTTGCTACACCCTAAATCCCTTGGTCATAAATTCATAGTTGAGATATGGGAGGTAGAAGAACTCCATAGCCTAAACCTTTAGGTTCTCTCACAATGTGGGAGAGAGAGAGATCTCAAAGATAAGCGAGTGGGACGTGCCCCCTTTTGGGCGTTCATGAGAGAGAAAAACTTTTCGTAAGAAAGAGAGAGAAATTCTAAATGAGATTTGAACCTTTGTAGGATATGAGAGAGAAATATATGAATTAGGTATAAGAGATAAGTTGTAGAGATTTTGGGTAGAGATAATCTATTTTTATAGGCTTTGAACAAGATTAGGGTTTCTTAGGGTTTTCATTTGATTGCCTCTTCTTATGAGATTGAATATGAACCATTGCTCTTTGGTGACTTGTGGGGTGAGAGATTTGAGCCATCAATTTTATAGATGGGCCATCAACGTTATGGAAGGTGCTAGAACATTTATCCCCCTTTTCCTAAGTCATTTTCCCATCAATAGAAATTAAATAAAATTATTTCAAATACAATATTGAGTATACCAAAATAATGCATAAGCCTTCTCATGCTTTCCAAAAATTCATTCAAAGCTTCTTCAAGCCAATATCTTTCCAAAACACATAGCAACTTGGCCTAGAAGCCAAAATCACTTATCACAAAAATAGAAAGCCTCTAAATGGGTGGGGCATACCACCCATGAGAGGATCTCATGGGCCCCACCATCTAGGCCATGGTGGGCTCATGTGCACAATGGGCTCCAATGTAATTTTAAATATTTTTAAAACTCAATAAAATAATTTTAAAATTTATTTGAATATTTAAATCAATATCTCTGATTTTATAAATCCAAATTAGATAAATAAAATATCCAGAGATCTAAAAAAATTCAAATAATAATTCTAAAATCATATATATCATAAAACAAACATACTTAAATTCATTAAATGGGAAAATGATTCATATGGTCAAGGAATTAAATCAATCAAACACTGAAGTACTCAACTTTCAACTGTGGACTACGGACCACACTTGCTTTATCAAATCGAGTTAGTATTTCCCATGACCCACAGTCCATGCTGGGGCTCATTAGTGAGTCACTAAAGTCAGCCCGATGATACAAGGGGTCACAATCCCAGTCTGTAGATTTCATATTCTCCCTTAGAGACGGGCCAATGTCACCTAGACCTGATGTGACCACAGCTCCTATGGCGCGTAGGAGTATCTCTCGCACATGCATACGCTTCACCCTGAAAGGTGGCTTGCTTTCCCGAAACGGTCTAATAATACATGTCGTGTAATGGTAAATAGATGAGGCTTTGGTCCCCGTCTCTGAAAGCCACCATCATACACAAAGGTCACACAATCCATCGGCTCACTCATCTAGGCATACTCCGACCTCATCAAGGGATGACCTATTAGAACCCTTAGCGGTTTATACTCTATGACTAGGTAACATGGGTTTTTTTCAACCGACTGGCCTAGACCATCAAGCACAATCCGGTATCAGCAAACATCGTTTGCTTAGTATGACCCACGAGGGACTACACTCTCACGAAGTTCATGTTCCACTACATAATTTCATTTTACAACCACTCATAAGGCCTTTAATGGCCACACTCACCCAACACTTTTGTTATTCTTAGGTGGTTTCCAAAATTTCCAACCAAGGGAGTAGGTAGATGTATAGTATACTTCCGTGGGAGTGTAGAATACTTTGAACATATTAGGCAAATCCATATCAGATATTATAATATATGGTTCTTTAACGTAGCTTCACCATGGAACTTGGCAGCCAACCTAACCGATTTGATTGAGCGAGTCTAATTTTATTGAGCAACGATATCCAAATGTCACCTCTTGTGTTATATGACATTGATATTAGTAAGCTTTTTAAGTTAGTCAAGAAATTCTATGAAGTTCACAGTTTGCTTTTGGATTCCTGAGGAATATAAGAAACCAAAAAAATAAATAAATAACATAAAGAATATGTGTGCCTATTTAGGGAAAGACGACTTCCTCTAGAGAGAAATAGGTCCCCTCCTACATAAAGAGGTAAGGCCTACTTAAAGAGGCAATGCCTCAACATAAAAGAAAGTGAACTTCTCGGGGAACATTGTGATGATTTGTCCTGCTAATTGAGAGGCTGATTCATTGTGAAGAACTGGTTCTCAAGTAGATTATGGGCAATATCCCCTTTTTTTGAGAGGACATTTCGATTACTCTCAAGGTTGTCTTCCTAAGCAATTGCGTAGCTGTGGATTAAGGATGAGAGATCCTAGGGTGATGTTGGTTAGGAGAGCTGCACTCAAGGGGTTACTCAACTGGATTTTATCGAAGGTTAGAGAGAACTCTATGTCTCAAAATATGTGATCTAACTCTCATTATAATATATTTTTGTTCGGTTTATGTGGCCTTTAAAAGGCCTTATATGCGATTGTGATGAGACATGTGATATAGTGGATCATGAACTCAGTGGGAGTGTGGTCCTTCGTGGACCATACCATGCAAACTATATTTGCAGATACCGGACTGTACTTAACGGTCTAAACCAGTCGGTTGGGAAAAACCCATGTTACCCAGGCATAAAGAATAAACCGAGAAGGGTTCTAATGGGTCATCCCTTGATGAGGTCGGGGTATGCCTAGATGAATGAGTCGATGGACTGTGTGACCCTCATATGTGATGGTGGCCTACAGAGACGAGGGCTAAAGCCTCATCCATGTACCATCACACGGCCTGCATATTGATAGACCGTTCGGGAAAGCAAGCGAGCCACTTATTAGGGTTAAGGGTATGCATGTGGGAGAGATACCCCTATGCGTTATAGAGCCGTAATCGCATCAGGTATAGGTGACATTGACTCGTCTCTAGGAGAGAACCTGAAATCCACAGACTGGGATGCTCATCAACCAGACTTTGGTGACCCGCTAATGAGCCCCTGCGTGGACTGTGGGTCATGGCCAACATTGGGTCAGCATGATTAAGCAAGCATGGTCTGTAGTCCACAGTTGAAAGTGGAGTGCCCCATTGTTGATTTAATTCTTTGACCATATGGATCATTTTTCTCATCAAATTAATTTAATTATGTTTCTTTTATGGTAGATATTATTTTAGAATTATTATTTGAATTTTTATAAACCCCTAGATATTTTATTTATAATATTTGGGTTGAATATATTGATTTTTAATGATTTAAATATTCAAATAATATTCTAAACTTTATTTTATTATTTTTAATATATATAAAATTTTATGAATGCCTATTGTGCATGTGGGCCCACCATTTTCTAGAAGGTGGGGCCCATGAGTCCCTATCTTGAGTGGCACGCCACCTTTTGAGGAGAGGCTTATCCCATGGGTGGTACCTCCCCCTCTTTATGGGATTTGTTGATATACTTTATCTCAAATTGGTTTGAGTTGATAAAGTGTTTTATCTCTCGCACATGCATAGGTTTCACCCAAAGGTGGATATTTGGCTTTCCCGAACAATATATCAATATACATGCCATTTGATGGAACATGGATGAGGTTTCGGCCCCCGTCTTAGTAGGCATACCATCACACACAAGGGTTACACAGTCCCTCGGCTCTCTCATCTAAGCATAAGCTCCGACTTTATCAAAGGCTAACCCAAAACCCTCCTCGATTAATTCTTTATGCCAAGGAACTTTGGGTTTTACAACCGACTGGCCTAAACGATAGGCACAGTCTGGCATAAACAAACATCATTCGCTTAGTATGGTCCTCGAAGGACCACACTCCCATTGAGTTTATGTTTCACTATAATAAAAGTATTTCAATACACATTCATAGAGCCTTTATAGGCCACATAAACTCAACATCTTCCACTTGACTTTTGAAGGCCTTACATTCTCTCTTCCTCACTTTCTCTCATCCGCATCTCTCTCACATGTCTTATAAAAACATTAGGGACAACTTCCTTAGTCATAGGGTCTGCAATCATCAAATCTGTAGGTATGTAGCTGATCTCAATCTCTTTCAATCTCACATCATTTCTCAGGTGATAAAAATAAGGCTTAATATGCTTGGAGTTCTTGTGAAATCGATGCTCCTTAGAGATACAAATAGCCGTAGTGTTGCCGCAGAAAATTCGAACTACCTCACAACGTACAGGATGAAAATTAAGTTGATTAGGAAACTTCTTAATCCACACGGCCTCCTAGGCTACTAAACAGTATGACACATACTCGAATTCCATAATGAACAAGGCCACAATATCTTGTTTCTTTGACTTCCAAGAAACCGCACCCCCTCCAAGCATAAATACATACCCAGACGTAGACTTCGCATCATCTGGATCCGCGAGATAACTTGCATCTGAATATATCTCTATTGCTATTTCAGTTCCCCCCTTATATGTGAGCGCATTGTTCATGGTCCCCTTTAAATATCTGAGAATTCTTTTTACAACTTTTCAATTCTCATCTCCTGGATTACTTTGGAAACAGCTCACCTGACTCATGAAAAAGGACAAGCCAGGCCTTGTTCCTGTCATGGCATACATAAGGGACCCAACTGCGCTCCTGTATGTCACTCTCTCCATGGCTCTTATACTTATATCTTCGGTAAGACACATTTTATTACAAACCTTTGTCTTTTTGTCACCTGCGATTGACATGGGCTTACACATATTAGGTTCTCTTTCCCTTTTTCCTCAAATCCCTCAGGTTGGGTCATGTAAATTTCTTCTTTTAAATCCCCATTTAGAAAGGTTGTTTTGACATCCATTTGATGAACCTCAAAGTCAAAATGGGCTACTGGGTGACACCCTTTGCAACCAACCTACCTTTATATGTTTCTTTTTTTCCTTCAGAGTTCAACTTTTTCTTGAAAATCCACTTACAACCTATGGCCTTACGTTTTTTAGGTAGAGATATTAATTTCCACGGATGGTTTTGGTTAATGGAAGCATACTCATCTTTCATGGCTTCTACCCAGTAGTCCATTTCATGACAGGTCAAGGCTTCATGGTGAGTTCTAGGATCTGAATCTGGATCTTCCCCAATCTTATCAAAATATTCTCCAAAGCAGACAAAATGTTCTAAGTAAAGAGGTGGTCTACTGACTCGGTTACTTCGTCTTGGTTCAGGTAAATGTTCACTTTCTATAGGGAGTTAAGGATCAGGTTAGGTTGGTTTGGAAGTTTCAGGTTCAGGGTCTCGAACTACGTCCTTGTTTTAGGCCTCCTCATAAAAGTCGGCTTATTTTCTACTCACCCTTGCTTCAAGGAATTCTTCCTCAAAGAAATGAGCATCACGGCTTCAATAACTGCACATGTTTCAAGGTTGTAGAATCGACACCCCTTACCATGGTCTGGGTAACCAATGAAAATAGATTTGACAGTTTTGAGTTGCAATTTAGTTCTATTTTGATGTGGGATAAGGACATGGGCTGAGCAACCCCAAACTTTCAAGTGTTCAAGGGAGGGAGTACGACCTATGAAAATTTCGTGAGGAGTAACTGGATGTGGGAGTCTAGTTAAGGATGTAACATGTCGTTAATATAGCTTCTCCCCAAAACTCCAATGAGAGATTTGCATGCCCCATAATACTCCTACCATTTCCACTAAGGTTCTATTCCTTCTCTCAGCTACACCATTTTGTTCAGAAGTATAAGGCATGGTATACTGATGGATGATCACATTTTCAATGCACAATTCTTTGAAAAGGTCAGATGAATATTTTCCCCCTCCATCGGTTCTAAGGACTTTAATTTTCGGGTTGGTTTGATTCTCTACTTGGGCCTTATATTCTTTGAATTTTTCTAGGGCTTCTGATTTTACATGAATAAGGTACACATGGTCATATCGCGAGTGGTCATCTATAAAAGAGATAAAATATCTTTTTCCACTTTTGGGGGTCACATTCATAGTTCCACATATATCACTATGAATGATTTCCAATACGCTAGTAGCTCTTTTTGCCCTGGTGGTATTTTTTCTTATTATTTTTCCTTGCACACAAGACTCGCACACTTTCAATAAATCCCCCTTATAATTTTGAAGAATCTCGTCCCTTTTTAATCTCTCAATTCGTTTGATATTAATGTGTCCTAACCTCATATGCCACAGAGTAGCATCTAATTCATTAGGGAACGAGACATAAGTAACGTTCTCTTTTATTTCTATAGTAAATAGCCCGTCTATAAGTCGTTCAGTTATGATCACATATTTTCCCTTCTTGACCACCACTTTCTCCCCAATGAAAGTGGTTATGAATCCAGTCATAGACATCTTAAGAACAGAAACCATGCACTTCCTTATATCAGGAGCATAAAGTGCTTGCTTTAGGATCAAGGTGTTCCCACTCTTCAGTTTTAGCTCAAAATCTCCAACTCCAAGTACATCGGTTTTCTGATTTCCTCCTATATAAATATGTTGTTGTCCTGGCCCCATGGGAGTAAAAGAACGGTAACCTTCCTTGGTGTTTGTGACATGGGTCGTAGCGCCCGAGTCAAGACACCAAGAATCTTCCTCGGGGTCAGCAAGTATGGACTCGAAAACCACACATGTCAATTCCATGTCAGGTCCACCAGATTTGTTGAACCGACAACTATTGGCTATGTGGCCCACCTTCTTGCAAATAAAACAAGTTCGAGTCTCTCTCTTTGCTCCCTTATTTTCAAAATCTCTTCTTTTGAAATATTTTTTCATTTCAAAAGTATTTCTTCCTTTTCCTTTATTAAATTAGAAAGACGGTTGAGATTTTACCATATGCAGAGCATCCCTTGGGGTTTGCCTTGAACTCCTCATTTCTTCTTCAGATTTGGTGGTCGTGATGAGTTCCTCCAATTTTGGTGCCTTTCTTCTAACAGAGATGGAAGATATGAAAGTCTCCCATAAATTAGGAAGAGAATTCATTAAATAAATCACTTGCATAGATTCATTGGGCTTCGTGCCTATATCTTCCAAATCTCTAACTAGCGCACAAAACACGTGCACATGATCTGTAAACTTGGTACCTTCTACTATTTTTAAATCATTGTACCTTCTTATAGCCATAGTTTGCTTCATAACAGAGAGTTCAGCATACTCTCTTTCAAGTTTATCAAAAATATCACTTGCAGTATAGATTGACTCATACTCAGAAGCGTACGAATAGTCATGACACAGAAAAGAATGTGCTTGCTTTTCAAGTTCATTCTCTTCTAATTAGCATACTCATCTTTGATTATTTGAGATGAGTCGTCAATTGGACGACGAAGTTAGTCCTCAAAGAGTGCCTCATGCAAGTTTTCTTCATAGAGCACAAAAATATAAAGAGTTATTATTATTATTATAAAAAAATTTGCATTTCCTCTGCAAAAGATCACATGGGTCTTTCTTTCATTGGTATCAAAGATAATTTTACTTTATTGCCTTAAGAGTCTTTTCTTGTTTTTGCTTGAGAATAGAAATATATGCCTGCTCGTACCTTCATCTCTGAGATCTTGAAACCGAAAGGTTTGATGGGACCAACTTTGCTTCATGGAAAAGAAAAATCATATTTGTGCTCTGATATCAATGAAAGAAAGACCTATGTGATCTTTTGCTGGGGAAATACAATTTTTTTTTCTAATAATAATAATAACCCCTTATATTTTTGGCAACAAGATCACTCACAGATGGTCTTATTACAAACAATAGAAATTCCAAAATAAATAACTAATCAACAAAATAAATCTCAACTACTTGATGTCATTGATACAATCTAATATTATGCTTGAGAATATGAAATATAGAACAAATAAGTATAAGATAAAGATGTCGGAGATTACCTCAACCGGGCTTCGTACACCCCACACCGAGTCACCACATCTACTGGCGCGGAATCTGCCGTCTAGCTTCAATCTCGAATCGAAAAAGCTGATTTTAACAAAACTATGTAACCACCCTTAATTTTTCAGAAAACCCTAACCTCCAAAAATAACTTAGGCTTCTCTCTAATTTCTACAACCCTTGGTTTCTTTTTAAGTCTAGAGAGAAAAAGATTAGTAGCTAGAGTTGGGGCATCGCCCCCCTTTGAAACTTTAAGATAAAGAAGGTTAGAGAGAGAAACTCAGAGGAGAGAGAGTAGGGTGTGCCCTCTAGGAGAGAGATGAGAGAGAGAGGGAGGTTGTTATTACTTTAGAGATGGGAAAGAACTCTCATATTTATAGAGAAAATAAGATCTAGGGTTTCCCATAGTTTGTCTCTTTCATGAGATTGAATCTGTATCGTTGATCAAAGTGACTAGTGGGGTGAGAGATCTAAGCCATCCATTCTATAGATGGGTCATCAACATTATGGAAGGTGCTTGGACCATTATCCCCCTTTCCATAAACTATTTTCCAATCAATATATTTAGATAAAATAGATATGATGCATTCCATAAAAATAACATGATAATATAACATATTCCATAAGGATACGTCAAACATTATTAAGTAAATAAATACTACCAAAAATTTTAAACAAGATAAGATTAATGTTTACCATCTATTCAAATTGACCATATCCCTTTTAAAGCATACTTATCATATTACAAAATATGTCATGGCCACATGCCTCAAATCAAAATTATCATAATCTTAAAGACCTTGATCACAAAGAAACAAGAGGAATCCAAAGAGTGGGGTGTGCCACCCCTTTGTGACACATGTGGGCCCCCGCCCACATGCCACATAGTGGACCCATGTGCACTTTGAGCCCCAATGGAATTTTATAAAAAAAAAAATTAAATTTAAACGAAACGAATTAATATATATTTGAATTTTTACAACTTTGTAAAATCAATAACTACATTTCTATAAGTCCAAAAATCATAATTAAAATATTGAGAGATTTATAAAAATTCAAATAATAAAACTAAAATCATTTCAATAATAAAATGATCACAATTAAATTAATATGATGGAAAAAGAATCCATATGGTTTTAGGAATTCAATCTGTAATAATGGGGTAGTCCACCTTCAACTGTGGATTGCATACCACACTAGCTTTATCGAACCGACCCAGTGTTTCCCATGACCCACAGTCCGAGTAGGGGCTCATTAGCAGGTCATCAAAGTTAGGTCGATGAATCAAGAGGTCACCCAAAGGTGGATATTTGGCTTTCCCGAATGATCTACCAATATGCATGCCGTGTGATGGAACATGGATAGGTTTTGGCCCCCGTCTCAGTAGGCCTACCATCACACATAAGGGTCACACAGTCCCTCAGCTCTCTCATCTAGCCGTAAGCTCCAACCTCATCAAGGTCTAACTCAAAACCCTCCTCGGTTAATTCTTTGTGCCAATGTACCTTGGGTTTTACAACCAACTGGCCTAGATCGATAAGCACAGTCCGATATAAGCAAACATCATTCGCTTAATATGGTCATCGAGGGACCACACTCCCACTGAGTTTATGTTTCACTATAATAAAAGTATTTTAATACACATTCATAAGGCCACATAAATCCAACACAGGGTCCAACTGAAGTGCTTGGCCGAAATTAGCTTTCCCGGTTGAGTTTGAACGAAGACCGTCGATCCAACGCCATCCCATAGTGGCAACTCGGTATGGGGTGTAATAAGTCCGATTGAGGTAATCTTCGGCATTCTCTTTTGTTGCTTGCACATTTAATTGTATAGTCTTTTTATTCTCAAGCACAAGATTTGTGGTTATTTTTTTTTATTAAAGAAAATTTGTTAGTGGAATCAAAGTTCTTAAGATCTGGGATTTGTAAGTTTTTTTATTTTCTCTGAAGCAAGAGTTATTATAATAAGACTACTTGTAAGTGATCTTCGCCGAAAGATAAGGAAAGAAAAAGGGTGAAAAAAAAATATATATCCCCGATAAGATCATATTGATCGATCTTTCATTGATATCAGAGCGAGATTGATATTTAATGTCATTAGATATCTTTTCTCATTATTAAGTAGAGATTAAGATTGGAAATGAGATATAGAAAGCTAATAATCTTTGTGGTCAAGCAATACACCCTGGTTAAGAATTATTGAAATATTCAACATACAGGAAATGCACTCTGCAGAATGGGTATTATGTGCTATCTTGGAGCAGTTATATGAAGAAGATAATAACGTATTCTTCTATTGCATACCTCAATGATTTTGTGTATCTTTGACAGTAGGATCTACCTACAAAATTTCAGTAGGAGATCTTAAAAGAATTGGGAGTTATGGACTCATGAATGAAGGGTGTCAATTCTGACCCTGCAAAATCCAAGAACTGTCCATTGAGTTCCATGATTTTCACCACCATTCATATTAGTTTTATTTCAGCTGAATCTAGTAATAACTCATAAAATTGAGTTTACTTTCAAACAAAAATAGTTTCATCAATAAATTCCATGTGGTTTGAAAGAAACGAACAATTTATTGAAGGGTGCGCAAATGTTGTTTTCTGCAACAAAAACTATTTCAATGACTTGGAAGTCATGATTTTATTTTCATTCTTAACAGTTTGTTTTAGGAACTACACCTGGTTTTCAGACTTCCATTTGAGTTTAGTTTCTAATGAAATTTATTTGAGATAGAAATATCTATGGGAAGAGAGGAATAAAAATTTTGGATTGAAGAGAGGTCATCATAAATTTTTTATAATTTTGGTGTACTCTTCACTGAGACTTAAATACCTATAATTATCAAGCCTATTTAACAAAGTAGTATGAGGCTTGTAGAAATATATGTGATGCCATTATGTGTCTTCTTTTAAACAAAATTTTTTTGAAAGGAAAATTCCACAAGGGTAGAGAGAAAATACAATTTTACTAAACAGTGTTCATCCTGAAATTATGTAGTATGATTTATTTTGTTAAGTGTATGTCACCTTATTTATTTTTCTGAAGGAAGGTATTATTTGGGATTCACATCATAATGTTATGATTTGGTTTTGATCCTAGTTTTCAATACAAGAGATTTCAGGAAGAAATTTTTTGAGGCTTGAAAGAAACAATTTGTTTATTGAGAGATGCTCAACCTAATTTTCTGCTAAGAGAATTGCATTGTGATATAAAAGTCACTAAAAGGTAGACTCACTAAATTGTGTGATTTAGGGATGGAATTATGCATATTTTATATTTTTGAGTCTATTTCAGTACTCAAAAGGATTCGGAGAAAAATTCATTATGAGTTGAGAGATATCATATTTTGTCATGGGATGCTCATATTCTATTCTACAATAAATTTAAAGATGTGGTCACATCTTTGGATTCCCAGTAATCTAGACCCTTTTTGGGCTTCTTCATATAACTGCTCCAAAATTCATATAACTGCTCCAAACTATCACAGAAAACCCATTCTGCAGAGTGTCTTGAATATTTCAATAATTTTTAACTGAGATGTATTGCTTGACCACAAAGATTATTAGTTGTCTCATATCTCATTCCCAAGCTTGATATCTGCTCAATAATGAGAAAGACTTTTAATGGCATCAAATATCAAAATTGCTCTGATACCAATGAAATATCGATCAATATGATCTTGCCGGGGAATTTTTTTTTTTTTCTCACCTTTTTTCTTTTCTTCTCTTTTGACAAAGATCACCTACACGTAGTCTTATTACAATAACTCTTGCTTCGAAGAAAATAAAAAAACTTACAAATCCAATATCTTAAGAACTTTGATGCCACTAAACCAATTATAAAATAACCACAAATCTTGTGCTTGAGAATATAAAGACTATACAATTAAATATACAACAACAAAAGAAAATGCCAGAGATTATCTCAACCGGGCTTATTACACCCCACGCCAAGTCAACATTATCCGATGGCGCGGGATCGACAGTCTTCGTTCAATCTCAGCCGGTAAAGCCAATTTCAGTCAAGCCCTTCAATTGAATCGGCCAAGCCCTTCAATTGAATCATTATGAACATGCAAGATCCTTAGGATCAATCCCCAAAATACTAAATAAAAAATTCTCGCTTTTTTATTTTTCTTGGGCCCTAGGACTTTCAATAAAATTGAGAGAGATGAGAATTTTCTATATTGTCTTAAGGCTTAGGACTTTGAATAAAATTGAGCCTTAAGATTTTGAATAAAATTGAGCCTTAAGATTTTGAATAAAATTGAGAGAGAGAGATGAGAACTTTCTATACGCAAAAGAGAGAGACGTACTCCCCCTTTTTAGAAGCCAAAGAAGAGGGATAATAGATGGGGCGTGAGAGAGAGAATAGGGGCATGAGAAAGAGGTGCGTGGATCATATTGGAATGAAGGAGGATGACCCCTATTTATAGAGAATGGTATAAAATTTCCATTGCTTGCCTCACAAGATTAAATTTTAACCATCGATCAAGGGTGACTTGTGGGGTGAGAGATCTAAGTCATTCATCTGGATCATCAATATTACGGAATGTGCAGAACTATTATCCCTCTTTCTTTGATCACTATCCCATCAGATAAAAATTAATCAAGAAAATATTGTATTTATCTAAAATATATCCATAAGTCTCATCACCTAGAAGATTTTACTCAAATCTCTCAAAAATAAAACCACTTTATCAACTGAAACCAACTTAGGATAAACCATATCAAAATTGCACAAAGAGGGGCGTGCCACCTTAGGGATAGGCTTCCCCTCAAAAGGTGGTATGCCACCATGGGGATAACCTTCCCCACAAAAGGTGGCATGTCACTCAAGAGCCCCCTAAAATAGGGGCGTGCCACTCAAGGGATGGCAACGTGGCCTCCCATACAATTTGGGTATAGTGGGCCCATATGCACAATGGGCACCCCAAAAATTATATATATATATATATATAATTTTAGAATATTATTTGAATATTTAAATCATTAAAAATCAATATCTTTAATTTTATAAACCCAAATTTTATAAATAAAATATCAAAGGTTTATAAAAATTCAAATAATAATTCTAAAATAATATATATCATAAAACAAACATAATGAAATTAATTTGATGGGAAAATGATCCATATGGTCGAGGAATTAAATTAATAATAGGGCACTCTACCTTCAACTGTGGATTATAGACCACGCTTGTTTTATCATGCCGACCCAGCATTGCCCATGACCCACAATCCAAACAGGGGCTCATTAGCGGGTCACTAAAGTCTGGCCAATAAGCCAAGGGATCACAATCTCAGTTCTTGGATTTCAGGTTCTGCCATAGAGACGAGTCAATGTCACTTAGACATGATGTGACCACAGCTCTATGGTGCATAGGGGTATCTCTCGCATATGCATACGATTGACCTTAAAAGGTGGCTTGCTCACTTTCCCGAACGGTCCATCAATATGCATGTCGTGTGATGGTACATGGATGAGGCTTTGGCCCCATCTCTGTGGGCCATCATCACACACAATGGGCATACAGTCCATCGACTCACTCATCCGAGCATATACTCCAACCTCATCAAGGGATGACCTATTAGAACCTTTCTCGGTTTATTCTCTATGCCGCCTAAACTGTCAAGCACAGTCCAGTATCTGCAAACATCGTTTACATGGTATGGTTCACGAGGGACCATACTCCTACTGAGTTCATAATCCATTATATTAAATGTCTCATTACAATCACTCATAAGGCCTTTAGAGGCCACATAAACTCAACAATGCAAAAGAGAGAAAAATAAATAAATAGCGTTGGGTTTTTTACATTGATCAACTAAGCTTGAAATCAGTGTTTTAAAAACACCCGTGCTGGTTCCCATAGTATATCGGGTACCATCCGATTCTAGAGAACCGTCTGGTTCTCTAACATAATCAACTGGTCTGTGATTTGAACTAGGAAAACATCGGGAGGAACTAGTAGTTCTGAACCCATGTCTTTGACACAAGGTTTGGGAAAAATACGAAAAAAGGGCCATGAACGTGAGACCAAAAAAGCATCAGATGCATCCTTAAATTATGCTTAATTATAGGGGATATTGGTGTAAATTTTCATTTCTTTTTTTGAAGAAATGAAATCTAATGTTGTCAAAGTTGCTTCGGAATCTTCTTCAGTTTGATGAGAAAAACAAAGTAATTCGATGCTTTGGCCAATTTGGGGGAAGACTTTGGACTATTTTTTTAAAAAAATTAATATAAATAAATTAGATAGTTATATATACAACTATATAAAAATAATGAAAATTTAAAAAATCAAAAAAAATTTAAAAATACTTTTATATGGATATTTCTTTGCTTCGACCGAAGAGGCCAAACTTTCGGCCAGGCCGAAGTGGCAGCACCCAAGCTTCACTTCGCTTCGGTCTAGGCCTAAAATCCGAAACCTTTGGCATCTTCAGCTGAAGAGAAGCGAATTTGACAACACTGATGAAATCTAGGCTTCTTGTGTTAGGAAAACTTCCTAAAATTAGACCTAAGGTGTTTATCTTCAAGGAAATGAAATCTAGCATGAAGAAAAAATTCCCAAAAATTATATCATAGTTGCTATTTGTTGCTTGTACCCGTATCAATCTCTCTTGGCTCATTGTATCAAACACCTCTTAACTCTATGATTCCATACTTTATCCTGCGTTGCATTTGATCTTCCAAAACAGTTTGGTGTACCACTTAAACTATAGTCATTTTTTTCATAAATGAGTTTTATTTGTTGTAAAGGCAATGTCTGAATGATAACGTTTGATGATCCAGCATATGATAACATACGTCGTGGAAAAACTTTTTTGTTCTACTTATAATTTATTACTTCTGCTAACCTTATTCAAAGAATTCACCCAAACAATACACATATATGCATAATTTTTAAGTATGATCTTTCATTGGAATCCAAAAATATATGATTTTTTTTAAAGTTTGTGGTAAAATATCAATAAAATAAAATGGTTAAATCAAAACCAAATTTCTACAATTTTATACAACTAATAAAAAAAATTTGTTGCCAAAATAGTTTCAGTGAAATATCAATAAAATGGTAAAACCACTTCAAAAAATCAATGAGGTGGTCAAATAAAGGGGTTACTTTTTAAATATCTATTCATTTAGGTACCTTCCCAAGAATTTTGTTAATCAATCCCCAAAATGACCTTGTTTCTGGTTTATTCAATGACTTACTTAATTAAGTTAATCTAGTCAAATGACCTAGATAACCTTGTTTGTTCCGGTTCCTAACCTAGAATATATTGTTTATTGAAAGTTTATTTTGGGTTCGGAACACAGAATAAGTAACCAATGTGCGCCCACTAATTCCGAGTTCCAAACCTGAAATAAGATTTTTTTTTATATAAAAAGATCATGTTCCAGATCTAGAACTGAGAATGGGCATGAGTATTTGGTTAATTCGGCTCAAGCGAATTAAATGGTTCAGTCACTGAGATGTCCTCACTTATTTAGGGTTACAAACCCATAATGATAAACGAGGGAAGTTCGAGTATTTTTTAGTAAAATCTTTGAGAATATGCATAAGATTTTAAAAAATAATCACTTTGTTGGTAAAGTTATTATTTAAAGGGAAATTATCGTTAATATACCTTAATTTTAAAGAAATCACAAAAAAAAACCCCAACTTCACAAAATCTCGCCCACGCCCTCTTTCCCAATTTTCGGTATTTTTTGGACAAAAATACTCTTTACAGTAGTCTTTCTACCGTAATGCATAGTGACCAATTAAAATACTGTTGTAAATAGAGATAGAAATACAGAGATAGAATTACAGTACTTCTAGTACTGTAATAACGTGACATCTATTACAGTACTTTAATTAACGTAATAACATAGAGTATTACGGTAATTAAAATATCGTAATACCTTAAAGTAGTATTACGGTAATTTTATTACCGTAATATTGTCCGACTCAAAACAAAAGATTCTCTACTCTCTCGAGTCTACCATCTATTACTCCCTCGACAAAAATCCATGCTAGCTGTATTTTTCAATCTCAAATATTTAGGATATAATCTCTACTTATGGTTCTAAAAATTTTATAACAAAAACACTCTTAAATAGGTGTTTTTGAGCGAGGGAGTAGATCCGCATCGTCCTCCCATGGGAATATGGATTTTTTGAAAACAAAGAGGGGTAGCCCTAATATTAGCTTTGGTTCGAAGCTTTTTAAAGTATTACGGTATTAAGAATATTGTAAAGACTTTACAATATTCTTATTACCGTAATACTTTTGACTTTGCGGTATTCTTATTACCGTAATACTTTAAAAGCTTCAAACCAAAGCTAATATCAAGGCTACCTCTCTCTCTTTTCAAAAAATCCATGTTCCCATGGGAGCCCGATGTGGATCTACTCCCTCACTCAAAAATACCTATTTAAGAGTGTTTTTGTTCTAAAATTTTAATAACCATATAAAAATTAAGCAAAGATTATATCCTAAAAATTTGATATTTGAGAAATACAGCCAGCATAGATTTTTGTCGAGGAAGTAAATAAATAATAGACTCGATAAATTAAAAAATATTTTATTATGAGGCTTGGGCACTATTACAGTAATTAAATTATCGTAATACTACTTTAAGGTATTACGGTATTTTAATTATTGTAATACACTGTTATTACCGTAATTAAAGTACCGTAATAGATGTTCACGTTATTACGGTACTAGAAGTACCATAATTCTATCTCTATTTATAAGGGTATTTTAATTACCGTAATGGTCGCAATGCATTACGGTAGAAAGACTACTGTAAAGGGTATTTTCGTCCAAAAAATGCCAAAAATTGAGAAAAAGGGTGTGGACGAGGTTTTGGAAGTTAGGGGTTTTTTTTACGATTTTCTTAAAATTAAAGTATATTAGCGAAATATATTTGGGAAGTTAGGAGTTTAACCGTCTTATTGGTTTTGTGAGGTAGTTGGCCATTTTAACTGTATTTTCTCAAAAATTGATCTCCAATTTGTTAACTACGCTACATAATAAACCTTATACTATTGAAGTAAGGGGCAGCTCAAAAACCACTGAAAGGTCATTCGGATGCTGGAAAATCCTCAAATTAATCATTTAGATAGGATGTGCTAGTATGAAGAAAAAAAAGGATTTCAAGTCAGAAAATTAGTACATCTTGTGACACATTATCAGTGCCGTTCATTTTTTTAATTTTTAATTGTTTATAGATATGTTCAATTTTCTCTATTTTTCGAGCTTTAAATTTTACAATTATGACCGACAATAAATTTTCATACCATTGCGAGGCTTTTTAGCACCAAAACTGTACCTTTCGGTGTAGTTTTAAAGTACGCCTTATGTTGATTGTTAAAGGTTTTATACAAACCACACCTATAAAAAAACGGGTGGCTCGCAAATTTAAGAATTATATATCAACCCCTAGGAAGAAAGAGATGTATTCGATTGGTAAAGTATTCGAACGTTATATTTTGAATAATAATACTTAATGGAAAAATTTGTATAACCTCAAAAATCCATTGGAAAAAAGTTTTTGATGTT
The DNA here is from genome assembly GCF_000471905.2 of Amborella trichopoda. Next base: position 2,983 of record NW_006499746.1, on the reverse strand, counting down.
GAAAGACCTTCTAATTGATCATCTCGATATCGAGATATATGAATATGAAAAAAGTAAGATTTTAAACCTCGGAGTTAGTGCAAGTTGCAACACATTATCTAGACCGTCTATTTTCATGCTTTTCATATATTCAGAGATCAACTTGATTGTAAGCATTTTTGGAGTTTAAAATTTTATAGTTAGACATAAAATTAGATTTTTAGATAAACCTAAAAATGTTGTACACCAAAATTATATTTTGTAATAAAATTTGAAGGTGCGCCTTAATTGGATTGTTTAAGGTTGCAACCTTATAGAAACCACACCCATACTACAGTTAAATTAGACCTTGTCTACATCAAAGATTGGAATATATATATATATATATATATATGAGGGAAAGTTTATATAAGGTTGCAGAATTACAGATGCACCTCAAAAATATATCAGAAAAGCTCGTTTTAATGTTGAAGAACACTCTAATTGATCATCTCAACATGGAGATGTATGAATATAAATAAATAAATAAAAAATTAAGTCCCAGAAATAGTGCATCTTGCAACACATTATCTAGATCGTCAATTTTCAAGATTTTCATATATTTATAGATCTACTTGATTTTTAACCATTTTTGAAATTTAAAATTTTATAATTAGATATAAATATGAATTTTCAAATAATCCTAAGAATTTTTTATACCAAAATTACATGTTATAATAAAATTTGAAGGTGCATCTTAATTGGATGGTTCAAGGTTGCACATAACATGGGATTTTCAAGGACTAACCTTCTCCACCACTTTGTCAAAAGTGTCGCATGGGTTGGTCTAAGTCACCATTTTCCCAGACGACCTTGTTTCTTCGGCATAGACATCGAATTCCACCCTAACATATGGAATCTATTTCTTTTCCTTTACTCATTCCACAATAACACGCTCATCATGCCCTCCATTTTATTTATCACTATCTTGGGTGCTCTGAATATGGAGTGGTAAATTTGTAAGTTTGAGAGGGTGGCTTTAGTTACGGTTGTCTAACCTCGAAATGGGACATATCCATATATCCAATTAATCTGAAAACTTTACTAAATAGATCCCTAAATACCTGGCAGGAAAACATCCTTGCCACAACCAAACCGTTGTGCAAAACAATTGCAATAAATTTCATCTTTTTTATCTTTAATTATAGGTTTTGCATTTTATTTGAAATATTTTAGTTAAGGTTTGTTCTAAATGATATTGGAAATTTTGCCTTTTATTTAGCATCAAGGATACATGAAATCAAATTGAAATTTTAAGGCATGTTGCCATCTCTCTTATTATGCAATTGCTCCTTGTTTCTTTCTGGATAAAAATCTCATAATGTTTATTGAAAATCTCCCTTACCAATGGAAACTATTAATTTTCATTCTCCTTAGATTCTTAAATTTTTCCATAACCGTGAGTTGATCTCTCTCTCTCCTCTTTAATCCCCTTTAGCTAAATCCCCTTCTAGTTACTTCTAACCGTAGCTTTTTTCTATCGAGGGAAGCTTATAAAATCATATTTAAGAGTGCCTATTTACCATCTCATTAATAAATATGATTTGACTGTATACAATGAGATCATTTGAAACGAACAAGGAGGTCACAATTACTTACAACCATCTAATGTCAAATACGATAGCTTGGGTGTATCAAAAATTCGAGAAAATTTTTTTTGAACTTTCAACTTGATCAATGAAATAAATGCAGCCACCCAATTTAACATCCAGTGGTCAAAATTAATTGACGACATTGTAATTTGACATCCAGTGGTCAAAATTAATTGTGACCACATTGTACCAAAAGTATGATGTGTTTTAAAATTTAATGCGATGTATCATTAGATGAGTTATTTGAAGACATTAGATCTCATTGGATAGAGTGGAATTTTAAATAGATGAACTCTCAGTAAAATTTGACAAATTTGGCTTCAATTACACCATGTTCATCATCGCTTTTCCAGAGACAAATTTGGCTTCAATTACACCATCTTCATCGTCGTTTTTCCAGGCATGCCCATGCAAACGCATGGGTACAAGTGCCCTAAATCTGCCATTGACCTTTTGATGGTTGAGTGCCTATCCAATTTCTCTACTTGGAAGAACAGGGGTAGAAAAAGATTAAAATTAATAACACAGTTTCCATGAGTCCATGTAGATACGAGTTACTTTAAAAATCTGTGTTTGAGATGGATTTTTTTTACTTAATTTTCTAAGGGCATGTGATCTCTAACATCGAGATCATGAATATAAAAAAATTAGAAATAATTCTATTAGGAAAACATTTGGACCATTAATTCCAATTGTTTTTAGATGGACACCTATTTGCATGCATCTTTAAGATGGATGCTTTATGCCTTGGGACCTTATATTGTAGAAATGCAGTCCAGCCCGTATAAAACAATTTTCCTAAAATTAAAATATACTTCATATGGCAAATAAAAATGAGCAACCAATCACTAAATAAACTAACAATAGCAAGTTCATAACGACAAAATTCTACAAACATAAACAGAGTAAAGTAACCCAAAACATGCTCTCAGTCACACAAAAGTAAAAGATGAGCTTAGGAAGAAGAGTTCACCGTAAACAGGCTTCAAAATCACCTTAACTTTGACCTCTTCGCAGGTATCCCTCTCTTAACTTCAGGTACACGAGCTTTCCCAAAAGCCTTCGCCTTCCTTCTCCTTCTCTCCTCCTCACTATCTGACTCGTCACCCTGCTCCTTATCAGCGTTCCTTGCTTCTCTCTCCAACTCATCCCAACTCTTCCCTTCTGAGTCCTCAGAGTCCTCATCTTCCTCCTCATCTTCATCTGATTCCACTAGAGACTCACTGTCAGAGGCTTCATCCTCTGATTCAGAAACCTCCTCTACATCAGAAGGTTCATAACCAACATCTGATTCCTCTGAGTTTCCAGAATCTGAATCGCTAGCCTCCAAATTCAAGAACTCCCACCCACCATCTTCAATAAACTTCTCGGGG
>NW_006499751.1:6852011-6863313 GCF_000471905.2 Amborella trichopoda | reverse complement strand
ATAAATATCCTCAACTTATTTTTGTACCATATAACCGCACAAATTATTTTTCTTTACCTCATTTCATGTTTTATTGCAAAAACCAGTACCTCAGTTTATTTTTTTTTTACCAAAAACGTACATCAATTTGTTTTTTGTCAAAAAATGCTGTGAATTATTTTTTCTTACCTCGTTTTATTTTTTATTAAAGAAAAGAGCACTCCAATTCCTTTTTTAACTACAAATACATCAAATTATTTTTATTTTTCTTTGCCTTGTTTTTTTTTTATTTGAAAAAAAAAAAAACCCCTATTATGTTTTTTTCAAAAAAAGCACCTCTCTTTATTCTTTGAACAAAAAAATACCTAAAATTAGTTTTCTTTTTTACTAGTTTTATTTTTCAAAACATACCCCATAAGTACCTCGAATTATTTTTTTTGCCTCATTTTATTTTGTATTTCCAAATAATTCTTCAATTTATTTTTCAAACGAAAAACACCTCAGTTTCTTCCAATTTGAAAAGAGTACCTAGATTTATTTTTTAAGCAAAAAATACCTCATATTATTTATCTTTACCTAATTGTTTTTTTATTTCAAAAAATAACCTTAATTGATTTTTTTCCAAAATAATACCACAAATTATTTTTCTAGACCTCATTTTATTTTTTATAAACAAAAATATGCCTCGATTTATTTTTGAAACGAAAAATACCTCAGTTTATTGTTAATTACCAAAAAGTAACTCAATTTTTTTTTTTTTACCAAAAAATACCTCACATTATTTTTTCTTACGTCATTTCATGTTACTTTTTTTTACCAAAACGCACCTCTCTTTATTTGTTCTTACAAAAAAATACATCGAATTGTTTTTCTTTGCCTCGTTGTATTTTTTATTCCCAGAGAAGATCTCAAATTATTTTTCTTTACCTCATTTTATTTTTCGGTCACCAAAAAGTACCTCAGTTTATTTTTTTTTACCAAAAAACACCTCAGTTTATTTTAACTAGCGACGAGCACAACTCAAATTAATTTTTTAACCCAAGAAATACCTCAAATTACTTATCCTTATCATATTTAATTACTGCTTTTACCGAAAGGTTGCTCAATTTATTTTTAAAATGAAAACTATCTCAGCATATTTTAATTTCCAAAATTTTCCTCAATTTATTATTTGATCAAGAAAATACCTCAAATTATTTTTTCGTACCCCATTTTATTTTTTGTTATAGAAAATACTTCAGCTGATTTGTTTACAAAACAAAAAACCTCAGCTTATTTTAATTACCAAAAAGTTATTGAATTTATATTTGTACCAAAAGGAATACCTCATTCTATTTTGCTTTACCAAATGTTAATTTTTATTTCCCAAAGTTACCTCAAATTATTTTTCTTCAACTTGTTTTATTCTTTATTACCAAATAATTCCTCAATTTATTTGTACCTGAAAAATACCTCAGTTTATTCTTATTTGCCAGACGTACTTCAATTTATTTATTTAGCAAAAAGCACCTCAAATTATTATTTTTTGTCGCATTTTTATTTTTTATTTGTATAAATAACCTCAACATTTTTTTTTTTTGTTTCGATAAATATCCTCAACTTATTTTTGTACCATATAACAACACAAATTATTTTTCTTTACCTCATTTCATGTTTTATTGCAAAAACCAGTACCTCAATTTATTTTTTTGTTACAAAAAAGTATATCAATTTATTTTTTATCAAAAAACGCTGTGAATTATTTTTTCTTACCTCGTTTTATTTTTTATTAAAGAAAACAGCACTCCAATTCCTTTTTTAACAACAAATACATCAAATTATTTTTACTTTTCTTTACCATGTTTTTTTTTTTGGCGAAAAAAAAAAACCCCTATTTATGTTTTTTCCAAAAAAAGCACTTCTCTTTATTTTTTGAACAAAAAAATACCTAAAATTAGTTTTCTCTTTTACTAGTTTTATTTTTCAAAACATACCCCATAAGTACCTCGAATTATTTTTTTCCCTCATTTTATTTTGTATTTCCAAATAATTCCACAATTTATTTTTCAAACGAAAAAACACCTCAGTTTCTTCCAACTTGAAAAGAGTACCTCAATTTATTTTTTTAGCGAAAAATACCTCATATTATTTATCCTTACCTAATTGTTTTGTTATTTCCAAAAATAATCTTAATTCATTTTCTTCCAAAATAATACCACATAGTATTTTTCTACACCTCATTTTATTTTTTATAAACAAAAAAGTACCTCGATTGATTTTTCGAACGAAAAATACCTCAGTTTCTTGTTAATTACCAAAAAGTAACTCAATTTGATTTTTTTTTACCAAAAAATACCTCACATTATTTTTCCTTACGTCATTTCATTTTACTTTTTATTACCAAAACGCACCTCTCTTTATTTGTTCTTACAAAAAATACATCGAATTGTTTTTCTTTGCCTCGTTGTATTTTTTATTCCCAGAGAAGATCTCAAACTATTTTTCTTTACCTCATTTTATTTTTCGGTCACCAAAAAGTACCTCAGTTTATTTTAATTACCGAAGAATACTTCAGTTTTTTTTTTTTACCAGAAAACAGCTCAGTTTATTTTAACTAGCGACGAGCACAACTAAAATTAATTTTTTAACCCAAGAAATACCTCAAATTACTTATCCTTATCATATTTAATTACTGTTTTTACCGAAAGGTAGCTCAATTTATTTTTAAAACGAAAACTATCTCAGCTTTTTTGAATTTCCAAAATTTTCCTCAATTTATTATTTGATCAAGAAAATACCTCAAATTATTTTTTCGTACCCCATTTTATTTTTTGTTATAAAAAATACTTCAGCTGATTTGTTTACAAAACAAAAAACCTCTGCTTATTTTAATTACCAAAAAGTTATATAATTTATATTTATACCAAAAGGAATACCTCATTCTATTTTTCTTTACCAAATGTTAATTTTTATTTCCCAAAGTTACCTCAAAGTTTTTTTTACCAAAAAATACCTCAAATTATTTTTCTTCAACTTGTTTTATTCTATATTACCAAATAATTCCTCAATTTATTTCTATATGAAAAATACCTCAGTTTATTCTTATTTGTCAGACGTACCTCAATTTATTTATTTAGCAAAAAGCACCTCAAATTATTTTTTTGTCTCATTTTTATTTTTTATTTGTTTAAATAGCCTCAACATTTTTTTTTTTTGTTTCGATAAATATCCTTAACTTATTTTTGTACCATATAACAGCACAAATTATTTTTCTTTACCTCATTTCATGTTTTATTGCAAAAACCAGTACCTCAGTTTATTTTTTTTGTTACAAAAAAGTATATCAATTTATTTTTTATCAAAAAACGCTGTGAATTATTTTTTCTTACCTCGTTTTATTTTTTATTAAAGAAAAGAGCACTCCAATTCCTGTTTTAACAACAAATACATCAAATTATTTTTATTTTTCTTTACCTTGTTTTATTTTTTGTCAAAAAAAAAATACCCCTATTTATGTTTTTTTCAAAAAAAGCACTTCTCTTTATTTTTTGAACAAAAAAATACCTAAAATTAGTTTTCTCTTTTACTAGTTTTATATTTCAAAACATACCCCATAAGTACCTCGAATAATTTTTTTCCCTCATTTTATTTTGTATTTCCAAATAGTTCCTTAATTTATTTTTCAAACAAAAAAACACCTCAGTTTCTTCCAATTTGAAAAGAGTACCTCAATTTATTTTTTTAGCGAAAAATACCTCATATTATTTATCCCTACCTAATTGTTTTTTTATTTTCGAAAATAATCTTAATTGATTTTCTTCCAAAATAATACCACATATTATTTTTCTACACCTCATTTTATTTTTTATAAACAAAAAAGTACCTCGATTGATTTTTCGAACGAAAAATACTTCAGTTTCTTGTTAATTACCAAAAAGTAACTCAATTTTATTTTTTTTTACCAAAAAATACCTCACATTATTTTTCCGTACGTCATTTCATTTTACTTTTTATTACCAAAACGCACTTCTCTTTATTTGTTCTTACAAAAAATACATCGAATTGTTTTTCTTTGCCTCGTTGTATTTTTTATTCTTAGAGAAGATCTCAAACTATTTTTCTTTACCTCATTTTATTTTTCGGTCACCAAAAAGTGACTCAGTATATTTTAATTACCGAAGAATACTTCAGTTTATTTTTTTTTACTAGAAAACACCTCAGTTTATTTTAACTAGCGACGAGCACGACTTAAATTAATTTTTTAACCCAAGAAATACCTCAAATTACTCATCCTTATCATATTTAATTACTGTTTTTAACGAAAGATAGCTCAATTTATTTTTAAAACGAAAACTATCTCAGCTTTTTTTAATTTCCAAAATTTTCCTCAATTTATTATTTGATCAAGAAAATACCTCAAATTATTTTTTCGTACCCCATTTTATTTTTTGTTATAAAAAATACTTCAGCTGATTTGTTTACAAAATAAAAAACCTCAGCTTATTTTAATTACTAAAAAGTTATTGAATTTATATTTATACCAAAAGGAATACCTCATTTTATTTTTCTTTCTCAAATGTTAATTTTTATTTCCCAAAGTTACCTCAAAGTTTTTTTTACCAAAAAATACCACAAATTATTTTTCTTCAACTTGTTTTATTCTTTATTACCAAATAATTTCTCAATTTATTTGTTTATGAAAAATACCTCAGTTTATTCTTATTTGCAAGACGTACCTCACTTTATTTATTTAGCAAAAAGCACCTCAAATTATTATTTTTTGTCTCATTTTTATTTTTTATTTGTATAAATAACCTCAACATTTTTTTTTTTTTGTTTCGATAAATATCCTCGACTTATTTTTGTACCATATAACAGCACAAATTATTTTTCTTTACCTCATTTCATGTTTTATTGCAAAAACCAGTACCTCAGTTTATTTTTTTGTTACAAAAATGTATATCAATTTATTTTTTGTCAAAAAATGCTGTGAATTATTTTTCCTTACCTCGTTTTATTTTTTATTAAAGAAAAGAGCACTCCAATTCCCTTTTTAACAACAACTACATCAAATTGTTTTTATTTTTCTTTACCTTGTTTTTTTCTTTGTCGAAAAAAAAAATACCCCTATATATGTTTTTTTCAAAAAAAGCACTTCTCTTTATTTTTTGAACAAAAAAATACCTAAAACTAGTTTTCTCTTTTACTAGTTTTATTTTTCAAAACATACCCCATAAGTACCTCGAATAATTTTTTTCCCTCATTTTATTTTGTATTTCCAAATAGTTCCTTAATTTATTTTTCAAACGAAAAAACACCTCAGTTTCTTCCAATTTGAAAAGAGTACCTCAATTTTTTTTTTTTAGAGAAAAATACCTCATATTATTTATCCTTACCTAATTGTTTTTTTATTTCCAAAAATAATCTTAATTGATTTTCTTCCAAAATAATACCACATATTATTTTTCTACACCTTATTTTATTTTTTATAAACAAAAAAGTACCTCGATTGATTTTTCGAACGAAAAATACCTCAATTTCTTGTTAATTACCAAAAAGTAACTCAATTTTATTTTATTTTTCCAAAAAATACCTCACATTATTTTTCCTTACGTCATTTCATTTTACTTTTTATTACCAAAACGCACCTCTCTTTATTTGTTCTTACAAAAAGTACATCGAATTGTTTTTCTTTGCCTCGTTGTATTTTTTATTCCCAGAGAAGATCTAAAACTATTTTTCTTTACCTCATTTTTTTTTTCGGTCGCCAAAAAGTACCTCAGTTTATTTTAATTACCGAAGAATACTTCAGTTTTTTTTTTTTACCAAAAAACACCTCAGTTTATTTTAACTAGCGACGAGCACAACTAAAATTAATTTTTTAACCCAAGAAATACCTCAAATTACTTATCCTTATCATATTTAATTACTGTTTTTACCGAAAGGTAGCTCAATTTATTTTTAAAACGAAAACTATCTCAGCTTTTTTGAATTTCCAAAATTTTCCTCAATTTATTATTTGATCAAGAAAATACCTCAAATTATTTTTTCGAACCCCATTTTATTTTTTGTTATAAAAAATACTTCAGCTGATTTGTTTACAAAACAAAAAACCTCAGCTTATTTTAATTACCAAAAAGTTATTGAATTTATATTTATACCAAAAGGAATACCTCATTCTATTTTTCTTTACCAAATGTTAATTTTTATTTCCCAAAGTTACCTCAAGGTTTTTTTTGACAAAAAATACCTCCAATTATTTTTCTGCAACTTGTTTTATTCTTTATTACCAAATAATTCCTCAATTTATTTGTATATGAAAAATACCTCAGTTTATTCTTATTTGCCAGACGTACCTCAATTTATTTATTTAGCAAAAAGCACCTCAAATTATTTTTTTTTGTCTCATTTTTATTTTTTATTTGTATAAATAACCTCAACATTTTTTTTTTTGGTTTCAATAAATATCCTCAACTTATTTTTGTACCATATAACAACACAAATTATTTTTCTTCACCTCATTTCATGTTTTATTGCAAAATCCAGTACCTCAGTTTATTTTTTTTTTACCAAAAACGTATATCAATTTATTTTTTGTCAAAAAATGCTGTGAATTATTTTTTCTTACCTTGTTTTATTTTTCATTAAAGATAAGAGCACTCCATATCCTTTTTTAACAACAAATACATCAAATTATTTTTATTTTTCTTTACCTTGTTTTATTTTTTGTCAAAAAAAAAATACCCCTATTTATGTTTTTTTCAAAAAAAGCACCTCTCTTTATTCTTTGAACAAAAAAATACCTAAAATTAGTTTTCTTTTTTACTAGTTTTATTTTTCAAAACATACCCCATAAGTACCTCAAATTATTTTTTTTGCCTCATTTTATTTTGTATTTCCAAATAATTCCTCAATTTACTTTTCGAACGAAAAACACCTCAGTTTCTTCCAATTTGAAAAGAGTACCTCAATTTATTTTTTTAGCGAAAAATACCTCATATTATTTATCCTTACCTAATTGTTTTTTTATTTCCAAAAATAACCTTAATTGATTTTTTTCTAAAATATTACCACAAATTATTTTTCTAGATTTCATTTTTTTTTTTATAAACAAAAAAGTACCTCGATTGATTTTTCGAACGAAAAATACCGCAGTTTATTGTTACTTACCAAAAAGTAACTCAATTTATTTATTTTTACCAAAAAATACCTCACATTATTTTTCCTTACGTCATTTCATTTTACTTTTTATTACCAAAACGCACCTCTCTTTATTTGTTCTTACAAAAAATACATTGAATTGTTTTTCTTTGCCTCGTTGTATTTTTTATTCCTAGAAAAGATCTCAAACTATTTTTTTTTACCTCATTTTATTTTTCGGTCACCAAAAAATACCTCAGTTTATTTTAATTACCGAAGAATACTTTAGTTTTTTTTTTTTACCAGAAAACACCTCTGTTTATTTTAACTAGCGACGAGCACAACTCAAATTAATTTTTTAACCCAAGAAATACCTCAAATTACTTATCCTTATCATATTTAATTACTGTTTTTACCGAAAGGTAGCTCAATTTATTTTTAAAACGAAAACTATCTCTGCTTATTTTAATTTCCAAAATTTTTCTCAATTTATTATTTGATCAAGAAAATACCTCAAATTATCTTTTCGTACCCCATTTTATTTTTTGTTATAAAAAATACTTCAGCTGATTTGTTTACAAAACAAAAAACCTCAGCTTATTTTAATTACCAAAAAGTTATTGAATTTATATTTATACCAAAAGGAATACCTCATTCTATTTTTCTTTACCAAATGTTAATTTTTATTTCCCAAAGTTTCCTCAAAGTTTTTTTTACCGAAAAATACCTCAAATTATTTTTCTTCGACTTGTTTTATTCTTTATTACCAAATAATTCCTCAATTTATTTCTATATGAAAAATACCTCAGTTTATTCTTATTTGCCAGACGTACCTCAATTTATTTATTTAGCAAAAAGCACCTCATTTTTATTTTTTATTTGTATAAATAACCTCAACATTTTTTTTTTTTTGTTTCAAAATTTATATTCAACTTATTTTTGTTATAATAGCACAAATTCTTTTTCTTTACTTCATTTTATGTTTTATTTCAAAAAGAACCTTATTCTATTATTCAAACGAAAAATACCTCAATTTATTTGATATCAAAAAATGCCGTAAATTTTTTTTTCTTACCTCGTTTTATTTTTCATTACAAGAAAGAGCACACCAATTCATTTTTTAACAAAAAATACATCAAATTATTTTTATTTTTCTTTAACTCGTTTTATTTTTTGTCACAAACAATAATACTGCGATTTAATTTTTTTCCAAAAAAAACACCTCACTTTATTTTTTGAACAAAAAAATACCTCAAATTAGTTTTCTTTTTGACTAGTTTTATTTTTTATTAGCGAAAAGTTCACCGATTAATTTTTTTCATAAATAATAAAAAATAGCTCTTTATATTTTTCTTTACCAGATATTATTTTTTATTTCCCAAAAGTACCTCCAATTTTTTTTTTTTGCCTCGATTTATTTTTTATTTCCAAATAATTCCTCAATTTATTTTTCAAACAAAAAACACCTCAGTTTCTTCTAATTTGCGAAGAGTACCTCAATTTATTTCTTTAGCGAAAAATACCTCATATTATTTATCTTTACCTAATTGTTTTTTTATTTCCAAAAATAACCTTAATTGATTTTTTTCCAAAATAATACCACAAATTATTTTTTTGGACCTCATTTTAGTTTTTATAACAAAAAAGTACCTCGATTTATTTTTCAAACGAAAAATACCTCAGTTTATTGTTAATTACCTAAACGTAACTCAATTTATTTTTTTTTACCTAAAAATACTTCGCATTATTTTTCCTTACGTCATTTCATTTTATTTTTTATTACCAAAACGCACCTCTATTTTTTTGTTCTTACAAAAAATACATCAAATATTTTTTCTTTGCCTCATTTTATTTTTTTTTTCCCAGAAAATATCTTAAACTAATTTTCTTTACCTCATTTTATTTTTTCGGTCACCAAAAATAACCTCAGTTTATTTTAATTACCGAAGAATACCTCAGTTTATTTTTTTTACCATAAAACACCTCAGTTTATTTTAACTACCGGCGAGCACAACTCAAATTATTTTTTTAACCAAAGAAATACCTCAAATTACTTATCCTTACCATATTTAATTACTGTTTTTAACGAAAGGTAGCTCAATTTATTTTTAAAACGAAAAGTATCTCAGCTTATTTTAATTTCCAAAATTTACCTCAATTTATTATTTGATCGAGAAAATACCTCAAATTATTTTTCCGTACCCCATTTTATTTTTTGTTACCAAAAACACCTTTGCTGATTAGTTTACAAGACAAACAACCCTCGTATATTTTAATTACCAAAAAGTTATTGAATTTATATTGTTACCAAAAGGAATACCTCATTCTATGTTTCTTTACCATATGCTATTTTTTAATTCACAAAGTTACCTCAATTTTTTTTTTACCAAAAAAATACCTCATATTATTTTTCTTTAACTTGTTTTATTCTTTATTACCAAATAATTCCTCAATTTATTTGTAAATGAAAAATACCTCAGTTTATTCTGATTTGCCAGACGTACCTAAATTTATTTATTTTAGCAAAAAGCACCTCAAATTATTTTTTTTGCCTCATTTTTATTTTTATTATTTCTATAAATAACCTCAAATTTTTTTTTTTTTTTTCAATAAATATCCTCAACTTATTTTTGTACCATATAATAGCACAAATTATTTTTCTTTTCCTCTTTTTATGTCTTATGGTAAAAAGAACCTCATTCTATTATTCAAACGAAAACATACTTCAGTTTATTTTTTGTTACCAAAATGTATGTCAATTTATTTTATATCAAAAAATGCCGTAAATTGTTTTTTCCTACCACGTTTTATTTTTTATTACAAGAAAGAGCATACAAATTTATTTTTTAACAACAAATACATCAAATTTTTTTTATTTTTCTTTACCTCGTTTTATTTTTTGTCACGAAAAATAATACCGCGATTAATTTATTTTTCCAAAAAAGCACCTGTCTTTATTCTTTGAACAAAAAAATACCTCAAATCAATTTTCTTTTTGACTTGTTTTATTTTTTATTAGCGAAAAGTTCAGCGATTAATTTATTTCATAAATAATAAAAAATAGCTCACTATATATTTCTTTACCAGATATAATTTTTATTTTCCTAAAGTACCTCGAATTTTAATTTTTGCCTAATTTTAATTACAGTTCTTACCGAAAGGTATTTTTAAAGCGAAAAATATCTTACTTTATCATAATTTCCAAAATTTACCTCAATTTATTTTTTGATCAGAAAAATACCTCTTAATTGATTTTCCGTACCCCATTTTTTTTTTTATTACCAAAAATACCTCAGCTGATTTGTTTACAAAACAAAAGACCTCAGTTTATTTTAATTACCAAAAAGTAATTGAATTTGTATTTTTACCAAAAGGAATACCTCATTCTGTTTTTTTTTTCCAAATGTTATTTTTTATTTCCCAAAGTTACCTCAATTTTTTTTTTACCGAAAAATACCTCAAATTATTTTTCTTTAACTTGTTTTATTCTTTATTACCAAATGATTCCTCAATTTACTTGTAAATGAAAAATACCTCAATTTATTCTGATTTGCAAGACGTACCTCAATTTATTTATTTTTTGCATAAAGCACCTGAAATTATTTTTTTTTGCCTCATTTTTATTTTTTATTTCTATAAATAACCTCAACATTTTTTATTTTCGTCTCAACAAATGTCCTCAACTTATTTTTGTACCATATAATAGCACAAATTATTTTTCTTTACCTCATTTTTATGTTTTATTGCAAAAAAGTACCTCGTTCTATTATTCAAACGAAAAATACCTCAGTTTATTTTTTGTTACCAAAAAGTAGGTCAGTTTATTTTTTTATCAAAAAATGCTGTAAATTAATTTTTCTTACCTTGTTTTATTTTTTATTACAAAAGAGAGCACACCAATTCACTTTTCAACAACAAATACATCAAATTCTTTTTATTTTTCTTTACCTCGTTTTATCTTTTGTCACAAAAAAAAAACCCCAATTTAGTTTTTTCCCAAAAAAATTACCTCTCTTTATGTTTTGAACAAAATAATACCTCAAACTAGTTTTCTATAGCTAGTTTTATTTTTTATTAGCGAAAAGTTCACCGATTAATTTTTTTTCATAAGAAATAAAAAATGGCTCACGATAATCTTCTTTACCAGTTATTATTTTTAATTTCCAAAACGTCCCTTGAATTTTTTGTTTTTTCCCCATTTTAT
>NW_006499751.1:6832301-6843221 GCF_000471905.2 Amborella trichopoda | reverse complement strand
CGCCTTTTGAATTTTTATTGTTTTTTCCCCATTTTATAATGTATTTCAAAATAATTCGTCATTTTTTTTTTCAAGCGAAAAACACCTAAGTTTCTTCTAATTTGCAGAGAGTACCTCAATTTATTTTTTTAGCGAAAATACCTCTAATTATTTATGCTTACCTAATTGTCTTTTTATTTCCAAAAATAACCTTAATTTATTTTTATCCGGAATAATACCACAAATTATTTTTCTTGACCTCATTTTATTTTTGATTACAGAAAAGTACCTCAATTTATTTTTCAAGCGAAAAATACCTCAGTTTTTTTTTAATTACAAAAAAGTAACTCAATTTTTTTTTTTTTAACAAAAAATACCACACATTATTTTTCCTTATGTCATTTTATTTTTTATTACCAAAACGCACCTCTATTTATTTGTTCTTACAAAAATACATCAAATTATTTTTCTTTGTCTCATTGTATTTTTTACTCCCAGAAAATATCTCAAAATATTTTTCTTTACCTCGTTGTATTTTTTCGGTCACCAAAAAGTACCTCAGTTTATTTTAATTACCGAAGAATACCTCAATTTATTTTTTTTACCAAAAAACACCACAGTTTATTTTAATTACCGACGAGCACCTCAAATTATTTTTTTAATCAAAAAAATACCTCAAATTACTTATCTTAACCATATTTAATTACAGTTCTTGGCGAAAGGTATTTTTAAAGCAAAAAATATCTTACTTTATCATAATTTCAAAAATTTACCTCAATTTTCTTTTCGATCAAGAAAATGCCTCTTACTTGATTTTCCGTACCCCATTTTTTTTTTTATTACCAAAAATACCTCAGCAGATTTGTTTACAAAACAAAAGACCTCAGTTTATTTTAATAACCAAAAAGTAATTGAATTTGTTTTTTTACCAAAAGGAATACCTCATTTTGTTTTTCTTTTCCAAATGTTATTTTTAATTTCCAAAAGTTACCTCAATTTTTTTTTTACCGAAAAATACCTCAAATTATTTTTCATTAACTTGTTTTATTTTTTATTACCAAATGATTCCTCAATTTATTTGTAAATGAAAAATACCTCAGTTTATTCTGATTTGCAAGACGTACCTCAATTTATTTAGTTTTTGCATAAAGCACCTGAAATTATTATTTTTTGCCTCATTTTTATTTTTTATTTCTATAATAACCTCAACATTTTTTATTTTCGTTTCAACAAATATCCTCAACTTATTTTTCTACCATATAATAGCGCAAATTATTTTTCTTTACCTCATTTTTATGTTTTATTGCAAAAAAGTACCTCATTCTATTATTCAAACGAAAAATACCTCAGTTTATTTTTTGTTACCAAAAAGTAGGTCAGTTTATTTTTTTATCAAAAAATGCTGTAAATTATTTTTTCTTACCTTGTTTTATTTTTTATTACAAAAGAGAGCACACCAATTCAATTTTTAACCACAAATACATCAAATTCTTTTTATATTTCTTTACCTCGTTTTATCTTTTGTCACAAAAAAAAAACCCCAATTTAGTTTTTTCCCAAAAAAATTACCTCTCTTTATTTTTTAAACAAAAACATACCTCAAACTAGTTTTCTATAGCTAGTTTTATTTTTTTTTAGCGAAAAGCTCAACGATTAATTTTTTTTCATAAGAAATAAAAAATGGCTCACGATAATCTTCGTTACCAGATATTATTTTTAATTTCAAAAACCTCTTTCGAGTTTTTTTGTTTTTTCCCCATTTTATAATGTATTTCAAAATAATTCGTCATTTTTTTTTTTCAAGCGAAAAACACCTAAGTTTCTTCCAATTTGAAGAGAGTACCTCAATTTATTTTTTTAGCGAAAATACCTCTAATTATTTATGCTTACCTAATTGTCTTTTTATTTCCAAAAATAACCTTAATTTATTTTTATCCGGAATAATACCACAAATTATTTTTCTTGACCTCATTTTATTTTTTATTACAGAAAAGTACCTCAATTAAATTTTCAAGCGAAAAATACCTCAGTTTTTTGTTAATTACAAAAAAGTAACTCAATTTATTTTTTTTTAACAAAAAATACCACACATTGTTTTTCCTTACGTCATTTTATTTTTTATTACCAAAACGCACCTCTATTTATTTGTTCTTACAAAAATACATCAAATTATTTTTCTGTCTCATTTTATTTTATACTCCCAGAAAATATCTCAAACTATTTTTCTTTACCTCGTTGTATTTTTTCGGTCACCAAAAAGTACCTCGGTTTATTTTAATTACCGAAGAATACCTCAATTTATTTTTTTTACCTAAAAACACCTCGGTTTATTTTATATACCGACGAGCACCTCAAATTATTCTTTTAACCAAAAAAATACCTCAAATTACTTATCTTAACCATATTTAATTACAGTTCTTACCGAAAGGTATTTTTAAAGCAAAAAATATCTTACTTTATCATAATTTCCAAAATTTACCTCAATTTATTTTTTGATCAAGAAAATACCTCTTAATTGATTTTCCGTACCCCATTTTTTTTTTATTACAAAAATACCTCAGCTGATTTGTTTACAAGACAAAAGACCTCAGTTTATTTTAATTACCAAAAAGTAATTGAATTTGTATTTTTACCAAAAGGAATACCTCATTCTGTTTTTCTTTTCCAAATGTTATTTTTTATTTCCCAAAGTTACCTCAATTTTGTTTTTACCGAAAAATACCTCAAATTATTTTTCTTTAACTTGTTTTATTCTTTATTACCAAATGATTCCTCAATTTATTTGTAAATGAAAAATACCTCAGTTTATTCTGATTTGCAAGACGTACCTCAATTTATTTATTTTTTGCATAAAGCACCTGAAATTATTATTTTTTGCCTCATTTTTATTTTTTATTTCTATAAATAACCTCAACATTTTTTATTTTCGTTTCAACAAATATCCTCAACTTATTTTTCTACCATATAATAGCGCAAATTATTTTTCTTTACCTCATTTTTATGTTTTATTGCAAAAAAGTACCTCATTCTATTATTCAAACGAAAAATACCTCAGTTTATTTTTTGTTACCAAAAAGTAGGTCAGTTTATTTTTTTATCAAACAATGCTGTAAATTATTTTTTCTTACCTCATTTTATTTTTTATTACAAAAGAGAGCACACCAATTCATTTTTTAACCACAAATACATCAAATTCTTTTTATTTTTCTTTACCTCGTTTTATCTTTTGTCACAAAAAAAAAACCCCAATTTAGTTTTTTTCCAAAAAAATTACCTCTCTTTATTTTTGAACAAAAAGATACCTCAAACTAGTTTTCTATAGCTAGTTTAATTTTTTATTAGCGAAAAGTTCAACGATTAATTTTTTTTCATAAGAAATAAAAAATGGCTCACGATAATCTTCGTTACCAGATATTATTTTTTATTTCCAAAACGTCTTTCGAATTTTATTGTTTTTTCCTCATTTTATAATGTATTTCATAATAATTCGTCTTTTTTTTTTTTCAGGCGAAAAACACCTAAGTTTCTTCTAATTTGCAGAGAGTACCTCAATTTATTTTTTTAGCACAAAATACCTCTAGTTATTTATGCTTACCTAATTGTCTTTTTATTTCCAAAAATAACCTTAATTTATTTTTATCCGGAATAATACCACAAATTATTTTTCTTGACCTCATTTTATTTTCTATTACAGAAAAGTACCTCAATTTATTTTTCAAACGAAAAATAGCTCAGTTTTTTGTTAATTACAAAAAAGTAATTCAATTTATTTTTTATAAACAAAAAATACCACACATTATTTTTCCTTACGTCATTTTATTTTTTATTACCAAAACGCACCTCAATTTATTTGTTCTTACAAAAATACATCAAATTATTTTTCTGTCTCATTTTATTTTTTACTCCCAGAAAATATCTCAAACTATTTTTCTTTACCTCGTTGTATTTTTTCGGTCACCAAAAAGTACCTCAGTTTATTTTAATTAGCGAAGAATACCTCAATTTATTTTTATTTACCAAAAAACACCTCAGTTTATTTTAATTACCGACGAGCACCTCAAATTATTTTTTTAACCAAAAAAAAACCTCAAATTACTTATCTTAACCATATTTAATTACAGTTCTTGCCGAAAGGTATTTTTAAAGCGAAAAATATCTTACTTTATCATAATTTCAAAAATTTACCTCAATTTTCTTTTTGATCAAGAAAATGCCTCTTAATTGATTTTCCGTACCCTATTTTTTTTTTATTACCAAAAATACCTCAGCTGATTTGTTAAGTAAATTATTTTTTCTTACCTCATTTTATTTTTTAATTACAAAAGAGAGCACACCAATTCATTTTTTAACCACAAATACATCAAATTCTTTTTATTTTTCTTTACCTCGTTTTATCTTTTGTCACAAAAAAAAAAGCCCAATTTAGTTTTTTCCCAAAAAAATTACCTCTCTTTATTTTTTGAACAAAAACATACCTCAAACTAGTTTTCTATAGCTAGTTTTATTTTTTATTAGCGAAAAGTTCAACGATTAATTTTTTTTCATAAGAAATAAAAAATGGCTCACGATAATCTTCGTTACCAGATATTATTTTTTATTTCCAAAACGTCTTTCGAATTTTATTGTTTTTTCCTCATTTTATAATGTATTTCAAAATAATTCGTCTTTTTTTTTTCAGGCGAAAAACACCTAAGTTTCTTCTAATTTGCAGAGAGTACCTCAATTTATTTTTTTAGCGCAAAATACCTCTAGTTATTTATGCTTACCTAATTGTCTTTTTATTTCCAAAAATAACCTTAATTTATTTTTATCCGGAATAATACCACAAATTATTTTTCTTGACCTCATTTTATTTTTTATTACAGAAAAGTACCTCAATTTATTTTTCAAACGAAAAATAGCTCAGTTTTTTGTTAATTACAAAAAAGTAATTCAATTTTTTTTTTATAAACAAAAAATACCACACATTATTTTTCCTTATGTCATTTTATTTTTTATTACCAAAACGCACCTCAATTTATTTGTTCTTACAAAAATACATCAAATTATTTTTCTGTCTCATTTTATTTTTTACTCCCAGAAAATATCTCAAACTATTTTTCTTTACCTCGTTGTATTTTTTCGGTCACCAAAAAGTACCTCAGTTTATTTTAATTACCGAAGAATACCTCAATTTATTTTTTTTACCAAAAAACACCTCAGTTTATTTTAATTACCGACGAGCACCTCAAATTATTTTTTTAACCAAAAAAAAACCTCAAATTACTTATCTTAACCATATTTAATTACAGTTCTTGCCGAAAGGTATTTTTAAAGCGAAAAATATCTTACTTTATCATAATTTCCAAAATTTACCTCAATTTTCTTTTTGATCAAGAAAATGCCTCATAAATGATTTTCCGTACCCCATTTTTTTTTTATTACCAAAAATACCTCAGCTGATTTGTTTACAAAACAAAAGACCTCAGCTGATTTGTTTATTTTAATAACCAAAAAGTAATTGAATTTGTATTTTTACCAAAAGGAATACCTCATTCTGTTTTTCTTTTCCAAATGCTATTTTTTATTTCCCAAAGTTACCTCAATTTTGTTTTTACCGAAAAATACCTCAAATTATTTTTCTTTAACTTGTTTTATTCTTTATTACTAAATGATTCCTCAATTTATTTGTAAATGAAAAATACCTCAGTTTATTCTGATTTGCAAGACGTACCTCAATTTATTTATTTTTTGCATAAAGCACCTGAAATTATTATTTTTTGCCTCATTTTTATTTTTTATTTCTATAAATAACCTCAACATTTTTTATTTTCGTTTCAACAAATATCCTCAACTTATTTTTGTACCATATAATAGCTCAAATTATTTTTCTTTACCTCATTTTTATGTTTTATTGCAAAAAAGTACCTCATTCTATTATTCAAACGAAAAATACCTTAGTTTATTTTTTGTTACCAAAAAGTAGGTCAGTTTATTTTTTTATCAAAAAATGCTGTAAAATGTTTTTTTTTACCTTGTTTTATTTTTTATTACAAAAGAGAGCACACCAATTCATTTTTTAACCACAAATACATCAAATTCTTTTTATTTTTCTTTACCTCGTTTTATCTTTTGTCACAAAAAAAAAACCCCAATTTAGTTTTTTCCCAAAAAAATTACCTCTTTATTTTTTGAACAAAAACGTACCTCAAACTAGTTTTCTATAGCTAGTTTTATTTTTTATTAGCGAAAAGTTCAACGATTAATTTTTTTTCATAAGAAATAAAAAATGGCTCACGATAATCTTCGTTACCAGATATTATTTTTAATTTCCAAAACCTCTTTCGAATTTTATTGTTTTTTCCCCATTTTATAATGTATTTCAAAATAAGTCGTCATTTTTTTTTTCAAGCGAAAAACACCTATGTTTCTTCTAATTTGCAGAGAGTACCTGAATTTATTTTTTTAGCGCAAAATACCTCTAATTATTTATGCTTACCTAATTGTCTTTTTATTTCCAAAAATAACCTTAATTTATTTTTATCCGGAATAATACCACAAATTATTTTTCTTGACCTCATTTTATTTTTTATTACAGAAAAGTACCTCAATTAAATTTTCAAGCGAAAAATACCTCAGTTTTTTGTTAATTACAAAAAAGTAACTCAATTTATTTTTTTTTAACAAAAAATACCACACATTATTTTTCCTTACGTCATTTTATTTTTTATTACCAAAACGCACCTCTATTTATTTGTTCTTACAAAAATACATCAAATTATTTTTCTTCGTCTCATTGTATTTTTTACTCCCAGAAAATATCACAAACTATTTTTCTTTACCTCGTTGTATTTTTTCGGTCACCAAAAAGTACCTCAGTTTATTTTAATTACCGAAGAATACCTCAATTTATTTTTTTTACCAAAAAACACCTCAGTTTATTTTAATTACCGACGAGCACCTCAAATTATTTTTTTAACCAAAAAAATACCTCAAATTACTTATCTTAACCATATTTAATAACATTTCTTGCCGAAAGGTATTTTTAAAGCGAAAAATATCTAACTTTATCATAATTTCCAAAATTTACCCCAATTTTCTTTTTGATCAAGAAAATGCATCTTAATTGATTTTCCGTACCCCATTTTTTTTTTATTACCAAAAATACCTCAGCTGATTTGTTTACAAAACAAAAGACCTCAGCTGATTTGTTTATTTTAATAACCAAAAAGTAATTGAATTTGTATTTTTACCAAAAGGAATACCTCATTCTGTTTTTCTTTTCCAAATGTTATTTTTTATTTCCCAAAGTTACCTCAATTTTGTTTTTACCGAAAAATACCTCAAATTATTTTTCTTTAACTTGTTTTATTCTTTATTACCAAATGATTCCTCAATTTATTTGTAAATGAAAAATACCTCAGTTTATTCTGATTTGCCAGACGTACCTCAATTTATTTATTTTTTGCATAAAGCACCTGAAATTATTATTTTTTGCCTCATTTTTATTTTTTATTTCTATAAATAACCTCAACATTTTTTATTTTCGTTTCAACAAATATCCTCAACTTATTTTTGTACCATATAATAGCGCAAATTATTTTTCTTTACCTCATTTTTATGTTTTATTGCAAAAAAGCACCTCATTCTATTATTCAAACGAAAAATACCTCAGTTTATTTTTTGTTACCAAAAACGTAGGTCAGTTTATTTTTTTATCAAAAAAATGCTGTAAAATGTTTTTTCTTACCTTGTTTTATTTTTTATTACAAAAGAGAGCACACCAATTCATTTTTTAACCACAAATACATCAAATTCTTTTTATTTTTCTTTATCTCGTTTTATCTTTTGTCACAAAAAAAAAACCCCAATTTAGTTTTTTCCCAAAAAAATTACCTCTTTATTTTTTGAACAAAAACATACCTCAAACTAGTTTTCTATTGCTAGTTTTATTTTTTATTAGCGAAAAGTTCAACGATTAATTTTTTTTCATAAGAAATAAAAAATGGCTCACGATAATCTTTGTTACCAGATATTATTTTTAATTTCCAAAACGTCTTCTGAATTTTCTTCGTTTTTCCCCATTTTATAATGTATTTCAAAATAATTCGTCATTTTTTTTTTTCAAGCGAAAAACACCTATGTTTCTTCTAATTTGCAGAAAGTACCTGAATTTATTTTTTTTGCGCAAAATACCTCTAATTATTTATGCTTACCTAATTGTCTTTTTATTTCCAAAAATAACCTTAATTTATTTTTATCCGGAATAATACCACAAATTATTTTTCTTGACCTCATTTTATTTTTTATTACAGAAAAGTACCTCAATTTATTTTTCAAGCGAAAAATACCTCAGTTTTTTGTTAATTACAAAAAAGTAACTCAATTTATTTTTTTTTAACAAAAAATACCACACATTATTTTTCCTTACGTCATTTTATTTTTTATTACCAAAACGCACCTCTATTTATTTGTTCTTACAAAAATACATCAAATTATTTTTCTTTGTCTCATTGTATTTTTTACTCCCAGAAAATATCACAAACTATTTTTCTTTACCTCGATGTATTTTTTCGGTCACCAAAAAGTACCTCAGTTTATTTTAATTACCGAAGAATACCTCATTTTATTTTTTTTAACAAAAAACACCTCAGTTTATTTTAATTACCGACGAGCACCTCAAATTATTTTTTTAACCAATAAAATACCTCAAACTACTTATCTTAACCATATTTAATTACAGTTCTTGCCGAAAGGTATTTTTAAAGCGAAAAATATCTTACTTTATCATAATTTCCAAAATTTACCTCAATTTTCTTTTTGATCAAGAAAATGCATCTTAATTGATTTTCCGTACCCCTTTTTTTTTTTATTACCAAAAATACCTCAGCTAATTTGTTTACAAAACAAAAGACCTTAGCTGATTTGTTTATTTTAATAACCAAAAAGTAATTGAATTTGTATTTTTAGCAAAAGGAATACCTCATTCTGTTTTTCTTTTCCAAATGTTATTTTTTATTTCCCAAAGTTACCTCAATTTTGTTTTTACCGAAAAATACCTCAAATTATTTTTATTTAACTTGATTTATTCATTATTACCAAATGATTCCTCAATTTATTTGTAAATGAAAAATACCTCAGTTTATTCTGATTTGCCAGACGTACCTCAATTTATTTATTTTTTGCATAAAGCACCTGAAATTATTATTTTCTGCCTCATTTTTATTTTTTGTTTCTATAAATAACCTCAACATTTTTTATTTTCGTTTCAACAAATATCCTCAACTTATTTTTGTACCATATAATAGCGCAAATTATTTTTCTTTACCTCATTTTTATGTTTTATTGCAAAAAAGTGCCTCATTCTTTTATTCAAACGAAAAATACCTCAGTTTATTTTTTGTTACCAAAAAGTAGGTCAGTTTATTTTTTTATCAAAAAATGCTGTAAATTATTTTTTCTTACCTCATTTTATTTTTTATTACAAAAGAGAGCACACCAATTCATTTTTTAACCACAAATACATCAAATTCTTTTTATTTTTCTTTACCTCGTTTTATCTTTTGTCACAAAAAAGAAAACCCCAATTTAGTTTTTTCCCAAAAAAATTACCTCTCTTTATTTTTTGAACAAAAACATACCTCAAACTAGTTTTCTATAGCTAGCTTTATTTTTTATTAGCGAAAAGTTCAACGATTAATTTTTTTTCATAAGAAATAAAAAATGGCTCACGATAATCTTCGTTACCAGATATTGTTTTTTATTTCCAAATTGTCTTTCGAATTTTATTGTTTTTTCCCCATTTTATAATGTATTTCAAAATAATTCGTGATTTTTTTTTTCAAGCGAAAAACACCTAAGTTTCTTCTAATTTGCAGAGAGTACCTCAATTTATTTTTTTAGCGCAAAATACCTCTAGTTATTTATGCTTACCTAATTGTCTTTTTATTTCCAAAAATAACCTTAATTTATTTTTATCCGGAATAATACCACAAATTATTTTTCTTGACCTCATTTTATTTTTTATTACAGAAAAGTACCTCAATTTATTTTTTAAGCAAAAAATAGCTCAATTTTTTGTTAATTACAAAAAAGTAATAAAATTTATTTTTTATAAACAAAAAATACCACACATTATTTTTCCTTACGTCATTTTATTTTTTATTACCAAAACGCACCTCAATTTATTTGTTCTTTCAAAAATACATCAAATTATTTTTCTTTGTCTCATTTTATTTTTTACTCCCAGAAAATATCTCAAACTATTTTTCTTTACCTCGTTGTATTTTTTCGGTCACCAAAAAGTACCTCAGTTTATTTTAATTACCGAAGAATACCTCAATTTATTTTTTTTACCAAAAAACACCTCAGTTTATTTTAATTACCGACGAGCACCTCAAATTATTTTTTTAACCAAAAAAATACCTCAAATTACTTATCTTAACCATATTTAATTACAGTTCTTGCCAAAAGGTATTTTTAAAGCGAAAAATATCTTACTTTATCATAATTTCCAAAATTTACCTCAATTTTCTTTTTGATCAAGAAAATGCCTCTTAATTGATTTTCCGTACCCCATTTTTTTTTAATTACCAAAAATACCTCAGCTGATTTGTTTACAAAACAAAAGACCTCAGTTTATTTTAATAACCAAAAAGTAATTGAATTTGTATTTTTACCAAAAGGAATACCTCATTCTGTTTTTCTTTTCCAAATGTTATTTTTTATTTCCCAAAGTTACCTCAATTTTGTTTTTACCAAAAAATACCTCAAATTATTTTTCTTTAACTTGTTTTATTCTTTATTACTAAATGATTCCTCAATTTATTTGTAAATGAAAAATACCTCAGTTTATTCTGATTTGCAAGACGTACCTCAATTTATTTATTTTTTGCATAAAGCACCTAAAATTATTTTTTTTTTGCCTCATTTTTATTTTTTATTTCTATAAATAACCTCAAC
>NW_006499751.1:6807428-6823263 GCF_000471905.2 Amborella trichopoda | reverse complement strand
CTTTACCTCGTTTTATCTTTTGTCACAAAAAAAAAACCCCAATTTAGTTTTTTCCCAAAAAAATTACCTCTCTTTATTTTTTGAACAAAAAAATACCTCAAACTAGTTTTCTATAACTAGTTTTATTTTTTATTAGCGAAAAGTTCACCGATTAATTTTTTTTCATAAGAAATAAAAAATGGCTCACGATAATCTTCGTTACCAGATATTATTTGTTATTTCCAAAACGTCTTTCGAATTTTATTGTTTTTTCCCCAGTTTATAATGTATTTCAAAATAATTCGTCATTTTTTTTTTCAAGCGAAAAACACATAAGTTTCTTCTAATTTGCAGAGAGTACCTCAATTTATTTTTTTAGCGCAAAATACCTCTAATTATTTATGCTTACCTAATTGTCTTTGTATTTCCAAAAATAACCTTAATTTATTTTTATCCGGAATAATACCGCAAATTATTTTTCTTGACCTCATTTTATTTTTTATTACAGAAAAGTACCCCAATTTATTTTTCAAGGGAAAAATACCTCAGTTTTTTGTTAATTACAAAAAAGTAATTCAATTTATTTTTTATAAACAAAAAATACCGCGCATTATTTTTCCTTACGTCATTTTATTTTTTATTACCAAAACGCACCTCAATTTATTCGTTCTTACAAAAATACATCAAATTGTTTTTCTTTTTCTCATTTTATTTTTTACTCCCAGAAAATATCTCAAACTATTTTTCTTTACCTCGTTGTATTTTTTCGGTCACCAAAAAGTACCTCAGTTTATTTTAATTACCGAAGAATACCTCAATTTATTTTTTTTACCTAAAAACACCTCAGTTTATATTTTATTGCAAAACAGTACCTCATCTTATTATTCAAACTAAAAATACCTCTTTTTTTTTTTGTTACCAAAATGTATGTCAATTTATTTTTTATCAAAAAATGCCGTAAATTGTTTTTTCTTACCTCGTTTTCTTTTTTATTTCAAAAGAGAGCACACCAATTCATTTTTTAACAACAAATACACCAAATTATTTTTATTTTTCTTTACCTCGATTTATTTTTTGTCACAAAAAAAAAAACCCCGATAAAGTTTTTTCCCAAAAAAAGTACCTCCTTTTATTCTTTGAACAAAAAAATACCTCAAATTAGTTTTCTATAACTAGTTTTATTTTTTACTAGCGAAAAGTTCGCCGATTTATATTTTTCATAAAAAATAGCTCATTATATTTTCCTCTACCAGATATAGTTTTTTATTTCCCAAACGTACCTCGAATTAATTTTTTTGTTCCTCATTTTATTATGTATTTCTGAATAATTCCTCAAATTTTTTTTGTAACGAAAAAAAACCTCAGTTTCGTACAATTTGCAAAGAGTACCTCAATTTATTTCTTTAGATCAAAATACCTCAAATTATTTATCCTTACCTAATTGTCTTTTAATTTCCAAAACTAACCTTTACTTATTTATTTCTGGAATAATACCACAAATTATTTTTCTAGACCTCATTTTATTTTTTATTATAGAAGAGTACCTCAATTTATTTTTCAATGGAAAATACCTCAGTTTATAATTACCAAAAAGTAACTCAATTTATTTATTTTATTAAAAAATACCTCACATTATTTTTCCTTACCCCATTTTATTTTTTATTACCAAAACGCACCTCTATTTATTTGTTCTTACAAAAAATACATCAAATTATTTTTCTTTGCCTGATTTTATTTTTTACTTTCGGAAAATATCTCAAACTATTTTTCTTTACCTCATTTTTATTTTTTCGGTCCCCAAAAAGTAGCTCAGTTTATTTTAATTACCGAAGAATACCTCAATTTATTTCTTTTACCAAAAAAACACCTCAGTTTATTTTAATTACCGACGAGCACCTCAAATTATTTTTTTAACCAAAGAAATACCTCAAATTACTTATCTTTACCATATTTAATCAATTTTCTTATCGAAAGGTAGTTTTAAAACGAAAAATATCTCAGTTTATTTTAGTTTCCAAAATTTACCTCAATTTATTATTTCATCAAGAGAATACCTCTTAATTATTTTTTCGTACCCCATTTTTTTTTTTATTACCAAAAATACCTCGGCTGATTTGTTTACAAAACAAAAGACCTCAGTTTATTTTACTTACCAAAAGGAATACCTCATTCTATTTTTCTTTACCAAATGTTATTTTTTATTTCCCAAAGTTACCTCAAATTTGTTTTTACCAAAATATACCTCAGATGATTTTTCTTTATCTTATTTTATTCTTTATTACCAGATATATCCTCAATTTATTTGTAAATGAAAAATACCTCAGTTTGTTCTGATTTCCCAGACGTACCTCAATTTATTTATTTTTTAGCATAAAGTACCTCAAATTATTTTTCTTTGCCTGATTTTTATTTTTTATTTCTATAAAGAACCTCAACATTTTTTTTTTTGTTTCAATAAATATCCTCAACTTATTTTTGTACCATATAACAGCACAAATTATTTTTCTTTACCTTAGTTTATGTTTTATTGCAAAACGTACCTCATTCTATTATTCAAACGAAAAATACCTCAGTTCATTTTTTGTTACCAAAAAGTAGGTCAATTTATTTTTTTATCAAAAAATACCGTAAATTATTTTTTCTTACCACGTTTTATTTTTTATTACTAAACAGAGCGCACCAATTCATTTTTCAACAACAAATATATCAAATTATTTTTATTTTTCTTTACCTCGTTTTATTTTTTGTCACAAAAAAAAATACTTCGATTTAGTTTTTTCCCAGAAAAAGTACCTCTCTTTATTCTTTGAACAAAAAAACACCTCAAACTAGTTTTCTATAACTAGTTTTGTTTTTTACTAGCGAAAAGTTCGCCGATTAATTTTTGTTACAAAAAATAAAAAATAGCTCAATATATTTGTCTTTACTAGATATTATTT
Source organism: Amborella trichopoda (assembly GCF_000471905.2). Next base: position 6,820,345 of record NW_006499751.1, on the reverse strand, counting down.
TTTATTTCCCAAACGTTCCTCGAATTATTTCTTTTTTTGCCTCATTTTATTATGTATTTCCAAATAATTCCCCAATTTATTTTTCAAACGAAAAACACCTCAGATTCTTATAATTTGCAAAGAGTACCACAATTTATTTCTTTAGCTCAACATACCTCAAATTATTTATCCTTACCTAATTGTCTTTTAATTTCCAAAAATAACCTTAAATTATTTATTTCCAGAATAATACCACAAATTATTTTTCTATACCTCATTTGATTTTTTATTACAGAAGAGTACCTCAATTTATTTTTCAAACGAAAAATACCTCGGTTTATTGTTAATTATCAGAAAGTAACTCAATTTATTTTTTTTACCAAAAAATACCTCACATTATTTTTCCTTACGCCATTTTATTTCTTATTACCAAAACGCACCTCTACTTGTTTGTTCTTACAAAAAATACATAAAATTATTTTTTTTGCCTCATTTTATTTCTTACTTCCGGAAAATATCTCAAACTATTTTTCTTTACCTCATTTTATTTTTTCGGACCCCAAAAAGTACCTCAGTTTATTTTAATTACCGAAGAATACCTCAATTTATTTTTTTCACCAAAAAAACACCTCAGTTTATTTTAGTTACCGACGCGGACCTCAAATTATTTTTTTAACCAAAGAAATACCTCAAATTACTTATCTTTACCATATTTAATTATTGTTCTTACCGAAAGGTATTTTTAAAACGGAAAATATCTCAGTTTATTTTAATTTCAAAAAGTTACCTCAATTTATTATTTGATCAAGAAAATACCTCTTAATTATTTTTCGTACCCCATTTTATTTTTTATGACAAAAAATACCACAGCTGATTTGTTTACAAAACAAAAGACTTCAGTTTATTTTAATTACCAAAAAGTTATTGAATTTAAATTTTTACCTAAAGGAATACCTCATTATATTTTTCTTTACCACATGTTATTTTTTATTTCCCAAAGTTACCTCAAATTTGTTTTTACCAAAAAATACCTCAAATGATTTTTCTTTATCTTATTTTATTCTATATTAATAGATAATACCTCAATTTATTTGTAAATGAAAAATACCTCAGTATGTTGTGATTTGCCAGACATACCTCAATTTATTTATTTTTTAGCAAAAAGCACCTCAAATTATTTTTCTTTGCCTCATTTTTATTTTTTATTTTCTATAAATAACCTCAACATTTTTAATTTTTCTTTCAATAAATACCCTTGACTTATCTTTGTTCCATATAATAGCACAAATTATTTGTCTTTACGTCATTTTATATTTTATTGCAAAAAAGTACCTCATCTTATTATTCAAACTAAAAATACCTCAGTTTTTTTTTTATTACCAAAACGTTTTTCAATTTATTTCTAATAAAAAAAATGCCTCGTTTTATTTTTTATTAAAAAACAGAGCACACCAATTCATTTTTTAACAACAAATACATCAAATTATATTTAGTTTTCTTTACCTCGTTTTATTTTTTGTCACAAAAAAAAATACCCCGATTTAGTTTTTTCTGAAAAAAAGTACCTCTCTTTATTCTTTGAACAAAAAAAATACCTAAAATTAGTTTTCTATAACTAGTTTTATTTTTTATTAACGAAAAGTTCGCCGATTAATTTTTTTTTTTTGAAAAAAAAAATATCTCATTATTTTTTCTTTACCAGATATTATTTTTTATGTCCCAAACGTACCTCGAATTATTTTTTTTTTGCCTCATTTTATTATGTACTTCCAAATAATTCCCCATTTTATTTTTCAAACGAAAAACACCTCAGTTTCTCATAATTTGCAAAGAGTACCTCAATTTATTTCTTTATCTCAAAATAGCTCAAATTATTTATCCTTACTTAATTGTCTTTTAATTTCCAAAAATAACCTTAGGTTTTTTATTTCCGGAATAATACCACAAATTATTTTTCTAGACCTCATTTTATTTTTTATTACAGAAGTGTACCTCAACTTATTTTTCAAACGAAAAATACCTCAGTTTACTGTTAATTACCAAAAAATAACTCAATTTATTTTTTTTACCAAAAACTACGTCACATTATTTTTCCCGGGGCCATTTTATTTCTTATTACCAAAACACACCTCTATTTATTTGTTCTTACAAAAAATACATCAAATTATTTTTCTTTGCCACATTTTATTTTTTACTTCCCGAAATTATCTCAAACTATTTTTCTTTACCTCATTTTAATTTTTCGGTCCCCAAAAAGTACCTCAGTTTATTTGAATTACCGAAGAATACCTCAATTTTTTTTCTTTTACCAAAAAAACACCTCAGGTTATTTTAATTACCGACGAGCACCTCAAATTACTTATCTTTACCATATTTAATCATTGTTCTTAGCAAAAGGTATTTTTAAAACGAAAAATATCTCAGTTTATATTAATTTCCAAAATTTACCTCAATTTATTATTTGATCAAGAAAATACCTCTTAATTATTTTTCCATACCCCATTTTATTTTTTATTTCCAAAAATACCTCAGTTGATTTGCTTACAAAACAAAAGACCTCAGTTTATTTTAATTACCAAAAACTTGTCGAATTTATATTTTTACCAAAAGGAATACCTCATTATATTTTTCATTACCAAATGTTCTTTTTTATTTCCCAAAGTTACCTCAAATTCTTTTTTACCAAAAAATACCTACAATGATTTTTCTTTATCTTATTTTATTCTTTATTAACAGATAATTCCTCAATTTATTTGTAAATGAAAAATACCTCAGTATGTTCTTATTTGCTAGACATACCTCAATTTATTTATTTTTTAGCAAAAAGCACCTCAAGTTATTTTTCTTTGACTCCTTTTTATTTTTTATTTTTATATAAATAACCTCAACATTTTTAATTTTTGTTTCAATAAATATCCTCAACTTATGTTTGTTCCATATAGTAGCACAATTTATTTCTCTCCACCTCAATTTAAATTTTATTGCAAAAAAGTACCTCATCCTATTATTCAAACTAAACATACCTCAGTTTTTTTGAACAAAAAAATACCACAAATTAGTTTTCTATAACTAGTTTTATTTTTTATTAGCGAAAAGTTCGTCGATTCTCTTTTTCCATAAAAAATAGCTCATTATATTTTTCTTTACCAGATATTGTTTTTTATTTCCCAAACGTACCTCAAATTAATTTTTTTTTTCTCATTTTATTATGTATTTCCAAATTATTCCCCAATTTATTTTTCAAACAAAGAAAAACCTCAGTTTCATACAATTTGAAAAGAGTACCTCAATTTATTTCTTTAGATCAAAATACCTCAAATTATTTATCCATACGTAATTGTCCTTTAATTTCCAAAAATTACCTTAATGTATTTATTTTCGAAATAATACCACAAATTATTTTTCTAGACCTCATTTGATTTTTTATTACAGAAGAGTATCTCAATTTATTTTTCAAACGAAAATACCTCAGTTTATTGTTAATTACCAAAAAGTAACTCAATTTATTTTTTTTATTAAAAAATACGTCACATTATTTTTCCTCACGCCATTTTATTTTTTATTACCAAAACGCACCTCTATTTATTTGTTCTTACAAAAAATACATCAAATTATTTTTCTTTGCCTCATTTTATTTTTTATTTCTTGAAAATATCTCAAACTATTTTTCTTTACCTAATTTTTATTTTTTCGGTCCCCAAAAAGTAGCTTAGTTTATTTTAATTACCGAAGAATACCTCAATTTATTTTTTTTACCAAAAAAACACCTCTGTTTATTTTAATTACCGACGAGCGCCTCAAATTATTTTTTTAACCAAAGAAATACCTCAAATTACTTATCTTTACCATATTTAATCATTGTTCTTACCGAAAGGTATTTTTAAAATGAAAAATATCTCAGTTTATTTTACTTTCCAAAATTTACCTCAATTTATTATTTGATCAAGAAAGTACCTCTTATTTATTTTTTCGTACCCCATTTTATTTTTTATTACCAAAAATGCCTCGGCTGATTTGTTTACAAAACAAAAGACCTCAGTTAATTTTTATTACCAAAAAGTTGTTGAATTTATATTTTTACCTAGAGGAATACCTCATTATATTTTTCTTTACCAAATGTTATTTTTTATTTCCCAAAGTTACCTCAAATTTGTTTTTACCAAAAAATACCACAGATGATTTTTTTTTATCTTATTTTATTCTTTATTAACAAATAATTCCTCAATGTATTTGTAAATGAAAAATACCTCAGTATGTTCTTATTTGCCAGACGTACCTCAACTTATTTATTTTTTAGCAAAAAGCACCTCAAATTATTTTTCTTTGACTCATTTCTATTTTTTATTTTCTATAAATAACCTCAACATTTTTATTTTTTGTTTCAATAAATATCCTCAATTTATCTTTGTTCCATATAATAGCACAATTTATTTTTCTTTACCTCATTTTATATTTTATTGCAAAAAAGTACCTCATCCTATTATTCAAACTAAAAATACCTCAGTTCATTTTTTGTTACCAAAACGTATGTCAATTTATTTTTTATCAAAAAATGCCGTAAATTATTTTTTCTTACCTTGTTTTATTTTTTATAACAAAAGAAAGCACACATATTCATTTTTTAACAACAAATACATCAAATTATTTTTAGTTTTTTTTACCGCGTTTTATTTTTTGTCACAAAAAAACATACCCCGATTTTGTTTTTTCCCGAAAAAAGTACTTCTCTTTATTCTTTGAACAAAAAAATACCTCAAATTAGTTTTCCATAACTAGTTTTATTTTTTATTAGCGAAAAGTTTGCCGATTTTTTTTTTTTCATAAAAAATAGCTCATTATATTTTTCTTTACCAGATATAGTTTTTTATTTCCCGAACGTACCTCGAATTAATTTTTTTGTTCCTCATTTTATTATGTATTTCCAAATAGTTCCCCAATTTATTTTTATAACAAAAAAAAACCTCAGTTTCTTACAATTTGCAAAGAGTACCTCAATTTATTTCTTTAGATCAAAATACCTCAAATTATTTATCCTTACCTAATTGTCTTTTAATTTCCAAAAATAACCTTAATTTATTTATTTCAGAAATAATACCACAAATTATTTTTCTAGACCTCATTTTATTTTTTATTCCAGAAGAGTACTTCAATTTATTTTTCAAACAAAAATACCTCAATTTATTGTTAATTACCAAAAAGTAACTCAATTTATTTCTTTTAATAAAAAATACGTCACATTATTTTTCCTTATGCCATTTTATTTTTTATTACCAAAACACACCTCTATTTATTTGTTCTAACAAACAATACATCAAATTATATTTCTTTGCCTCATTTTATTTTTTACTTCCTAAAAATATCTCAAACTATTTTTCTTTACCTCATTTTTATTTTTTCGGTCCTCAAAAAGTAGCTCAGTTTATTTAAATTACCGAAGAATACCTCAATTTATTTTTTTTACAAAAAAAACACGTCTTTTTATTTTAATTACCGACAAGCACCTCAAATTATTTTTTTAACCAAAGAAATACCTCAAATTACTTATCTTTACCATATTTAATCATTGTTCTTACCGAAAGGTATTTTTAAATCGAAAAATATCTCAGTTATTTTAATTTCCAAAATTTACCTCAATTTATTATTTGATCAAGAAAGTACCTCTTATTTATTGTTCCGTACCCTATTTGATTTTTTATTACCAAAAATGCTGCGGCTGATTTGCTTACAAAACAAAAGATCTCCGTTAATTTTAATTACAAAAAAGTAGTTGAATTTATATTTTTACCAAGTGGAATACCTCATTATATTTTTCTTTACCAAATTCATTTTTTATTTCCCAAAGTTACCTCAAATTTGTTTTTACCAAAAAATACCTTAGATGATTTTTCTTTATCTTATTTTATTATTTATTACCAGATAATTCCTCAATTTATTTGTAAATGAAAAATACCTCAGTTTGTTCTGATTTCCCAGACATACCTCAATTTATTTATTTTTTAGCATAAAGTACCTCAAATTATTTTTCTTTGCCTCATTTTTATTTTTTGTTTCTATAAAGAACCTCAACATTTTTTTTTTTGTTTCAATTAATATCCTCAACTTATTTTTGTACGATATAACAGCACAAATTATTTTTCTTTACCTTAGTTTATGTTTTATTGCAAAACGTGCCTCATTCTATTATTCAAACGAAAAATACCTCAGTTCATTTTTTGTTACCAAAACGTTTGTCAATTTATTTATTTTATCAAAAAATACCGTAAATTATTTTTTCTTACCTCGTTTTATTTTTTATTACTAAAGATAGCGCACCAATTCATTTTTCAACAACAAATACATCAAATTATTTTTATTTTTCTTTACCTCGTTTTATTTTTAGTCACAAAAAAAAATACCCGGATTTAGTTTTTTCCCAAAAAAAGTACCTCTTTATTCTTTGAACAAAAAAATACCTCAAATTAGTTTTCTATAACTAGTTTTATTTTTTATTAGCGAAAAGTTCGCCGATTTATTTTTTTCATAAAAAATAGCTCAGTATATTTTTCTTTACCAGATATTATTTTTTATTTCCCAAACATACCTTGAATTAATTTTTTTGTTCCTCATTTTATTATGTATTTCCGAATAATTCCTCTATTATTTTTTTAAACGAAAAAAAACCTCAGTTTCTTACAATTTGCAAAGAATACCTCAATTTATTTCTTTAGATCAAAATACCTCAAAATATTTATCCTTTCCTAATTGTCTTTTAATTTCAAAAACTAACCTTTACTTATTTATTTCCGGCATAATACCACAAATTATTTTTCTAGACCTCTTTTTATTATTGATTACAGAAGAGTACCTCAATTTATTTTTCAAACGAAAATACCTCAGTTTATTGTTAATTACCAAAAAGTAACTCAATTTATTTATTTTATTAAAAAATACCTCACATTATTTTTCCTTACCCCAATTTAGTTTTTATTACCAAAACGCACCTCTATTTATTTGTTCTTACAAAAAAAACATCAAATTATTTTTCTTTGCCTGATTTTATTTTTTACTTCCGGAAAATATCTCAAACTATTTTTCTTTACCTCATTTTATTTTTTCGGTTCCCCAAAAAGTAGCTCAGTTTATTTTAATTACCGAAGAATACCTCAATTTATTTCTTTTACCAAAAAAAACACCTCAGTTTATTTTAATTACCGACGAGCACCTCAAATTATTTTTTTAACCAAAGAATTACCTCAAATTACTTATCTTTACCATATTTAATCATTGTTCTTACCGAAAGGTAGTTTTGAAACAAAAAATATCTCAGTTTCCAAAATTTACCTCAATTTATTATTTCATCAAGAGAATACCTCTTAATTATTTTTTCGTACCCCATTTTATTTTTTATTACCAAAAATACCTCAGCTGATTTGTTTACAAAACAAAAGACCTCAGTTTTTTTTACTTACCAAAAAGTTATTGAATTTATTTTTTTACCAAAAGGAATACCTCATTCTATTTTTTTTTACCAAATGTTATTTTTTATTTCCCAAAGCTACCTCAAATTTGTTTGTACCAAAATATACCTCAGATGATTTTTCTTTATCTTATTTTATTCTTTATTACCTAGATAATTCCTCAATTTATTTGTAAATGAAAAATACCTTAGTTTGTTCTGATTTCCCAGACGTACCTCAATTTATTTATTTTTTAGCATTAAGTACCTCAAATTATTTTTCTTTGCCTGATTTTTATTTTTTATTTCTATAAAGAACCTCAACATTTTTTTTTTTGTTTCAATAAATGTCCTGAACTTTTTTTTGTACCATATAACAGCACAAATTATTTTTCTTTACCTTAGTTTATGTTTTATTGAAAAACGTACCTCATTCTATTATTCAAACGAAAAATACCTCAGTTTATTTTTTGTTACCAAAAAGTAGGTCAATTTATTTTTTTATCAAAAAATACTGTAAATTATTTTTTCTTACCTCATTTTATTTTTTATTACAAAAGAGTACCTCAATTTATTTTTCAAACGAAAATACCTCAGTTTATTGTTAATTACCAAAAAGTAACTCAATTTATTTATTTTATTAAAAAATACCTCACATTATTTTTCCTTACCCCATTTTATTTTTTATTACCAAAACGCACCTCTATTTACTTGTTCTTACAAAAAAAACATCAAATTATTTTTCTTTGCCTGATTTTATTTTTTACTTCCGGAAAATATCTCAAACTATTTTTCTTTACCTCATTTTATTATTTCGGACCCCAAAAAGTACCTCAGTTTATTTTAATTACCGAAGAATACCTCAATTTATTTTTTTTACCAAAAAAACACCTCAGTTTATTTTAGTTACAGACGAGGACCTCCAATTTTTTTTTTAACCCAAGAAATACCTCAAATTACTTATCTTTACGATATTTTATTAATTTTCTTACCGAAAGGTATTTTTAAAACGGAAAATATTATTTGATCTAGAAAATACCTCTTAATTATTTTTCGTACCCCATTTTATTTTTTATGACAAAAAATACCTCAGCTGATTTGTTTACAAAACAAAAGACCTCAGTTTATTTTAATTACCAAAAAGTTATTGAATTTATATTTTTACCAAAAGGAATACCTCATTATATTTTTCTTTACCAAATGTTATTTTTTATTTCCCAAAGTTACCTCAAATTTGTTTTTACCAAAAAATACCTCAAATGATTTTTCTTTATCTTATTTTATTCTTTATTACCAGATAATACCTCAATTTATTTGTAAATGAAAAATACCTCAGAATGTTCTGATTTGCCAGACGTACCTCAATTTATTTATTTTTTAGAAAAAAGCACCTCAAATTATTTTTCTTTGCCTCATTTTTATTTTTTATTTTCTATAAATAACCTCAACACTTTTAATTTTTCTTTCAATAAATACCCTTAACTTATCTTTGTTCCATATAATAGCACAAATTATTTGTCTTTACGTCATTTTATATTTGATTGCAAAAAAGTACCTCATCTTATTATTCAAACTAAAACTACCGCAGTTTATTTTTTGTTACCAAAACGTTTGTAAATTTATTTCTAATCAAAAAATGCCATAAATTTTTTTTTCTTACCTCGTTTTTTTTTTTATTACAAAACAAAGCACACCAATCCATTTTTTAACAACAAATACATCAAATTATTTTTATTTTTCTTTAGCTCGTTTTATTTTTTGCCACAAAAAAAAATACTGCGATTTAGTTTTTTTCGAAAAAAAGTACCTCTCTTTATTCTTTGAACAAGAAAATACCTAAAATTAGTTTTCTATAACTAGTTTTATTTTTTATTAGCGAAAAGTTCGCCGATTAAATTTTTTTTCAAAAAAAAAAAAATAGCACATTATTTTTTTTTTTACAAGATATTATTTGTTATTTCCCAAACGTACCTCGAATTATTTTTTTTTTGCCTCATTTTATTATGTATTTCCAAATAGTTCCCCATTTTATTTTTCAAACGAAAAACACCTCAGTTTCTCATAATTTGCAAAGAGTATCTCAAATTACTTCTTTATCTCAAAATACCTCAAATTATTTATCCTTACCTAATTGTCTTTTAATTTCAAAAAATAACCTTAAGTTTTTTATGTCCGGAATAATACCACAAATTATTTTTCTAGACCTCATTTTATTTTTTATTACAGAAGTGTACCTCAATTTATTTTTCAAACGAAAAATACCTTAGTTTACTGTTAATTACCAAAAAATAACTCAATTTATTTTTTTTACCAAAAACTACCTCACATTATTTTTGCCGAAGCCATTTTATTTCTTATTACAAAAACGCACCTCTATTTATTTGTTCTTACAAAAAATACATCAAATTATTTTTCTTTGCCTCATTTTATTTTTTACTTCCTGAAATTATCTCAAACTATTTTTCTTTACCTCATTTTTATTTTTCGGTCCCTAAAAAGTGCCTCAGTTTATTTTAATTACGGAAGAATACCTCAATTTTTTTTTTTTACCAAAAAAACACCTCAGTTTTTTTTAATTACCGACGGGCACCTCAAATAATTTTTTTAATCAAAGAAATACCTCAAATTACTTATCTTTACCATATTTAATCATTGTTCTTAGCGAAAGGTATTTTTAAAACGAAAAATATCTCAGTTTATTTTAATTTCAAAAATTTACCTCAATTTGTTATTTGATCAAGAAATACCTCTTCATTATTTTTCCATACCCCATTTTATTTTTTATTTCCAAAAATACCTCAGCTGATTTGCTTACAAAACAAAAGACCTCAGTTTATTTTAATTACCAAAAACTTGTCGAATTTATATTTTTACCAAAAGGAATACCTCATTATATTTTTCTTTACAAAATAATATTTTTTATTTCCTAAAGTTACCTCAAATTTTTTTTTAGCAAAAAATACCTCAAATGATTTTTCTCTATCTTATTTTAATCTTCATTAACAGATTATTTTTCAATTTCTATAAATAACCTCAACATTTTTAAATTTTTGTTTCAACAAATATCTTCAACTTATTTTTGTTCCATATAATAGCACAATTTATTTTTCTCTACTTCATTTTATATTTTACTGCAAAAAAGTACCTCATCCTATTATTCAAACTAAAAATACCTCAATTTTTATTTTGTTACCAAAACTTATGTCAATTTATTTTTTATCAAAAAATGCCGTAATTTTTTTTTTCTTACCTCGTTTTATTTTTTATAACAAAAGAGAGCACACCAATTCATTTTTTAACAACAAATACACCAAATTATTTTGATTTTTCTTTACCTTGTTTTATTTTTGGTCAGAAAAAAAAATACCCCGATTTAGTTTTTTCCCAAAAAAAGTACCTCTCATTATTGTTTGAACAAAAAAATACCTCAAATTAGTTTTCTATAACTAGTTTTTTTTTTATTAGCAAAAAGTTCACCGATTTATTTTTTTCATAAAAAATAGCTTATTATATTTTTCTTTACCAGATATTATTTTTTATTTCCCAAACGTACCTCGAATTAAATTTTTTGTTCTTCATTTTATTATGTATTTTCCGAATAATTCCTCAAATTTTTTTTTTTAAACGAAAAAAAACCTCAGCTTCTTACAATTTGCAAAGAGCACCTCAATTTATTTCTTTAGATCAAAATACCTCAAATTATTTATCCTTACCTAATTGTCTTTTAATTTCCAAAACTAACCTTTACTTATTTATTTCAGGAATATTACCACAAATTATTTTTCTAGACCTCATTTTATTTTTTATTACAAAAGAGTACCTCAATTTATTTTTCAAACGGAAATACCTCAGTTTATTGTTAATTACCAAAAAGTAACTCAATTTATTTAATTTATTAAAAAATACCTCACATTATTTTTCCTTACCCCATTTTATTTTTTATTACCAGAACGCTCCTCTATTTATTTGTTCTTACAAAAAATACATCAAATTATTTTTCTTTGCCTGATTTTATTTTTTAATTGCAGAAAATATCTCAAACTATTTTTCTTTACCTCATTTTAATTTTTTGGTCCCCAAAAAGTAGCTCAGTTTATTTTAATTACCGAAGAGTACCTTAATTTATTTCTTTTACCAAAAAAACACCTCAGTTTATTTTAATTACCGACGAGCACCTCAAATTATTTTTTTAACCAAAGAAATACCTCCAATTACTTATCTTTACCATATTTAATCATTGTTCTTACCGAAAGGTAGTTTTAAAAAGAAAAATATCTCAGTTTATTTTAGTTTCCAAAACTTGCCTCAATTTATTATTTCATCAAGAGAATACCTCTTAATTATTTTTCCGTACCCCATTTTATTTTTTATTACCAAAAGTACCTCTGCTGATTTACTTACAAAACAAGAGACCTGAGTTTATTTCAATTGTCAAAAAGTTATTGAATTTATATTTTTACCAAGAGGAATACCTCATTATATTTTTCTTTACCAAATGTTATTTTTTATTTCCCAAAGTTACCTCAAATTCTTTTTTACCAAAAAATAAATCAAATGATTTTTCTTTATCTTATTTTATTCTTTATTACCAGATAATTCCTCAATTTATTTGTAAATGAAAAATACCTCAGTATGTTCTGATTTGCCTGACGTACCTCAATTTAATTATTTTTTAGCAAAAAGCACCTCAAATTATTTTTCTTTGACTCATTTTTATTTTCTATTTTCTATAAAGAACCTCAACGATTTCAATTTTTGTTTCATTAAATACCCTCAACTTATCTTTGTTCCATATAATAACACAATTTATTTTTCTCTACCTCATTGTATATTTTATTGCAAAAAAGTACCTCATTCTATTATTCAAACTAAAAATACGTTATTTTTATTTATTTACAAAAACGTATGTCAATTTATTTTTTATCAAAAAATGCCGTAATTTATTTTTTCTTACCTCGTTTTTTTTTTTATTTCAAAAGAGAGCACACAAATTCATTTTTTAACAATAATTACACCAAATTATTTTTATTTTTCTTTACCTCGTTTTATTTTTTGTCTCAAAAAAAAATACCCCGATTTAGTTTTTTCCCAAAAAAAGTACCTCTCTTTATTCTTTGAACAAAAAAATACCTCAAATTAGTTTTCTATAACTAGTTTTATTTTTTATTAGCGAAAAGTTCGCCGATTTGTTTTTTTCATAAAAAATAGCTCATTATATTTTTCTTTACCAGATATTATTTTTTATTTCCCAAACGTACTTCGAATTAGTTTTTTTGTTCCTCATTTTATTATGTATTTTCCGAATAATTCCTCAATTTTTTTTTTTAAACGAAAAAAAACCTCAGTTTCTTACAATTTGTAAAGAGTACCTCAATTTATTTCTTTGGATCAAAATACCTCAAATTATTTATCCTTACCTAATTGTCTTTTAATTTCCAAGCCTAACCTTTACTTATTTATTTCCGGAATAATACCACAAATTATTTTTCTAGACCTCATTTTA
>NW_006499751.1:6790861-6806850 GCF_000471905.2 Amborella trichopoda | reverse complement strand
TTTTATTTTTGATTACAGAAGAGTACCTCAATTTATTTTTCAAACGAAAATACCTCAGTTTATTGTTAATTACCAAAAAATAACTCAATTTATTTATTTTATTAAAAAATACCTCACATTATTTTTCCTTACCCCATTTTATTTTTTATTACCAGAACGCTCCTCTATTTATTTGTTCTTACAAAAAATACATCAAATTATTTTTCTTTGCCTGATTTTATTTTTTAATTCCAAAAAATATCTCAAACTATTTTTCTTTACCTCATTTTATTTTTTCGGTCCCCAAAAAGTAGCTCAGTTTATTTTAATTACCGAAGAATACCTCAATTTATTTCTTTTACCAAAAAAACACCTCAGTTTATTTTCATTACCAACGAGCACCTCAAATTATTTTTTTAACAGAAGAAATACCTCAAATTACTTATCTTTACCATATTTAATCATTGTTCTTACCGAAAGGTAGTTTTAAAACGAAAAATATCTTAGTTTGTTTTAGTTTCCAAAACTTGCCTCAATTTATTATTTCATCAAGAGAATACCTCTTAATTATTTTTCCGTACCCCATTTTATTTTCTATTACCAAAAATACCTCAGCTGATTTTTTTACAAAACAAAGACCTCAGTTTATTTTAATTACCAAAAAGTTTTTGAATTTATATTTTTACCAAGAGGAATACCTCATTATATTTTTCTTTAGCAAATGATATTTTTTACTTCCCAAAGTTACCTCAAACTCTTTTTTACCAAAAAATACCTCAAATGATTTTTCTTTATCTTATTTTATTCTTTATTACCAGATAATTCCTCAATTTATTTGTAAATGAAAAATACCTCAGTATGTTCTGATTTGCCTGACGTACTTCAATTTATTTATTTTTTAGCAAAAAGCACCTCAAATTATTTTTCTTTGACTCATTTTTATTTTTTATTTTCTATAAAGAACCTCAACAATTTTAATTTTTGTTTCAATAAATACCCTCAACTATCTTTGTTCCATATAATAGCACAATTTATTTTTCTCTACCTCATTTTATATTTTATTGCAAAAAAGTACCTCATCCTATTATTCAAACTAAAAATAACTCTTTTTTTTTTTGTTACAAAAACGTATGTCAATTTATTTTTTATCAAAAAATGCCGTAATTTATTCTTTCTTACTTCGTTTTTTTTTTTTTTTCAAAAGAAAGCACACCAATTCATTTTTTAACAACAAATACACCAAATTATTTTTTTTTTTCTTTACCTCATTTTATTTTTTGTCACAAAAAAAAATACCCCGATTTAGTTTTTTTCCAAAAAAAGTACCTCTCTTTATTCTTTGAACAAAAAAATACTTTAAATTAGTTTTTTATAACTAGCTTTATTTTTTATTAGCGAAAAGTTCGCCGATTTATTTTTTTCATAAAAAATAGCTTATTATATTTTTCTTTACCAGATATTAGTTTTTATTTCCCAAACGTACCTCGAATTAATTTTTTTGTTCCCCATTTTATTATGTATTTTCAAATAATTCCCCAATTTATTTTTCAAACGAAAAAAAACCTCAGTTTCTTACAATTTGGAAAGAGTACCTCAATTTCTTTCTTTAGATCAAAATACCTCAAATTGTTTATCCTTACCTAATTGTCTTTTAATTTCCAAAAATAACCTTAATTTATTTATTTCAGGAATAATACCGCAAATTATTTTTCTAGACCTCATTTTGTTTTTGATTACAGAAGAGTACCTCAATTTATTTTTCAAACGAAAATACCTCAGTTTATTGTTAATTACCAAAAAGTAACTCAATTTATTCTTTTTATTAAAAAATACCTCACATTATTTTTCCTTACGCCATTTTATTTTTTATTACCAAAACGCATCTCTATTTATTTGTTCTTACAAAGAATATATCAAATTATTTTTCTTTGCCTCATTTTATTTTTTACTTCCTGAAAATATCTCAAACTATTTTTCTTTACCTCATTTTTTTTTTTTCGGTCCCCAAAAAGTACCTCAGTTTATTTTACTTACCGAAGAACACCTCAATTTATTTTTTTTACCAAAAAAACACCTCTATTTATTTTAATTACCGATGAGCAACTCAAATTATTTTTTTAACCAAATAAATACTTCAAATTACTTATCTTTACCATATTTAATCATTGTTCTTACCGGAAGGTACTTTTAAAACGAAAAATATCTCAGTTTATTTTAATTTCCAAAATTTATCTCAATTTATTATTTGTTCAAGAAAATACCTCTTAGTTTTTTTTCTGTACCCCATTTTATTTTTTATTACCAAAAATACCTCTGCTGATTTGTTTACAAAATAAAAGACCTCGGTTTATTTTTATTATCAAAACGTTATTGAATTTATATTTTTACCAAGAGGAGGAGCTCATTATATTTTTCTTTACCAAATGTTATTTTTTATTTCCCATAGTTACCTCAAATGGTTTTTCTTTATCTTAATTTATTCTTCATTATCAGATAATTCCTCAATTTATTTGTAAATGAAAAATACCTCAGTTAATTCTTATTTGCTAGACGTACCTCAATTTATTTAGTTTTTAGCAAAAAGCACCTCAAATTATTTTTTATTGACTCATTTTAATTTTTTACTTTCTAAACTCAACGTCAACATTTTTAATTTTTTTTTCAATAAATACCCTCAACTTATCTATTTTCCATATAATAGCACAATTTATTTTTCTCTACCTCATTTTATATTTTATTGCAAAAAAGTACCCCATCCTATTATTCAAACTAAAAATACCTCAATTTTTTTTTGTTACCAAAACGTATGTCAAATTATTTTTTTATCAAAAAACGCCGTAAATTATTTTTTCTTACCTCGTTTTTTTTTTTATTACAAAAGAGATCACACCAATTCATTTTTTAACAACAAATTATTTTTATTTTTCTTTATTTTTTCTCAAGAAACAAAATTCCCCGATTTAGTTTTTTCCCAAAACAAGTACCTCTCTTTATTCTTTTCCCAAAAAAATACCTCAAATTAGTTTTATAACTAGTTTTATTTTTTAGTAGCGAAAAGTTCGCCGATTATTTTTTTCATAAAAAATAGCTCATTATATTTTTCTTGACCAGATATTAATTTTTATTTCCCGAACGTACCTCGAATTAATTTTTGTGTTCCTCATTTTATTATGTATTTTCAAATAATTCCCCAATTTATTTTTCAAACGAAAAAAAACCTCAGTTTCTTACAATTTGCAAAGAGTACCTCAATTTATTTCTTTAGATCAAAATACCTCAAATTGTTTATCCTTACCTAATTGTCTTTTAATTTCCAAAAATTACCTTAATTTATTTATTTCAAGAATAATACCACAAACTATTTTTGTAGACCTCATTTTGTTTTTGATTACAGAAGAGTACCTCAATTTATTTTTCAAACAAAAATACTTCAGTTTATTGTTAATTAGCAAAAAGTAACTCAATTTATTTTTTTATTAAAAAATACCTCACATTATTTTTCCTTACGCCATTTTTTTTTTTATTACCAAAACGCATCTCTATTTATTTGTTCTTACAAAAAATACATCAAATAACTTTTCTTTGCCTCATTTTATTTTTTAGTTCTTGAAAATATCTCAAACTGTTTTTCCTTACCTTATTTTTATTTTTTCGGTCCCCAAAAAGTACCTTAGTTTATTTTAATTACCGAAGAATACCTCAATTTGTTTTTTTTTCCAAAAAAACAACTCTGTTTATTTTAATTACCGACGAGCACCTCAAATTACTTATCTTTACCATATTTAATCATTGTTCTTACCGGAAGGTATTTTTAAAAAGAAAAATATCTTAGTTTATTTTAATTTCAAAAATTTACCTCAATTTATTATTTGATCAAGAAAATACCTCTTAGTTTTTTTTCCGTACCCCATTTTATTTTTTATTACCAAAAATACCTCTGCTGATTTGTTTACAAAACAAAAGACCTCGGTTTATTTTAATTATCAAAAAGTTATTGAATTTATATTTTTACCTAGAGGAATACCTCATTATATTTTTCTTTACCAAATGCTATTTTTTCATTTCCCATAGTTACCTCAAATTCTTTTTTACCAAAAAATACCTCAAATGATTTTTCTTTATCTTAATTTATTCTTCATTACCAGATAATTCCTCAATTTATTTTTAAACGAAATATACCTCAGTATGTTTTGATTTTCCAGACGTACCTCAATTTATTTATTTTTTCGCAAAAAGCACCTCAAACTATTTTTCTTTGACTCATTTTTATTTTTTATTTTCTATAAATAACCTCAACATTTTTAATTTTTGTTTCAATAAATACCCTCAACTTATCTTTGTTCCATATAATAGCACAATTTATTTTTCTCTACCTCATTTTATATTTTATTGCAAAAAAGTATCTCATCCTATTATTTAAACAAAAAAAGCCTCAATTTTTTTTTTGTTACCAAAACGTATGTCAATTTATTTTTTTATCAAAAAATGCCGCAAATTATTTTTTCTTTCCACGTTTTATTTTTTATTAATAAAGGGAGCTCACCAATTCATTTTTTAACAACTAATACATCAAATTATTTTTATTTTTCTTTACCGCGTTTTATTTTTTGTCACAAAAAAAAATACCCCGATTTAGCTTTCTTTATTCTTTGAACAAAAAAATACCTCAAGTTAGTTTTCTATAACTAGTCTTATTTTCTATTAGCGAAAAGTTCGTCGATCATTTTTTTTTCATAAAGAATAGCTATTTATTATTTTCTTTACCAGATATTATTTTTTATTTCCCAAACGTACTTCGAGTTAATTTTTTTGTTCCTCATTTTCTTATGTATTTCCAAATAATTCCCCAATTTATTTTTCAAACGAAAAAAAACCTCAGTTTCTTACAATTTGCAAAGAGTACCTCAATTTATTTCTTTAGATCAAAATACCTCAAATGGTTTATCCTTACCTAATTGTCTTTTAATTTCCAAAAATAACCTTAATTTATTTATTTCAAGAATAATACCACAAACTATTTTTTTAGACCTCATTTTGTTTTTGATTACAGAAGAGTACCTCAATTTATTTTTCAAACAAAAATACTTCAGTTTATTGTTAATTAGCAAAAAGTAACTCAATTTATTTTTTTTATTAAAAAATACCTCACATTATTTTTCCTTACGCCATTTTATTTTTTAATACCAAAACGCATCTCTATTTATTTGTTCTTACAAAAAATACATCAAATTACTTTTCTTTGCCTCATTTTATTTTTTAGTTCCTGAAAATATCTTAAACTGTTTTTCTTTACCTCATTTTTATTTTTTCGGTCCCCAAAAAGTACCTCAGTTTATTTTAATTACCGAAGAATACCTCAATTTAATTTTTTTACCAAAAAAACACCTCTGTTTATTTTAATTACCGAGGAGCACCTCAAATTATTTCTTAAACCAAAGAAATACCTCAAATTACTTATCATTACCATATTTAATCATTGTTCTTACCGGAAGGTATTTTTAAAACGAAAAATATCTCAGTTTATTTTAATTTCCAAAATTTACCTCAATTTATTATTTGATCAAGAAAATACCTCATAGTTATTTTTCCGTACCCCATTTTTTTTGTTTATTACCAAAAGTACCTCTGCTAATTTGTTTACAAAACAAAAGACCTCAGTTTATTTTAATTGTCAAAAAGTTATTGAATTTATATTTTTACCTAGAGGAATACCTCATTATATTTTTCTTTACCAAATGTTATTTTTTATTTCCTATAGTTACCTCAAATTCTTTTTTACCAAAAAATACCTCAAATAATTTTTCTTTATCTTAATTTATTCTTCATTACCAGATAATTCCTCAATTTATTTGTAAACGAAATATACCTCAGTATGTTTTGATTTGCCAGACGTACCTCAATTTATTTATTTTTTAGCAGAAAGCACCTCAAATTATTTTTCTGACTCATTTTTATTTTTTATTTCTATAATTAACCTCAACATTTTTAATTTTTGGTTCAATAAATACCCTCAACTTATCTTTGTTCCATGTAATAGCACAATTTATTTTTCTCTACCTCATTTTAAATTTTATTGCAAAAAAGTACCTCATCCTATTATTCAAACTAAAAATACCTCAGGTTTTTTTTTTTTTACCAAAACGTATGTGAATTTATTTTTTTATCAAAAAATGCCGCAAATTATTTTTACTTACCACGTTTTATCTTTTATTACAAAAGGGAGCACACCAATTCAATTTTTAACAACAAATACATCAAATTATTTTTATTTTTCTTTACCGCGTTTTATTTTTTGTCAAAAAAAAAAAATACCCCGATTTAGTTTTTTCCCAAAAAAAGTGCCTCTCTTTATTCTTTGAACAAAAAAATACTTCAAATTAGTTTTCTATAACTAGTTTTATTTTTTATTACCCAAGAGTTCGCCGATTATACCACAAATTACTTTTCTAGACCTCATTTTGTTTTTTATTACAGAAGAGTACCTCAATTTATTTTTCAAACGAAAATACTTCAGTTTATTGTTAATTAGCAAAAAGTAACTCAATTTATTTTGTTTATTAAAAAATACCTCACATTATTTTTCCGTACGCCATTTTATTTTTTATTACCAAAACGCATCTCTATTTATTTGTTCTTACAAAAAATACATCAAATTACTTTTCTTTGCCTCATTTCATTTTTTGCTTCCTCAAAATATCTCAAACTATTTTTCTTTACCTCATTTTTTTTTTTTCGGTCCCCAAAAAGTACCACAGTTTATTTTAATTACCGAAGAATATCTCAATTTATTTTTTTTACCAAAAAAACACCTCTGTTTATTTTAATTACCGACGAGCACCTCAAATTATTTTTTTAACCAAAGAAATACCTCAAATTACTTATCTTTACCATATTTAATCATTGTTCTTACCGGAAGGTATTTTTAAAACGAAAAATATCTCAGTTTATTTTAATTTCTAAAATTTACCTCAGTTTATTATTTGATCAAGAAAATACCTCTTAGTTATTTTTCTGTACCCCATTTTCTTTTTTATTACCAAAAGTACCTCTGCTGATTTGTTTACAAAACAAAAGACCTCAATTTATTATAATTGTCAAAAAATTATTGAATTTATATTTTTACCAAGAGGAATACCTCATTATATTTTTCTTTACCAAATGCTATTTTTCGTTTCCCATAGTTACCTCAAATTCTTTTTTACCAAAAAAGACCTCAAATGATTTTTCTTTATCTTAATTTATTCTTAATTACCAGATAATTCATCAATTTATTTGTAAACGAAATATACTTCAGTATGTTTTGATTTGCCAGACGTACCTCAATTTATTTATATTTTAGCAGAAAGCACCTCAAATTATTTTTCTTTGACTCATTTTTTTTTTTTATTTTCCATAAATAACCTAACCATTTTTAATTTTTTTTTCAATAAATACCCTCAACTTATCTTTGTTTTATATAATAGCACAATTTATTTTTCTCTACCTCATTTTATATTTTATTGCAAAAAAGTACCTCATCCTATTATTCAAACTAAAAATACCTCAGTGTTTTTTTTGTTACCAAAACGTATGTCAATTTATTTTTTTATCAAAAAATGCCGCAAATTATTTTTTCTTACCACGTTTTATCTTTTATTACAAAAGGGAGCACACCAATTCATTTTTTAACAACAAATACATCAAATTATTTTTATTTTTCTTTACCGCGTTTTATTTTTTGTCACAAAAAAAAATACCCCGATTTAGTTTTTTCCCAAAAAAAGTACCTCTCTTTATTCTTTGAACAAAAAAATACCTCAAATTAGTTTTCTATAACTAGTTTTATTTTTTATTAGCTAAAAGTTCGCCGATTATTTTTTTTCATAAAAAATAGCTCATCATATTCTTCTTTACCAGATATTATTTTTTATTTCCCAAACGTACCTCGAGTTAATTTTTTTGTTCCTCATTTTATTATGTATTTCCAAATAATTCCCCAATTTATTTTTCAAACGAAAAAAAACCTCGGTTTCTTACAATTTGCAAAGAGTACCTCAGTTTATTTCTTTAGATCAAAATACCTCGCATTATTTATCCTTACCGAATTGCCTTTTAATTTCAAAAAATAACCTTAACTTATTTATTTCCGGAATAATACCACAAATTATTTTCTAGACCTCATTTTGTTTTTTATTACAGAAGAGTACCTCAATTTATTTTTCAAACGAAAATACTTCAGTTTATTGTTAATTAGCAAAAAGTAACTCAATTTATTTTGTTTATTAAAAAATACCTCACATTATTTTTCCTTACGCCATTTTATTTTTTATTTCCAAAACGCATCTCTATTTATTTGTTCTTACAAAAAATACATCAAATTACTTTTCTTTGCCTCATTTTATTTTTTACTTCCTGAAAATATCTCAAACTGTTTTTCTTTACCTCATTTTTATTTTTTCGCTCCCCAAAAAGTACCTCAGTTTATTTTAATTACCGAAGAATACCTCAATTTATTTATTTTACCAAAAAAACACCTCTGTTTATTTTAATTACCGACGAGCACCTCAAATTATTTCTTTAACCAAAGAAATACGTCAAATTACTTATCTTTACCATATTTAATCATTGTTCTTACCGGAAGGTATTTTTAAAACGAAAAATATCTCAGTTTGTTTTAGTTCCCAAAATTTACCTCAATTTATTATGTGATCAAGAAAAAACCTCTTAGTTATTTTTCCGTACCCCATTTTATTTTTTATTACCAAAAGTACCTCTGCTGATTTGTTTACAAAACAAAAGACCTCAGTTTATTTCAATTGTCACAAAGTTATTGAATTTATATTTTTACCAAGAGGAATACCTCATTATATTTTTCTTTACCAAATGTTATTTTTTATTTCCCATAGTTACCTCAAATTCTTTTTTACCAAAAAAATACCTCAAATGGTTTTTCTTTATCTTAATTTATTATTTATTACCAGATAATTCCTCAATTTATTTCTAAACGAAATATACCTCAGTATGTTTTGATTTGCCAGACGTACCTCAATTTATTTATTTTTTAGCAGAAAGCACCTCAAATTATTTTTTTTTGACTCATTTTTATTTTTTATTTTCTATAAATAACCTCGACATTTTTAATTTTTGTTTCAATAAATACCCTCAACTTATCTTTGTTCCATATAATAGCACAATTTATTTTTCTCTACCGCATTTTATATTTTATTGCAAAAAAGTACCTAATCCTATTATTCAAACTAAAAATGCCTCAGTTTTTTTTTTGTTACCAAAACGTATGTCAATTTATTTTTTTATCAATAAATGCCTCAAATTATATTTTTTTACCACGTTTTATCTTTTATTACAAAAGGGAGCACACCAATTCATTTTTTAACAACAAATACATCAAATTATTTTTATTTTTCTTTACAGCGTTTTATTTTTTGTTGAAAAAATAAAATTCCCCGATTTAGTTTTTCCCCAAAAAAAGTACCTCTCTTTATTTTTTGAACAAAAAAATACCTCAAATTAGTTTTCTATAACTAGTTCTTTTTTTTATTACCGAAAAGTTCGCTGATTATTTTTTTTCATAAAAAATAGCTCATTATATTTTTCTTTACCAGATATTAATTTTTATTTTCCAAACGTACCTCGAGTTAGTTTTTTTGTTCCTCATTTTATTATGTATTTCCAAATAATTCCCCAATTTATTTTTCAAACAAAAAAAAACCTCCGTTTCTTACAATTTACAAAGAGTAGCTCAATTTATTTCTTTAGATCAAAATACCTCGCATTATTTATCCTTACCTAATTGTCTTTTAATTTCCAAAAATAACCTTAACTTATTTATTTCCGGAATAATACCACAAATTATTTTTCTAGACCTCATTTTATTTTTGATTACAGAAGAGTACCTCAATTTATTTTTCAAGCGAAAATACTTCAGTTTATTGTTAATTAGCAAAAAGTAACTCAATTTATTTTTTTTATTAAAAAATGCCTCACATTATTTTTCCTTACGCCGTCTTATTTTTTATTACCAAAACGCATCTCTATTTATTTGTTATTACAAAAAATACATCAAATTACTTTTCTTTGCCTCATTTTATTTTTTACTTTCTGAAAATATCTCAAACTATTTTTCTTTACCTCATTTTTATTTTTTCGGTTCCCAAAAAGTTCATCAGTTTATTTTAATTACCGAAGAATACCTCAATTTATTTTTTTTACAAAAAAAACACCTCTGTTTATTTTAATTACCGACGAGCACGTCAAATTATTTCTTTAACCAACGTAATACCTCAAATTCCTTATCTTTACCATATTTAATCATTGTTCTTACCGAAAGGTATTTTTAAAACGAAAAATATCTAAGTTTATTTTAATTTCCAAATTTTACCTCAATTTATTATTTGATCAAGAAAATACCTCTTAGTTATTTTTCCGTACCCCATTTTATTTTTTATTATCAAAAGTACCTCTGCTGATTTGTTTACAAAACAAAAGACCTCAGTTTATTTCAATTGTCAAAAAGTTATTGAATTTATATTTTTACCAAGAGGAATACCTCATTATATTTTTCTTTACCAAATGTTATTTTTTATTTCCCATAGTTACCTCAAATTCTTTTTTACCAAAAAATACCTCAAATGATTTTTCTTTATCTTAATGTATTCTGTATTACCAGATAACTCCTCAATTTATTTGTAAACAAAATATACCTCAGTATGTTTTTATTTGCCTGACGTACCTCAATTTATTTATTTTTTAGCAGAAAGCACCTCAAATTATTTTTCTTTGACTCATTTTTATTTTTTATTTTCTATAAATAACCTGAACATTTTTAATTTTTGTTTCATTAAATACCCTCAACTTATCTTTGTTCCATATAATAGCACAATTTATTTTTCTCTACCTCATTTTGTATTTTATTGCGAAAAAGTACCTCATCCTTTTATTCAAACTAAAAATACCTCAGTTTTTTTTTGGTTACCAAAACGTATGTCAATTTATATTTTTATCAAAAAATGCCGCAAATTATTTTTTTTATCACGTTTTATCTTTTATTACAAAAGGGAGCACACCAATTCATTTTTTAACAACAAATACATCAAATTATTTTTATTTTTCTTTACCGCGTTTTAGTTTTTGTAAAAAAAAAAAATATCCCGATTTAGTTTTTTCCCAAAAAAAGTACCTCTCTTTATTCTTTGAAAAAAAAAATACCTCAAATTAGTTTTCTATAACTAGTTCTTTTTTTTATTACCGAAAAGTTCGCTGATTATTTTTTTTCATAAAAAATAGCACATTATATTTTTCTTTACCAGATATTAATTTTTATTTTCCAAACGTACCTCGAGTTAATTTTTTTGTTCCTCATTTTATTATGTATTTCCAAATAATTCCCCAATTTATTTTTCAAACGAAAAAAAACCTCCGTTTCTTACAATTTGCAAAGAGTAGCTCAATTTATTTTTTTAGATCAAAATACCTCGCATTATTTATCCTTACCTAATTGTCTTTTAATTTCAAAAAATAACCTTAACTTATTTATTTCCGGAATAATACCACAAATTATTTTTCTAGCTCTCATTTTATTTTTTATTACAGAAGAGTAACTCAATTTATTTTTCAAACGAAAATACTTCAGTTTATTGTTAATTAGCAAAAAGTAACTCAATTTATTTATTTTATTAAAAAATACCTCACATTATTTTTCCTTACACCATATTATTTTTTATTACCAAAACGCATCTCTATTTATTTGTTCTTACAAAAAATACATCAAATTACTTTTTTTTGCCTCATTTTATTTTTTACTTTCTGAAAATATCTCAAACTGTTTTTCTTTACCTCATTTTTATTTTTTAGGTCCCCAAAAAGTTCCTCAGTTTATTTTAATTACCGAAGAATACCTCAATTTATTTTTTTTACCAAAAAACACCTCTGTTTATTTTAATTACCGACGAGCACCTCGAATTATTTCTTTAACCGAAGAAATACCTCAAATTCCTTATCTTTACCATATTTAATCATTGTTCTTACAGAAAGGTATTTTTAAAACAAAAAATATCTACGTTTATTTTAATTCCCAAAATTTACCTCAGTTTATTATTTGATCAAGAAAATACCTCTTAGTTATTTTTCCGTACCCCATTTTATTTTTTATTACCAAAAGTACCTCTGCTGATTTGTTTACAAAACAAAAGACCTCAGTTTATTTCAATTGTCAAAAAGTTATTGAATTTATATTTTTACCAAGAGGAATACCTCATTATATTTTTCTTTACCAAATGTTATTTTTTATTTCCCATAGTTACCTCAAATTCTTTTTTACCAAAAAATACCTTAAATGATTTTTCTTTATCTTAATGTATTCTGTATTACCAGATAATTCCTCAATTTATTTGTAAACAAAATATACCTCAGTATGTTTTTATTTGCCTGACGTACCTCAATTTATTTATTTTTTAGCAGAAAGCACCTCAAATTATTTTTCTTTGACTCATTTTTATTTTTATTTTTCTATAAATAACCTCAACATTTTAAATTTTTGTTTCAATAAATACCCTCAACTTATCTTTGCTCCATATAATAGCACAATTTATTTTTCTCTAACTCATTTTATATTTTATTGCAAAAAAGTACCTCATCCTTTTATTCAAACTAAAAATACCTCAGCTTTTTTTTTGTTACCAAAACGTATGTCAATTTATTTTTTTATCAAAAAATGCCGCAAATTATTTTTTCTTACCACGTTTTATCTTTTATTACAAAAGAAAAATACCTCAAATTAGTTTTCTATAACTGGTTTTATTTTTTAGTAGCGAAAAGTTCGCCGATTATTTTTTTTTCATAAAAAATAGCTCATTATATTTTTCTTTACCAGATATTATTTTTTATTTCCCAAACGTACCTCGAGTTAATTTTTTTGTTCCTCATTTTATTATGTATTTCCAAATAATTCCCCAATTTAATTTTCAAACGAAAAAAAACCTCTGTTTCTTACAATTTGCAAAGAGTACCTCAATTTACTTCTTTAGATCAAAATACCTCACATTATTTATCCTTACCTAATTGTCTTTTAATTTCCAAAAATAACCTTAACTTGTTTATTTCCGGAATAATACCACAAATTATTTTTCTAGACCTCATTTTATTTTTGATTACAGAAGAGTACCTCAATTTATTTTTCAAACGAATATACTTCAGTTTATTGTTAATTAGCAAAAAGTAACTCAATTTATTTTTTTTATTAAAAAATACCTCACATTATTTTTCCTTACGCCATTTTAGTTTTTATTACCAAAACGCATCTCTATTTATTTGTTCTTAAAAAAAATACATCAAATTACTTTTCTTTGCCTCATTTTATTTTTTACTTCCTGAAAATATCTCAAACTGTTTTTCTTTACCTCATTTTTATTTTTTCGGTCCCCAAAAGGTTCCTCAGTTTATTTTAATTACCGAAGAATACCTCAATTTATTTTTTTACCAAAAAAACACCTCTGTTTATTTTAATTACCGACGAGCACCTCAAATTATTTCTTTAACCAAAGAAATACCTCAAATTACTTACCGGAAGGTATTTTTAAAACAAAAAATATCTCAGTTTCTTTTAATTTCCAAAATTTACCTCAATTTATTATTTGATCGAGAAAATACCTCTTAGTTATTTTTCCGTACCCCATTTTATTTTTTATTACCAAAAATATCTCTGCTGATTTGTTTACAAAACAAAAGACCTCAGTTTATTTTAATTACCAAAAAGTTGTTGAATTTATATTTTTACCAAGAGGAATACCTCATTATATTTTTCTTTACCAAACGTATTTTTCATTTCCCATAGTTACCTCAAATTCTTTTTCACCAAAAAAAGCCTCAAATGATTTTTCTTTATCTTAATTTATTCTTTATTGTCGGATAATTCCTCAATTTATTTGTAAACGAAATATACCACAGTAGGTTTTGATATGCCAGACGTACCTCAATTTATTTATTTTTTAGCAGAAAGCACCTTAAATTATTTTTCTTTGACTCATTTTTATTTTTTTATTTTCTATAAATAACCTCAACATTTTTAATTTTTGTTTCAATAAATACCCTCAACTTATGTTTGTTCCATATAATAGCACAATTTATTTTTCTCTACCTCATTTTATATTTTATTGCAAAAAAGTACCTCATCCTATTATTCAAACTAAAAATACCTGAGTTTTTTTTTTGTTACCAAAACGTATGTCAATTTATTTTTTTATCAAAAAATGCCGTAAATTATTTTTTCTTACCACGTTTTATCTTTTATTACAAAAGGGAGCACACCAATTCATTTTTTAACAACAAATACATCAAATTATTTTTATTTTTCTTTATCGCGTTTCATTTTTTGTCACAAAAAAAAATACCCCAATTTAGTTTTTTCCCAAAAGAAGTACCTCTCTTTATTCTTTGAACAAAAAAATACCTCAAATTAGTTTTCAATAACTAGTTTTATTTTTTATTAGCGAAAAGTTCGCCGATTATTTTATTTCATAAAAAATAGCTCATTGTATTTTTCTTTACCAGATTTTACTTTTTATTTCCCAAACATACTTCGAGTTAATTTTTTTGTTCCTCTTTTTATTATGTATTTCCAAGTAATTCCCCAATTTATTTTTCAAACGAAAAGAAACCTCCGTTTCTTACAATTTGCAAAGAGTACCTCAATTTATTTCTTTAGATCAAAATACCGCACATTATTTATCCTTACCTAATTGTCT
The DNA here is from genome assembly GCF_000471905.2 of Amborella trichopoda. The sequence goes on along the minus strand of NW_006499751.1, from coordinate 6,792,133 downwards.
TTTAATTTCCAAATATAACCTTAACTTATTTATTTCCGGAATAATACCACAAGTTATTTTTCTAGACCTCATTTTATTTTTGGTTATAGAAGAGTACCTCAATTTATTTTTCAAACGAAAATACTTCAGTTTATTGTTAATTAGCAAAATGTAACTCTATTTATTTATTTTATTAAAAAATGCCTCACATTATTTTTCCTTACGCCATTTTATTTTTATTACCAAAACGCATCTCTATTTACTTGTTCATACAAAAAATACATCAAATTACTTTTCTTTGCCTCATTTTATTTTTTACTTGCTGAAAATATCTCAAACTATTTTTCTTTACCTCATTTTTTTTTTTTCGGTCCCCAAAAAGTACCTCAGTTTGTTTTAATTACCGAAGAATACCTCAATTTATTTTTTTTACCCAAAAAAACACCTCTGTTTATTTTAATTACCGACGCGCACCTCAAATTATTTTCTTAACCAAAGAAATCCCTCAAATTACTTATCTTTACCATATTTAATCATTGTTCTTACCGGAAGGTATTTTTAAAATGAAAAATAGCTCAGTTTATTTTAATTTCCAAAATTTACCTCAATTTATTATTTGATCGAGAAAATGCCTCTTAGTTATTTTTCCGTACCCCATTTTATTTTTTATTACCAAAAATACCTCTGCTGATTTGTTTACAAAACAAAAGACCTCAGTTTATTTTAATTACCAAAAAGTTGTTGAATTTATATTTTTACCAAGAGGAATACCTCATTATATGTTTTGTCTGCCACATCTCAGGAATAACAGTATTATAAATTCTTGGGGTGTGACATTTATGGTATCAGAGCAATAGGTTTAAGATTCTTAAGAATGGAAATTTAAAAAGAATTTACTTTACCGGGACAAAGTCAAGATCCAGAATAGCTGAGGCTAATATGGAAGGAATTCACAAAGCCTTGGAAAATATGGTTACTTTAATGCAACATCAGATGGAAAACTACAATCCACCCAGGCAGTCAGTTACAGGAAATGGTGGGAGTAATATCGAACAATTTAAGAAATTGAACCCACCTTCTTTTAAGGGTGCTGTAAACCCACTGAAAGCCGAGGGATGGATTATGCAATTGGAAACTATATTCGAGGTTATGGAATGTCCTGATGATAGGAAGGTGGCCTTGGCAGTTTTTATGTTAGAAGGTGAGGCACAACACTGGTGGCGAAATGGCAAAAGGAGTATTGGTCAAAGAAAATAAAAACTTGACTTGGGAAGTATTTCTAGAGGCATTTAA
>NW_006499751.1:6771053-6783969 GCF_000471905.2 Amborella trichopoda | reverse complement strand
GGTATAAGTGGACCTATCTAAGACGCCGGTAGGGATTAAGTGGACTCATCCGGTACGCCGGTGAGGTATTAGTGGACCTGCAGGGATTAAGTGGACCTATCTGGAACGCCGATAGGGATTAAGTAGACCCATCAGGACGCTGATGGGGTATATAGGTGACCTACTTGGGACGCCAGTAGGGTATTTTGTGAAATCCTTTGAATTATGCACTGCCAATAAAAGTGTTATAAGCATTTCAATTACTCGGATTATACTTAATTATGCATTTATTTAAAGTGAAACTGTTGATGCATTTCTGTTAATAGATCTCATTTTGAAAATATTGATATCTTTCAATCATGATTATTTTTAGGATTATGATGATCACTTACTGAGTAGCCAAACTCATCAAACTATGGTAAACATTTTTTCAGGATAACTGCGGATTCATCTTGAGTGCTAGTCAAGATCAACCGTGGAAGATACTGTTGTTGTGCTAGCTTTCTTTATTTACTTTGTAAGACCTCGCCACTGTAAATTTGTCCTATCAATAGATGTATATATGTTTTATCTGTCACATCTCAAGAATAACAGTAATGTAAATTCTTGGGGTGTGACAGTACCTCAATTTATTTTTCAAACGAAAATACTTCAGTTTATTGTTAATTAGCAAAAAGTAACTCAATTTATTTTTTTTATTAAAAAATGCCTCACATTATTTTTCCTTACGCCATTTTATTTTTTATTACCAAAACGCATCTCTAATTATTTGTTCATACAAAAAATACACCAAATTACTTTTCTTTGCCTCATTTTATTTTTTACTTCCTGAAAATATCTCAAACTATTTTTCTTTACCTCATTTTTTATTTTTTCGGTCCCCAAAAAGTAGCTCAGTTTATTTTAATTACCGAAGAATACCTCAATTTCTTTTTTTTACCAAATAAACACCTCTGTTTATTTTAATTACCGACGAGCACCTCAAACTATTTTTTTAACCAAAGAAATACCTCAAATTACTTATCTTTACCATATTTAATCATTGTTCTTACCGGAAGGTATTTTTAAAACGAAAAATATCTCAGTTTATTTAATTTCCAAAATTTACCTCAATTTATTATTTGATTGAGAAAATACCTCTTAGTTATTTTTCCGTACCCCAATTTATTTTTTATTACCAAAAATACCTCTGCTGATTTGTTTACAAAACAAAAGACCTCAGTTTATTTTAATTACCAAAAAGTTGTTGAATTTATATTTTTACCAAGAGGAATACCTCATTATATTTTTCTTTACCAAATGTTATTTTTCATTTCCCATAGTTACCTCAAATACTTTTTACCAAAAAATACCTCAAATGATTTTTCTTTATCTTAATTTATTCTTTATTACCGGATAATTCCTCAATTTATTTGTAAATGAAATATACCTCAGTATGTTTTTATTTGCCAGACGTACCTCAATTTATTTATTTTTTAGAAAAAAGCACCTCAAATTATTTTTCTTTGACTCATATTTATTTTTTATTTTCTATAAATAACCTCAACATTTTTTATTTTTGTTTCAATAAATACCCTCAACTTATCTTTGTTCCATATAATAGCACAATTTATTTTTCTCTATCTCATTTTATATTTTAATGCAAAAAAGTACCTCATCCTATTATTCAAACTAAAAATACCTCAGTTTTTTTTTTTGTTACCAAAACGTATGTCAATTTATTTGTTTATCAAAAAATGCCGTAAATTATTTTATCTTACCACGTTTTATCTTTTATTACAAAAGGGAGCACACCAATTCATTTTTTAACAACAAATACATCAAATTTTTTTTACTTTTCTTTACCGCGTTTCATTTTTTTGTCACAAAAAAAAAATACCCCGATCTAGTTTTTTCCCAAAAGAAGTACCTCTCTTTATTCTTTGAACAAAAAAATACCTCAAATTAGTTTTTTATAACTAGTTTTATTTTTTATTAGCGAAAAGTTCGCCGATTATTTTTTTTCATAAAAAATAGCTCATTATATTTTTCTTTACCAGATATTATTTTTTATTTCCCAAACGTACCTCGAGTTAATTTTTTTGTTCCTCATTTTATTATGTACTTCCAAATAATTCCCCAATTTATTTTTCAAAAAAAAAAACCTCCGTTTCTTACAATTTGCAAAGAGTACCTCAATTTATTTCTTTAGATCAAAATACCTCACATTATTTATCCTTACCTAATTGACTTTTAATTTCCAAAAATAACCTTAACTGATTTATTTCCGGAATAATACCACAAATTATTTTTCTAGACCTCATTTTATTTTTTATTACAGAAGAGTACCTCAATTTATTTTTCAAACGAAAATACTTCAGTTTATTTTTTAATTAGCAAAAAGTAACTCAATTTATTTATTTTATTAAAAAATGCCTCACATTATTTTCCTTACTCCATTTTATTTTTTATTACCAAAACACATCTCTCTTTATTTGTTCTTACAAAAAATACATCAAATTATTTTTCTTTGCCTCATTTTATTTTTTACTTCCTGAAAATATCTCAAACTATTTTTCTTTACCTCATTTTTGTTTTTTCAGTCCCCAAAAAGTACCTCAGTTTAATTTAATTACCGAAAAATACCTCAATTTATTTTTTTTACCAAAAAAACACCTCTGTTTTTTTTAATTGCCGACGAGAACCTCAAACTATTTTTTTAACCAAAGAAATACCTCAAATTACTTATCTTTACCATATTTAATCATTGTTCTTACCGGAAGGTATTTTTAAAATGAAAGTTATCTCAATTTATTTTAATTTCCAAAATTTACCTCAATTTATTATTTGATCGAGAAAATACCTCTTAGTTATTTTTCCGAACCCCATTTTATTTTTTATTACCAAAAATACCTCTGCTGATTTGTTTACAAAACAAAAGACCTCAGTTTATTTTAATTACCAAAAAGTTTTTGAATTTATATTTTTACCAAGAGGAATACCTCATTATATTTTTCTTTACCAAATGTTATTTTTCATTTCCCATAGTTACCTCAAATTCTTTTTTACCAAAAAATACCTCAAATGATTTTTCTTTATCTTAATTTATTCTTTATTACAGGATAATTCCTCACATTATTTGTAAATGAAATATGCCTCAGTATGTTTTTATTTGCCAGACGTACCTCAATTTATTTATTTTTTAGCAAAAAGCACCTCAAATTATTTTTCTTTGACTCATTTTTATTTTTTATTTTCTATAAATAACCTCAACATTTTTTATTTTTGTTTCAATAAATACCCTCAACTTATCTTTGTTCCATATAATAGCACAATTTATTTTTCTCTACCTCATTTTATATTTTATTGCAAAAAAGTACCTCATCCTATTATTCAAACTAAAAATACCTCAGTTTTTTTTTTCTTACCAAAACGTATGTTCATTTATTTTTTTAATCAAAAAATGCCGTAAATTATTTTTTCTTACCACGCTTTATCTTTTATTACAAAAGGGAGCACACAAATTCATTTTTTAACAACAAATACATGAAATTATTTTTATTTTTCTTTACCGCGTTTCATTTTTTGTCACAAAAAAAAATACCCCGATTTAGTTTTTTCCCGAAAGAAGTACCTCTCTTTATTCTTTGAACAAAAAAATACCTCAAATTAGCTTTCTATAACTAGTTTTATTTTTTATTAGCGAAAAGTTCGCCGATTAGTTTTTTTCATAAAAAATAGCTCATTATATTTTTCTTTACCAGATATTATTTTTTATTTCCCAAACGTACCTCGAGTTAGTTTTTTTGCTCCTCATTTTATTATGTATTTCCAAATAATTCCCTAATTTATTTTTCAAACGAAAAAAAACCTCAGTTTCTTACAATTTGCAAAGAGTACCTCAATTTATTTCTTTAGATCAAAATACCTCACATTATTTATCCTTACCTAATTCTCTTTTAATTTCCAAAAATAACCTTAACTTATTTATTTTCAGAATAATACCACAAATTATTTTTCTAGACCTCATTTTATTTTTGATTACAGAAGAGTACCTCAATTTATTTTTCAAACGAAAATACTTCAGTTTATTTTTTAATTAGCAAATAGTGACTCAATTTATTTTTTTTATTAAAAAATGCCTGACAATATTTTTCCTTACTCTATTTTATTTTTTATTACCAAAACGCATCTCTATTTATTTGTTCTTACAAAAAATACATCAAATTATTTTTCTTTGCCTCATTTTATTTTTTACTTCTTGAAAATATCTCAAACTATTTTTCTATACCTCATTTTTGTTTTTTCGGTCCCCAAAAAGTACCTCAGTTTATTTTAATTACCAAAAAATACCTCAATTTATTTTTTTTCCAAAAAAACACCTCTGTTTTTTTTAATTGCCGACGAGAACCTCAAACTATTTTTTTAACCAAAGAAATACCTCAAATTACTTATCTTTACCATATTTAATCATTGTTCTTACCGAAAGGTATTTTTAAAACAAAAAATATCTCAGTTTATTTTAATTTCCAAAATTGACCTCAATTTATTATTTGATCGAGAAAATCCCTCTTAGTTATTTTTCCGTACCCCATTTTATTTTTTATTACCAAAAATACCTCTTCTGAATTGTTCACAAAACAAAAGACCTCAATTTATTTTAATTACCAAAAAGTTTTTGAATTTATAATTTTACCTAGAGGAGTACCTCATTATATTTTTCTTTACCAAATGTTATTTTTCATTTCCCATAGTTACCTCAAATTCTTTTTTACCAAAAATACCTCAAATGATTTTTCTTTATCATAATTTGATCTTTATTACCGGATAATTCCTCAATTTATTTGTAAATGAAATATTCCTCAGTATGTTTTTATTTGCCAAGCGTACCTCAATTTATTTATTTTTTTGTAAAAAGGACCTCAAATTATTTTTCTTTGACTCATTTTTATTTTTTATTTTCTATAAATAACCTCAACATTTTTAATTTTTGTTTCAATAAATACCCTCAACTTATCTTTGTTCCATATAATAGCACAATTTTTTTTTTCTCTACCTCATTTTATATTTTATTGCAAAAAAGTACCTCATCCTATTATTCAAACTAAAAATACCTCAGTTTTTTTTTTCTTACCAAAACGGATGTCAATTTATTTTTTTAATCAAAAAATACCGTAAATTATTTTTTGTTACCATGCTTTATCTTTTACTACAAAAGAGAGCACACCAATTCATTTTTTAACAACAAATACATGAAATTATTTTTATTTTTCTTTACCGCGTTTCATTTTTTGTCACAAAAAAAAATACCCCGATTTAGTTTTTTCCCAAAAGAAGTACCTCTCTTTATTCTTTGAACAAAGAAAATACCTCAAATTAGCTTTCTTTAACTAGTTTAATTTTTTATTAGCGAAAAGCTCGCCGATTAGTTTTTTTCATAAAAAATAGCTCATTTTATTTTTCTTTACCAGATATTTAATTTTTATTCCCCAAACGTACCTCGAGTTAATTTTTTTGTTCCTCATTTTATTATGTATTTCCAAATAATTCCCCTTTTTTTTTTTCAAACGAAAAAAAACCTCCGTTTCTTACAATTTGCAAAGAGTACCTCAATTTATTTCTTTAGATCAAAATACCTCACATTATTTATCCTTACCTAATTGTCTTTTAATTTCCAAAAATAACCTTAACTTATTTATTTTCGGAATATTACCACAAATTATTTTTCTAGACCTCATTTTTTTTTTGATTTCAGAAGAGTACCTCAATTTATTTTTCAAACGAAAATACTTCAGTTTATTTTTTAATTAGCAAATAGTGACTCAATTTATTTATTTTATTAAAAAATGCCTCACATTATTTTTCCTTACGCCATTTTATTTTTTATTACCAAAACTCATCTCTATTTATTTGTTCTTACAAAAAATACGTCAAATTATTTTTCTTTACCTCATTTTATTTTTTACTTCCTGAAAATGTCTCAAACTATTTTTCTTTACCTCATTTATATTTTTTCGATCCCCAAAAAGTACCTCAGTTTATTTTAATTACCGAAGAATACCTCAATTTATTTATTTTGCCAAAAAAACACCTCTGTTTATTTTAATTGCTGACGAGCACCTCAAATTATTTTTTTAACCAAAGAAATACCTCAAATTACTTATCTTTACCATATTTAATCATTGTTCTTACCGGAAGGTATTTTTAAAACGAAAAATATCTCAGTTTATTTTAATTTCCAAAATTTACCTCAATTTATTATTTGATCGAGAAAATACCTCTTAGTTGATTTTCCGTACCCCAATTTATTTTTTATTACCAAAAATACCTCTGCTGATTTGTTTACAAAACAAAAGACCTCAGTTTATTTTAATTACCAAAAAGTTGTTGAATTTATATTTTTGCCAAGAGGAATACCTCATTAGATTTTTCTTTACCGAATGTTATTTTTCATTTCCCATAGTTACCTCAAATTCTTTTTTACCAAAAATACCTCAAATGATTTTTCTTTATCTTAATTTATTCTTTATTACCGGATAATTCCTCAATTTATTTGTAAATGAAATATGCCTCAGTATGTTTTTATTTGCCAGACGTACCTCAATTTATTTATTTTTTAGCAAAAAGGACCTCAAATTATTTTTCTTTGACTCATTTTTATTTTTTATTTTCTATAAATAACCCCAACATTTAATAAATACCCTCAACTTATCTTTGTTCCATATAATAGCACAAGTTATTTTTTTGTACCTCATTTTATATTTTATTGCAAAAAAGTACCTCATCCTACTATTCAAACTAAAAATACCTCCGTTTTTTTATTGTTACCAAAACGTATGTCAATTTGTTTTTTTATCAAAAAATGCCGTAAATTATTTTTTCTTACCACGTTTTATCTTTTATTATAAAAGGGAGCACACCAATTCATTTTTTAACAACAAATACATCAAATTATTTTTATTTTTCTTTACCGCGTTTTTTTTTTGTCACAAAAAAAAATACCCCGATTTAGTTTTTTCCCATAAAAAGTACCTCTCTTTATTCTTTGAACAAAAAACTACCTCAAAACAGCTTTCTATAACTAGTTTTATTTTTTATTAGCGAAACGTTTGCCGATTATTTTTTTTCATAAATAATAGCTCATTATATTTTTCTTTACCAGAATTATTTTTTATTTCCCAAACGTACCTCGAGTTAATTTTTTTGTTCCTCAGTTTATTATGTATTTCCAAATAATTCCCCAATTTATTTTTCAAATGACAAAAAACCTCAGTTTCTTACAATTTGCATAGAGTACCTCAATTTATTTCTTTAGATCAAAATACCGCACATTATTGATCCTTTCCTAATTGTCTTTTAATTTCCAAAAATAACCTTAACTTATTTATTTCCGGAACAATACCACAAATTATTTTTTCTAGACCTCATTTTATTTTTGATTACAGAAGAGTACCTCAATTTATTTTTCAAACGAAAATACTTCAGTTCATTGTTAATTAGCAAAAAGTAACTCAATTTATTTATTTTATTAAAAAATACCTCACATTATTTTTCCTTACGCCATTTTATTTTTTATTGCCAAAACGCATCTCTATTTATCTGTTCTTACTAAAAATACATCAAATTATTTTTCTTTGCCTCATTTTATTTTTTACTTCCTGAAAATATCTCAAACTATTTTTCTTTACCTCATTTTTATTTTTTCGGTCCCCAAAAAGTAGCTCAATTTATTTTAATTACCGAAGAATACCTCAATTTATTTTTTTTTTCCAAAAAAACACCTCTGTTTATTTTAATTGCCGACGAGCATCTCAAATTATTTTTTTAACCAAAGAAATACCTCAAATTACTTATCTTTACCATATCTAATCATTGTTCTTACCGAAAGGTATTTTTAAAACGAAAAATATCTCAGTTTATTTTAATTTCCTGAATTTACCTCAATTTATTATTTGATCGAGAAAATACCTATTGGTCATTTTTCCGTACTCCATTTCATTTTTTATTACCAAAAGTACCTCTGCTGATTTGTTTAAAAAACAAAAGACCTCAGTTTATTTTAATTACCAAGAAGTTGTTGAATTTATATTTTTACCAAGAGGAATACCTCATTATATTTTTCTTTATCTTAATTTATTCATTATTACCGGATAATTCATCAATTTATTTGTAAATGGAATATACCTCAGTATGTTTTGATTTGCCAGACGTACCTCAATTTATTTATTTTTTAGCAAAAAGCACCTCAAATTATTTTTCTGTGACTCATTTTTATTTTTTATTTTCTATAAATAACCTCAACATTTTTAATTTTTTATTTCAATTAATACCCTCAACTTATCTTTGTTCCATATAATAGCCCAATTTATTTTTCTCTACCACATTTTATATTTTATTGCAAAAAAGTGCCTCATCCTATTATTCAAACTAAAAATACCTCAGGTTTTTTTTTGATACCAAAACGTATGTCAATATATTTTTTTATCAAAAAATGCCGTATATTATTTTTTCTTACCACGTTTTATCTTTTATTACAAAAGGGAGCACACAATTTCATTTTTTAAAAACAAATACATCAATTTATTTTTATTTTTCTTTACCGAGTTTTATTTTTTGTCACAAAAAAAAATACCCCGATTTAGTTTTTTCCCAAAAAAAGTACCTCTCTTTATTCTTTGAACAAAAAAATACCTCACATTAGCTTTCTATAACTAGTTTTATTTTTTATTAGCGAACAGTTCGCCGATTATTTTTTTTCAAAAAAAATAGCTCATTATATTTTTCTTTACCAGATATTATTTTTTATTTCCCAAACGTACCTCGAGTTAATTTTTTTGTTCCTCATTTTATTATGTATTTCCAAATAATTCCCCAATTTATTTTTCAAATGAAAAAAAACCTCAGTTTCTTACAATTTGCATAGAGTACCTCAATTTATTTCTTTAGATCAAAATACCTCACATTATTGATCCTTACCTAATTGTCTTTTAATTTCTGAAAATAACCTTAACTTATTTATTTCCGGAATAATACCACAAATTATTTTTCTAGACCTCATTTTATTTTTGATTACAGAAGAGTACCTCAATTTATTTTTCAAACGAAAATACTTCAGTTCATTGTTAATTAGCAAAAAGTAACTCAAATTTTTTTTTTATTAAAAAATACCTCACATTATTTTTCCTTACGCCATTTTATTTTTTATTGCCAAAACGCATCTCTATTTATCTGTTCTTACAAAAAATACGTCAAATTATTATTTTTTGCCTCATTTTATTTTTTACTTCCTGAAAATATCTCAAACTATTTTTCTTTACCTCATTTTTATTTTTTCGGTCCCCAAAAAGTAGCTCAGTTTATTTTAATTACCGAAGAATACCTCAATTTATTTTTTTTTTCCAAAAAAACACCTCTGTTTATTTTAATTGCCGACGAGCATCTCAAATTATTTTTTTAACCAAAGAAATACCTCAAATTACTTATCTTTACCATATCTAATCATTGTTCTTACCGAAAGGTATTTTTAAAATGAAAAATATCTCAGTTTATTTTAATTTCTTGAATTTATCTCAATTTATTATTTGATCGAGAAAATACCTATTGGTCATTTTTCCGTACTCCATTTCATTTTTTATTACCAAAAGTACCTCTGCTGATTTGTTTACAAAACAAAAGACCTCAGTTTATTTTAATTACCAAGAAGTTGTTGAATTTATATTTTTACCAAGAGGAATACCTCATTATATTTTTCTTTACCAAATGTTATTTTTCATTTCCCATAGTTACCTCAAATTCTTTTTTACCAAAAAATACCTCAAATAATTTTTCTTTATCTTAATTTATTCATTAATACCGGATAATTCCTCAATTTATTTGTAAATGGAATATACCTCAGTATGTTTTGATTTGCCAGACGTACCTCAATTTATTTATTTTTTAGCAAAAGGCACCTCAAATTATTTTTCTGTGACTCATTTTTATTTTTTATTTTCTATAAATAACCTCAACATTTTTAATTTTTTATTTCAATTAATACCCTCAACTTATCTTTGTTCCATATAATAGCCCAATTTATTTTTCTCTACCTCATTTTATATTTTATTGCAAAAAAGTACCTCATCCTATTATTCAAACTAAAAATACCTCAGTTTTTTTTTTGATACCAAAACGTATGTCAATATATTTTTTTATCAAAAAATGCCGTATATTATTTTTTCTTACCACGTTTTATCTTTTATTACAAAAGGGAGCACACCAATTCATTTTTTAACAACAAATACATCAAATTATTTTTATTTTTCTTTACCGCGTTTTATTTTTTGTCACAAAAAAAAATACCCCGATTTAGTTTTTTCCCAAAAAAAGTACCTCTCTTTATTCTTTGAACAAAAAAATACCTCAAATTAGCTTTCTATAACTAGTTTTATTTTTTATTAGCGAACAGTTCGCCGATTATTTTTTTTCAAAAACAATAGCTCATTATAATTTTCTTTACCAGATATTATTTTTTATTTCCCAAACGTACCTCAAGTTAATTTTTTTGTGCCTCATTTTATTATGTATTTCCAAATAATTCCCCAATTTATTTTTCAAACGAAAAAAACCTCAGTTTCTTACAATTTGCATAGAGTACCTCAATTTATTTCTTTAGATCAAAATACCTCACATTATTGATCCTTACCTAATTGTCTTTTAATTTCCAAAAATAACCTTAACTTATTTATTTCCGGAATAATACCACAAATTATTTTTCGAGACCTCCATTTATTTTTCAAACGAAAATACTTCAGTTCATTGTTAATTAGGAAAAAGTAACTCAATTTATTTTTTTTATTGAAAAGTACCTCACATTATTTTTCCTTACGCCATTTTATTTTTTACTGCCAAAACGCATCTCTATTTATCTGTTCTTACAAAAAATACGTCAAATTATTTTTGTTTGCCTCATTTTATTTTTTATTTCCTGAAAATATCTCAAACTATTTTTCTTTACCTCATTTTTATTTTTTCGGTCCCCAAAAAGTACCTCAGTTTATTTTAATTACCGAAGAAAACCTCAATTTATTTTTTTTTGCCCAAAAAAACACCTATGTTTATTTTAATTGCCGACGAGCAGCTCAAATTATTTTTTTAACCAAAGAAATACCTCAAATTACTTATCTTTACCATATTTAATCATTGTTCTTACCGAAAGGTATTTTTTTTAAAAAAAAATATCTCAGTTTATTTTAATTTCCAAAATTTACCTCAATTTATTATTTGATCGAGAAAATACCTTTTGGTTATTTTTCCGTACCCCATTTTACTTTTTATTACCAAAAGTACCCCTGCTGATTTGTTTACAAAACAAAAGACCTCAGTTTATTTTAATTACCAAAAAGTTGTTGAATTTATATTTTTACCAAGCGGAATACCTCAATATATTTTTCTTTACCAAATGTTATTTTTTATTTCCCATAGTTACCTCATATTCTTTTTTACAAAAAAATACCTCAAATGATTTTTCTTTATCTTAATTTATTCTTTATTACCGAATAATTCCTCAATTTATTTGTAAATGGAATATACCTCAGTATAATAGTCTAATTTATTATTCTCCACCTCATTTTATATTTTATTGCAAAAAAGTGCCTAATCCTATTATTCAAACTAAAAATACCTCAGTTTTTTTTTTGTTACCAAAACGTATGTCAATTTATTTTTTTATCAAAAAATGCCTTAAATTAATTTTTCTTACCACGTTTTATTTTTTATTACAAAGGGGAGCACACCAATTCATTTTTTAACAAACAAATACATCAAATTATTTTTATTTTTCTTTACCGCGTTTTATTTTTTGTCACAAAAAAAAATACCATGATTTAGTTTTTTCCCTAAAAAAGTACTTCTCTTTATTCTTTGAACAAAAAAATACCTCAAATTAGCTTTCTGTAACTAGTTTTATTTTTTATTAGCGAAAAGTTTGCCGATAATTTTTTTCCATAAAAAATAGCTCATTATATTTTTCTTTACCGGATATTATTTTTTATTTCCCAAACGTACCTCGAGTTAATATTTTTGTTCCTCATTTTTTTATGTATTTCCAAATAATTCCCCAATTTATTTTTCAAAAGAAAAAAAACCTCAGTTTCTTACAATTTGCATAGAGTACCTCAATTTATTTCTTTAGATCAAAATACCTCACATTATTGATCCTTACCTAATTGTCTACTAAATTCCAAAAATAACCTTAACTTATTTATTTCCGGAATAACACAACAAATTATTTTTCTAGACCTCATTTTATTTTTTATTACAAAAGAGTACCTTAATTTATTTTTCAAACGAAAATACTTTAGTTCATTGTTAATTAGCAAAAAGTAACTCAATTTATTTTTTTTATTGAAAAGTACCTCACATTATTTTTCCTTACGCCATTTTATTTTTTACTGCCAAAACGCATCTCTATTTATCTGTTCTTACAAAAAATACGTCAAATTATTTTTGTTTGCCACATTTTATTTTTTATTTCCTGAAAATATCTCAAACTATTTTTCTTTACCTCATTTTTATTTTTTCGGTCCCCAAAAAGTACCTCAGTTTATTTTAATTACCGAAGAAAACCTCAATTTATTTTTTTTTACCCAAAAAAACACCTATGTTTATTTTAATTGCCGACGAGCAGCTCAAATTATTTTTTTAACCAAAGAAATACCTCAAATTACTTATCTTTACCATATTTAATCATTGTTCTTACCGAAAGGTATTTTTAAAACGAAAAATATCTCAGTTTATTTTAATTTCTTGAATTTATCTCAATTTATAATTTGATCGTGAAAATACCTCTTGGTTATTTTTCCGTACCCCATTTTATTTTTTATTACCAAAAGTACCCCTGCTGATTTGTTTGCAAAACAAAAGACCTCAGTTTATTTTAATTACCAAAAAGTTGTTGAATTTATATTTTTACCAAGAGAAA
>NW_006499751.1:6713159-6763272 GCF_000471905.2 Amborella trichopoda | reverse complement strand
TTTTTTTCATAAAAAATAGCTCATTATATTTTTCTTTACATGATAATACTTGTTATTTCCCAAACATACCTCGAATTAATTTTTTTGTTCCTCATTTTATTATGTATTTCCAAATAATTCTCCAATTTATTTTTCAAAGAAAAAAAAAACCTCAGTTTCTTACAATTTGCAAAGACTACCTCAATTTTCTTTCTTTAGATCAAAATACCTCGCATTATTTATCCTTACCTAATTGTCTTTTAATTTCCAAAAATAACCTTAACCTATTTATTTCCGGAATAATACCACAAATTATTTTTCTAGACCTCATCTTATTTTTGATTACAGAAGAGTACCTCAATTTATTTTTCAAACGAAAATACTTCTGTTTATTGTTAATTAGCAAAAAGTAACTCAATTTATTTTTTTTATTAAAAAATACCTCACATTATTTTTCCTTACGCCATTTTATTTTTTATTACCAAAACGCACCTCTATTTGTTCGTTCTTACAAAAAATACATCAAATTATTTTTCTTTGCCTCATTTTATTTTTTACTTTCGAAAAATATCTCAAACTGTTTCTCTTTACCTCATTTTTATTTTTTCGGTCCCCAAAAAGTACCTCAGTTTATTTTATTTACCGAAGAATACCTCGATTTATTTTTTTTACCAAAAAAACACCTCTGTTTATTTTAATTACCGACGAGCCCCTCAAATTATTTTTTTAACCAAAGAAATACCTCAAATTACTTATCTTTACCATATTTAATCATGGTCCTTACCGAAAGGTATTTTTAAAACGAAAAATATCTCAGTTTATTTTAATTTCCAAAATTTACCTCAATTTATTATTTGATCGAGAAAATACCTCTGAGTTATTTTTCCGTACCCTATTTTGTTTTTTATTACCGCTGATTTGTTTACAAAACAAAAGACCTCAGTTTATTTTAATTACCAAAAATTTGTTGAATTTATATTTTTACCAAGAGGAATACCTCATTATATTTTCTTTACCAAATGTTATTTTTTATTTCCCATAGTTACCTCAAATTCTTTTTTACCAAAAAATACCTCAAATGATTTTTCTTTTTTCTTAATTTATTCTTTATTACCGGATAATACCTCAATTTATTTGTAAATGAAATATACCTCAGTATGTTTTGATTTGCCAGAGGTACCTCAATTTATTTGTTTTTTAGCAAAAAGCACCTCAAATTATTTTTCTTTGACTCATTTTTATTTTTTATTTTCTATAAATAACCTCAACATTTTTAATTTTTGTTTCAATAAATACCCTCAACTTATCTTTGTTCCATATAATAGCACAATTTATTTTTCTCTACCTCATTTTGTATTTTATTGCAGAAAAGTACCTCATCCTATTATTCAAACTAAATATACCTCAGTTTTTTTTTTGTTACCAAAACGTATGCCAGTTTATGTTTTTATCAAAAAATGCCGTAAATTATTTTTTTTACCACGTTTTATTTTTTATTACAAAAGGGAGCACACCAATTCATTTTTTAACAAACAAATACATCAAATTATTTTTATTTACTGGTTTTATTTTTTGTCACAAAAAAAAATTACCTCGATTCAGTTTTTTCCCAAAAAAGTACCTCTCTTTATTCTTCGAACAAAAAAATACCTCAAATTAGTTTTCTATAACTAGTTTTATTTTTTAATAGCGAAACGTTCGCCGATTAATTTTTTTCATAAAAACTAGCTCATTATATTTTTCTTTACATGATAATACTTTTTATTTCCCAAACGTACCTCGAATTAATTTTTTTGTTCCTCATTTTATTATGTATTTCCAAATAATTCTCCAATTTATTTTTCAAAGAAAAAAAAAACCTCAGTTTCTTACAATTTGCAAAGACTCCCTCAATTTTCTTTCTTTAGATCAAAATACCTCGCATTATTTATCCTTACCTAATCGTCTTTTAATTTCCAAAAATAACCTTAACCTATTTATTTCTGGAATAATACCACAAATTATTTTTCTAGACCTCATCTTATTTTTGATTACAGAAGAGTACCTCAATTTATTTTTCAAACGAAAATACTTCTGTTTATTGTTAATTAGCAAAAGTAACTCAATTTATTTTTCTTATTAAAAAATACCTCACATTATTTTTCCTTACGCCATTTTATTTTTTATTACCAAAACACACCTCTATTTGTTTGTTCTTACAAAAAATACATCAAATTATTTTTCTTTGCCTCATTTTATTTTTTACTTTCGGAAAATATCTCAAACTATTTTTCTTTACCTCATTTTTATTTTTTCGGTCCCCAAAAAGTACCTCAGTTTATTTTAATTACCGAAGATTACCTCAAATTTTTTTTTTTTAACAAAAAAACACCTCTGTTTATGTTAATTACCGACGAGCACCTCAAATAATTTTTTTAACCAATGAAATACCTCAAATTACTTATCTTTACCATATTTAATCATTGTTCTTACTGAAAGGTATTTTTAAAACAAAAAATATCTTAATTTATTTTAATTTCAAAATTTTACCTCAATTTATTATTTGATCGAGAAAATACCTTTTAGTTATTTTTCCGTACCCCATTTTATTTTATATTATCAAAAATACCCCTACTGATTTGTTTACAAAACAAAAGACCTCAGTTTATTTTAATTACCAAAAAGTTGTTGAATTTATATTTTTACCAAGAGGAATACCTCATTATATTTTTCTTTACCAAATGTTATTTTTTATTTCCCATAGTTACCTCAAATTCTTTTTTACCAAAACATACCTCAAGTGATTTTCCTTTATCTTAATTTATTCTTTATTACCGGATAATTCCTCAATTTATTTGTAAATGAAATGTACCACAGTATGTTTTGATTTGCCAGACGTACCTCAATCTATTTATTTTTTAGCAAAAAACACCTCAAATTATTTTTCTTTGACTCATTTTTTTTATTTATTTTCTATAAATAACCTCAACATTTTTTATTTTTGTTTCAATAAATACCCTCAACTTATTTTTGTTCCATATAATAGCACAATTTATTTTTCTCTACCTCATTTTATATTTCTTTGCAAAAAAGTACCGCATCCTATTATTCAAACTAAATATACCTCAGTTCTTTTTCTGTTACCAAAACGTATGTCAATTTATGTTTTTATCAAAAAATGCCGTAAATTATTTTTTCTTACCTCGTTTTACTTTTTATTGCAAAAGGGAGCACACCAATTCATTTTTTAACAAACAAGTACATCAAATTGTTTTTATTTTTCTTTACCGCGTTTTATTTTCTGTCACAAAAAAAAAATACCCCGATATAGTTTTTCCCCAAAAAAAGTACCCCTCTTTATTCTTTGAACAAAAAAATACCTCAAATTAGTTTTCTATAACTAGTTTTATTTTTTAATAGCGAAACGTTCGCCGATTAATTGTTTTCATAAAAAATAGGTCAATATATTTTTCTTTACTTGGTAATACTTTTTATTTCCCAAACGTACCTCGAATTAATTTTTTTGTTCCTCATTTTATTATGTATTTACAAATATTTCTCCAATTTATTTTTCAAAGAAAAAAAAAAACCTCAGTTTCTTACAATTTGCAAAGACTGCCTCAATTTTCTTTCTTTAGATCAAAATACCTCGCATTATTTATCCTTACCTAATTGTCTTTTAATTTTCAAAAATAACCTTAACCTATTTATTTCCGGAATAATACCACAAATTATTTTTCTAGACCTCATTTTATTTTTTATTACAGAAGAGTACCTCAATTTCTTTTTCAAACGAAAATACTTCTGTTTATTGTTAATTAGCAAAAAGTAATTCAATTTATTTTTTTTATTAAAAAATACCTCACATCATTTTTCCTTACGCCATTTTACTTTTTATTACCAAAACGCACCTCTATTTGTTTGTTCTTACAAAAAATACATCAAATTATTTTTCTTTGCCTCATTTTATTTTTTACTTTTGGAAAATATCTCAAACTATTTTTCTTTACCTCATTTTTATTTTTTCGGTCCCCAAAAAGTACCTCAGTTTATTTTAATTACCGAAAAATACCTCAATTTATTTTTTTTAACCAAAGAAATACCTAAAATTACTTATCTTCACCATATTTAATCATTGTTCTTACCGAAAGGTATTTTTAAAACGAAAAATAACTCAGCTTATTTTAATTTCCAAAATTTACCTCAATTTATTATTTGATCGAGAAAATACCTCTTAGTTATTTTTCCGTACCCCATTTTATTTTTTATTACCAAAAATACCCCTGCTGATTTGTTTTTAAAACAAAAGACCTCAGTTTATTTTAATTACCAAAAAGTTGTTGTCGAATTTATATTTTTAGCAAGAGGAATACCTCATTTTATTTTTCTTTACCAAATGATATTTTTTATTTCCCAAAGTTACCTCAAATTCTTTTTTACCAAAAAATACATCAAATAATTTTTCTTTATCTTAATTTATTCTTTATTACCGGATAATTCGTCAATTTATTTGTAAAGTGAAATATACCTCAGTAGGTTTTGATTTGCCAGACGTACCTCAATTTATTTATTTTTTAGCAAAAAGCACCTCAAATTATTTTTCTTTGATTCATTTTTATTTTTTATCTTCTACAAATAACCTCAACATTTTAAATTTTTGTTTCAATAAATACCCTCAACTTATCTTTGTTCCAGATAATAGCACAATTTATTTTTCTCTACCTCATTTTATATTTCTTTTGCAAAAAGTTACCTCATCCTATTATTCAAACTAAATATACCTCAGTTTTTTTTTTGTTACCAAAACATATGTCAATTTACGTTTTTATCAAAAAATGCCGTAAATTATTTTTTCTTACCACGTTTTATTTTTTATTACAAAAGGGAGCACACCAATTCATTTTTTAACAAACAAATACGTCAAATTGTTTTTCTTTTTCTTTTATGCGTTTTATTTTTTGTCACAAAAAAAATACCCCGAATTAGTTTTTTTCCAAACAAGGTACCTCTCTTTATTCTTTGAACAAAAAAATACCTCAAACTAGTTTTCTATAACTAGTTTTATTTTTTAATAGCGAAACATTCGCCGATTAATTTTTTTCATAAAAAATAGCTCATTATATTTTTCTTTACATGATAATACTTTTTATTTCCCAAACGTACCTCGAATTAATTTTTTTGTTCCTCATTTTATTATGTATTTCCTAATAATTCTCCAATTTATTTTTCAAGGAAAAAAAAAAACCTCAGTTTCTTAGAATTTGCAAAGACTGCCTCAATTTTCTTTCCTTAGATCAAAATACCTCTCATTATTTATCCTTACCTAATTGTCATTTAATTTCCAAAAATAACCTTAACCTATTTATTTTCGGAATAATACCACAAATTATTTTTCTAGACCTCATTTTATTTTTTATTACAGAAGAGTACCTCAATTTCTTTTTCAAACGAAAATACTCTGTTTATTGTTAATTAGCAAAAAGTAACTCAATTCATTTTTTTTATTAAAAAATACCTCACATCATTTTTCCTTACGCCATTTTATTTTTTATTACCAAAACGCACCTCTATTTGTTTATTCTTACAAAAAATACATCAAATTATTTTTCTTTGCCTCATTTTATTTTTTACTTTCGGAAAATATCTCAAACTATTTTTCTTTACCTCATTTTTATTTTTTCGGTCCCCAAAAAGTACCTCAGTTTATTTTAATTACCGAAGAATACCTCACTTTATTTTTTGTACCAAAAAAACACCTCTGTTTATTTTAATTACCGATGAGCACCTCAAATTATTTTTTTAACCAAAGAAATACCTCAAATTACTTATCTTTACCATATTTAATCATTGTTCTTACCGAAAGGTATTTTTAAAACGAAAAATATCTCAGTTTATTTTAATATCCAAAATTTACCTCAATTTATTATTTGATCGAGAAAATACCTCTTAGTTATTTTTCCGTACCCCATTTTATTTTTTATTACCAAAAATACCCCTGCTGATTTGGTTACAAAACAAAAGGCCTCAGTTTATTTTAATTACCAAAAAGTTGTTGTTGAATTTATATTTTTACCAAGAGGAATACCTCATTATATTTTTCTTTACCAAATGTTATTTTTTATTTCCCATAGTTACCTCAAATTCGTTTTTACCAAAAAATACCTCAAATGATTTTTCTTTATCTTAATTTATTCTTTATTACCGGATAATTCCTCAATTTATTTGTAAAATAAAATATACCTCAGTATGTTTTGATTTGCCAGACGTACCTTAATTTTTTTATTTTTTAGAAAAAAGCACCACAAATTATTTTTCTTTGACGCATTTCTATTTTTTATTTTTTTTAAATAACCTCAACATTTTTAATTTTTGTTTCAATAAATACCCTCAACTTATCTTTGTTCCATATATTAGCACAATTTATTTTTGTCTACCTCATTTTATATTTTATTGCAAAAAGTTACCTCATCCTATTATTCAAACAAAATGTACGTCAGTTTTCATTTTGTTACCAAAACGTATGTCAATTTATGTTTTATCAAAAAATGCCGTAAATTATTTTTTCTTACCACGTTTTATTTTTTATTACAAAAGGGAGCACACCAATTCATTTTTTAACAAACAAATACATCAAATTATTTTTATTTTTCTTTACCGCGTTTGATTTTTTGTCACAAAAAAAAAATACCCCAATTTAGTTTTTTCCCAAAAAAAGTACCTCTCTTTATTCTTTGAACAAAAAAATACCTCAAATTAGTTTTCTATAACTAGTTTTATTTTTTAATAGCGAAACGTTCGTCGATTAATTTTTTCATAAAAAATAGCTCATTATATTTTTCTTTACATGGTAATACTTTTTATTTCCCAAACGTACCTCGAATTAATTTTTTTGTTCCTCATTTTATTATGTATTTCCAAATATTTCTCCAATTTATTTTTCAAAGAAAAAATAAACCTCAGTTTCTTACAATTTGCAAAGACTGCCTCAATTTTCTTTCTTTAGATCCAAATACCTCGCATTTTTATTTCTGGAATAATACCACAAATTATTTTTCTAGACCTCATTTTATTTTTGATTACAGAAGAGTACCTCAATTTGTTTTTCAAACGAAAATACTTCTATTTATTGTTAATTAGCAAAAAATAATTCAATTTATTTTTTTTATTAAAAAATACCTCACATCATTTTTCCTTACGCCATTTTATTTTTTATTACCAAAACGCACCTCTATTTGTTTGTTCTTACAAAAAATACATCAAATTTATTTTCTTTGCCTCATTTTACTTTTTACTTTCGGAAAATATCTCAAACTATTTTTCTTTACGTCATTTTTTTTTTTTCGGTCCCCAAAAAGTACCTCAGTTTATTTTAATTACCGAAGAATACCTCAATTTATTTTTTTTACCAAAAAAACACCTCTGTTTATTTTAATTACCGACGAGCACCTCAAATTATTTTTTTAACCAAAGAAATACCTCAAATTACTTATCTTTACCATATTTAATCATTGTTCTTACCGAAAGGTATTTTTAAAACGAAAAATATCTCAGTTTATTTTAATTTCCAAAATTTACCTCAATTTATTATTTGATCGAGAAAATACCTCTTAGTTATTTTTCCGTACCCCATTTTATTTTTTATTACCGCTGATTTGTTTACAAAACAAAAGACCTCAGTTTATTTTAATTACCAAAGAGCTGTTGAATTTATATTTTTACCAAGAGGATTACCTCATTAAATTTTCTTTACCAAATGTTATTTTTTATTTCACATAGTTACCTAAAATTCTTTTTTACCAAAAAATACCTCGAATGATTTTTCTTTATCTTAATTTATTCTTTATTACCGGATGATTCCTCAATTTATTTGTAAATGAAATGTACCTCAGTAAGTTTTGATTTGCCAGACGTACCTCAATTTATTTATTTATTAGCAAAAAGCACCTCAAATTATTTTTCGGGCTCATTTTTTTTTTATATTTTCTATAACTAACTTCAACATTTTTAATTTTTGTTTCAATAAATACCCTCAACTTATCTTTGTTCCATATAATAGCACAATTTATTTTTCTCTACCTCATTTTATATTTTATTGCAAAAAGTTACCTCAACCTATTATTCAAACTAACTATACCTCAGTTTTTTTTTTGTTACCAAAACGTATGTCAATTTATGTTTTTATCAAAAAATGCCGTAAATTATTTTTTCTTACCACGTTTTATTTTTTATTACAAAAGGGAGCACACCTATTCATTTTTTAACAAACAAATACATCAAACTATTTTTATTTTTCTTTACCGCGTTTTATTTTTTGTCACAAAAAAAAAATACCCCGATTTAGTTTTTTCCAAAAAAAAGTACCTCTCTTTATTCTTTGAACAAAAAAGTACCTCAAATTAGTTTTCTATAACTAGTTTTATTTTTTAATAGCGAAACATTCGCCGATTAATTTTTTTCATAAAAAATAGCTCATTATATTTTTCTTTACATGATAATACTTGTTATTTTCCAAACGTACCTCGAATTAATTTTTTTGTTCCTCATTTTATTATGTATTTCCAAATAATTCTCCAATTTATTTTTCAAAGAAAAAAAAAACCTCAGTTTCTCACAATTTGCAAAGACATCCTCAATTTTCTTTCTTTAGATCAAAATACCTCGTATTATTTATCCTTACCTAATTGTCTTTTAATTTCAAAAAATAACCTTAACCTATTTATTTCCGGAATAATACCACAAATTATTTTTCTAGACCTCATTTTATTTTTTATTACAGAAGAGTACCTCAATTTATTTTTCAAACGAAAATACTTCCGTTTATTGTTAATTAGCAAAAAGTAATTCACTTTATTTTTTATATTAAAAAATACCTCACATCATTTTTCCTTACGCCATTTTATTTTTTATTACCAAAACGCACCTCTATTTGTTTGTTCTTACAAAAAATACATCAAATTATTTTTCTTTGCCTCATTTTATTTTTTACTTTCGGAAAATATCTCAAACTATTTTTCTTTACCTCATTTTTATTTTTTCGGTCCCCAAAAAGTACCTCAGTTTATTTTAATTACCGAAGAATACCTCAATTTATTTTTTTTACCAAAAAAACACCTCTGTTTATTTTAATTACTGACGAGCACCTCAAATTATTTTTTTAACCAAAGAAATACCTCAAATTACTTATCTTTACCATATTTAATCATTGTTCTTGCCGAAAGGTATTTTTAAAACGAAAAATATCTCAGTTTATTTTAATTTCCAAAATTTACCTCAATTTATTATTTGATCGAGAAAATACCTCTTAGTTATTTTTCCGTACCCCATTTTATTTTTTATTACCAAAAATACCCCTGCTGATTTGTTTACAAAACAAAAGGCCTCAGTTTATTTTAATTACCAAAAAGTTGTTGTTGAATTTATATTTTTACCAAGAGGAATACCTCATTATATTTTTCTTTACCAAATGTTATTTTTTATTTCCCATAGTTACCTCAAATTCGTTTTTACCAAAAAATACCTCAAATGATTTTTCTTTATCTTAACTTATTCTTTATTACCGGATAATTCCTCAATTTATTTGTAAAATAAAATATACCTCAGTATGTTTTGATTTGCCAGACGTACCTTAATTTTTTTATTTTTTAGAGAAAAGCACCACAAATTATTTTTCTTTGATGCATTTCTATTTTTTATTTTTTATAAATAACCTCAACATTTTTAATTTTTGTTTCAATAAATACCCTCAACTTATCTTTGTTCCATATATTAGCACAATTTATTTTTGTCTACCTCATTTTATATTTTATTGCAAAAAGTTACCTCATCCTATTATTCAAACAAAATGTACGTCAGTTTTCATTTTGTTACCAAAACGTATGTCAATTTATGTTTTCATCAAAAAATGCCGTAAATTATTTTTTCTTACCACGTTTTATTTTTTATTACAAAAGGGGGCACACCGATTCATTTTTTAACAAACAAATACATCAAATTATTTTTATTTTTCTTTACCGCGTTTAATTTTTTGTCACAAAAAAAAAATACCCCAATTTAGTTTTTCCCCAAAAAAAGTACCTCTCTTTATTCTTTGAACAAAAAAATACCTCAAATTAGTTTTCTATAACTAGTTTTATTTTTTAATAGCGAAACGTTCGTCGATTAATTTTTTCATAAAAAATAGCTCATTATATTTTTCTTTACATGGTAATACTTTTTATTTCCCAAACGTACCTCGAATTAATTTTTTTGTTCCTCATTTTATTATGTATTTCCAAATATTTCTCCAATTTATTTTTCAAAGAAAAAATAAACCTCAGTTTCTTACAATTTGCAAAGACTGCCTCAATTTTCTTTCTTTAGATCCAAATACCTCGCATTTTTATTTCTGGAATAATACCACAAATTATTTTTCTAGACCTCATTTTATTTTTGATTACAGAAGAGTACCTCAATTTATTTTTCAAACGAAAATACTTCTGTTTATTGTTAATTAGCAAAAAATAGTTCAATTTATTTTTTTTAATAAAAAATACCTCACATCATTTTTCCTTACGCCATTTTATTTTTTATTACCAAAACGCACCTCTATTTGGTTGTTCTTACAAAAAATACATCAAATTATTTTTCTTTGCCTCATTTTATTTTTTACTTTCGGAAAATATCTCAAACTATTTTTCTTTACCTCATTTTTAATTTTTCGGTCCCCAAAAAGTACCTCAGTTTATTTTAATTACCGAATAATACCTCAATTTATTTTTTTTACCAAAAAAACACCTCTGTTTATTTTAATTACCGACGAGCACCTCAAATTATTTTTTTAACCAAAGAAATACCTCAAATTACTTATCTTTACCATATTTAATCATTGTTCTTACCGAAAGGTATTTTTAAAACGAAAAATATCTCAGTTTATTTTAATTTCTAAAATTTACCTCAATTTATTATTTGATCGAGAAAATACCTCTTAGTTATTTTTCCGTACCCCATTTTATTTTTTAATACCGCTGATTTGTTTACAAAACAAAAAACCTCAGTTTATTTTAATTACCAAAGAGCTGTTGAATTTATATTTTTACCTAGAGGATTACCTCATTAAATTTTCTTTACCAAATGTTATTTTTTATTTCACATAGTTACCTAAAATTCTTTTTTACCAAAAAATACCTCGAATGATTTTTCTTTATCTTAATTTATTCTTTATTACCGGATGATTCCTCAATTTATTTGTAAATGAAATGTACCTCAGTAAGTTTTGATTTGCCAGACGTACCTCAATTTATTTATTTATTAGCAAAAAGCACCTCAAATTATTTTTCGGGCTCATTTTTTTTTTATATTTTCTATAACTAACCTCAACATCTTTAATTTTTGTTTCAATAAATACCCTCAACTTATCTTTGTTCCATATAATAGCACAATTTATTTTTCTCTACCTCATTTTATATTTTATTGCAAAAAGTTACCTCAACCTATTATTCAAACTAACTATACCTCAGTTTTTTTTTTGTTACCAAAACGTATGTCAATTTATGTTTTTATCAAAAAATGCCGTAAATTATTTTTTCTTACCACGTTTTATTTTTTATTACAAAAGGGAGCACACCAATTCATTTTTTAACAAACAAATACATCAAACTATTTTTATTTTTCTCTACCGCGTTTTATTTTTTGTCACAAAAAAAAATACCCCGATTTAGTTTTTTCCCAAAAAAAGTACCTCTCTTTATTCTTTGAACAAAAAAACACTTCAAATTAGTTTTCTATAACTAGTTTTATTTTTTAATAGTGAAACGTTCGCCAATTAATTTTTTTCATAAAAAATAGTTCATTATATTTTTCTTTACATGATAGTACTTTTTATTTCCCAAACGTACCTCGAATTAATTTTTTTGTTCCTCATTTTATTATGTATTTCCAAATAATTCTCCAATTTATTTTTCAAAGAAAAAAAAAACCTCAGTTTCTTACAATTTGCAAAGACTGCCTCAATTTTCTTTCTTTAGATCAAAATACCTCGCATTATTTGTCCTTACCTAATTGTCTTTTAATTTCAAAAAATTACTTTAACCTATTTATTTTCGAAATAATACCACAAATTATTTTTCTAGACCTCATTTTATTTTTTATTACAGAAGAGTACCTCAATTTATTTTTCAAACGAAAATACTTCTGTTTATTGTTAATTAGCAAAAAGTAACTCAATTTAATTTTTTTATTAAAAAATACCTCACATTATTTTTCCTTACGTCATTTTATTTTTTATTATTAAAACGCACCTCTATTTGTTTGTTCCTACAAAAAATACATCAAATTGTTTTTCTTTGCCTCATTTTATTTTTTACTTTTGGAAAATATCTCAAACTATTTTTCTTTACCTCATTTTTATTTTTTCGGTACCCAAAAAGTACCTCAGTTTATTTTAATTACCGAAGATTACCTCAATTTATTTTTTTACCAAAAAAACACCTCTTTTTATTTTAATTCCCGACGAGCACCTCAAATTATTTTTTTAACCAAAGAAATACCTCAAATTACTTATCTTTACCATATTTAATCATTGTTCTTACCGAAAGGTATTTTTAAAACGAAAAATATCTCAGCTTATTTTAATTTCCAAAATTTACCTCAATTTATTATTTGATCAAGAAAATACCTCTTAGTTATTTTTCCTTACCCCATTTTATTTTTTATTACCGCTGATTTGTTTACAAAACAAAAGACCTCAGTTTATTTTAATTACCAAAGAGTTGTTGAATTTATATTTTTACCAAGAGGAATACCTCATTTTATTTTTCTTTACCAAATGTTATCTTTTATTTCCCATAGTTACCTCAAATTCTTTTTTACCAAAAAATACCTCAAATGATTTTTTTTTATCTTAAGTTATTCTTTATTACCGGATAATTCCTCAATTTATTTGTAAATGAAATATACCTCAGTATGTTTTGATTTGCGAGACGTACCTCAATTTATTTATTTTTTTAGCAAAAAGCACCTCAAATTATTTTTCTTTGACTCATTTTTATTTTTGATTTTCTATAAATAACCTCAACATTTTTAATTTTTGTTTCAATAAATACCCTCAACTTATCTTTGTTCCATATAATAGCACAATTTATTTTTCTCTATTTTATTTTATATTTTATTGCAAAAAAGTACCTCATCCTATTATTCAAACTAAATATACCTCAGGTTTTTTTTTGTTACCAATACGTATGTCAATTTATGTTTTTATCAAAAAATGCCGTAAATTATTTAGTTTTTTCTTAAAAAACGTACCTCTCTTTATTCTTTGAACAAAAAAATACCTAAAATTAGTTTTCTATAACTAGTTTTATTTTTTATTAGCGAAACGTTGGCCGATTAATTTTTTTCATAAAAAATAGCTCATTATATTTTTCTTTACATGATAATACGTTTTATTTCCCAAACGTACCTCGAATTAATTTTTTTGTTCGTCATTTTATTATGTATTTCCAAATAATTGTCCAGTTTATTTTTCAAAGAAAAAAAAAACGTCAGTTTCTTACAATTTGCAAAGACTGCCTCAATTTTCTTTCTTTAGATCAAAACACCTCGCATTATTTATCCTTACCTAATTGTCTTTTAATTTCCAAAAATAACCTTAACCTATTAATTTCCGGAATAATACCACAAATTATTTTACTAGACCTCATTTTATTTTTGATTACGGAAGAGTACCTCAATTTTTTTTTCAAACGAAAATACTTCTGTTTATTGTTAATTAGCAAAAAGTAACTCAATTTATTTTTTTTATTAAAAAATACCTCACGTTATTTTTCGTTACCCCATTTTATTTTTTATTACCAAAACGCACCTCTGTTTGTTTGTTCTTACGAAAAATACATCAAATTATTTTTCTTTGCCTCATTTTATTTTTTACATTCAAAAAATATCTCAAACTATTTTTCTTTACCTCATTTTTATTTTTTCGGCCCCCAAAAAGTACCTCAGTTTATTTTAATTACCGTAGAATACCTCAATTTATTTCTTTTACCAAAAAAACACCTCTGTTTATTTTAATTACCGACGAGCACCTCAAATTATTTTTTTAACCAAAGAAATACCTCAAATTACTTATCTTTACCATATTTAATCATTGTTCTTACCGAAAGGTATTTTTAAAACGAAAAATATCTCAGTTTATTTTAATTTCCAAAATTTACCTCAATTTATTATTTGATCGAGAAAATGCCTCTTAGTTATTTTTCCGTACGCCATTTTATTTTTTACTACCGCTGATTTGTTTACAAAACAAAAGACCTCAGTCTATTTTAATTACCAAAAAGTTGTTGCATTTATATTTTTACCAAGAGGAACACCTCATTATATTTTTCTTTACCAAATGTTATTTTTTATTTCCCATAGTTACCTCAAATTATTTTTTACCAAAAAATACCTCATATGATTTTTCTTTATCTTAATTTATTCTTTATTACCGTATAATTCCTCAATTTTATTTGTAAATGAAATATACCTCAGTATGTTTTGATTTGCCAGACGTACCTCAATTTATTTATTTTTTTAGGAAAAAGCACCTCAAATTATTTTTCTTTGACTCATTTTTATTTTTAATTTTCTATAAATAACCTCAACATTTTTAATTTTTGTTTCAATAAATACCCTCAACTTATCTTTGTTCCATATAATAGCACAATTTATTTTACTCTACCTCGTTTTATATTTTATTGCAAAAAAGTACCTCATCCTATTATTCAAACTAAAAATACCTCAGTTTTTTTTTCTTTGCCAAAACGTATGTCAATTTATGTTTTTATCAAAAAATGCCGTAAATTATTTTTTCTTACAACGTTTTATTTTTTATTACAAAAGGGAGCACACCAATTCATTTTTTAACAAACAAATACATCAAATTATTTTTATTTTTCTTTACCGCGTTTTATTTTTTTTCACAAAAAAAAATACCCTGATTTAGTTTTTTTCCCAAAAAAAGTACCTCTCTTTATTCTTTGAACAAAAAAATACCTCAAATTACTTTTCTATGACTAGTTTTGTTTTTTAATGGCGAAACGTTTGCCGATTAATTTTTTTCATAAAAAATAGCTCATTATATTTTTCTTTACATGATAATACTTTTTATTTCCCAAACGTACCTCGAATTAACTTTTTTGTTCCTCATTTTACTATGTATTTCTAAATAATTCTCCAATTTATTTTTCAAAGAAAAAAAAAACCTCAGTTTCTTAGATATTGCAAAGACTGCCTCAATTTTCTTTCTTTAGATCAAAACACCTCGCATTATTTATCCTTACCTAATTGTCTTTTAATTTCCAAAAATAACCTTAACCTATTTATTTCCGGAATAATACCACAAATTATTTTTCTGGACCTAATTTTATTTTTGATTACAGAAGAGTACCTCAATTTATTTTTCAAACGAAAATACTTATGTTTATTGTTAATTAGCAAAAAGTAATTCAATTTATTTTTTTTATTAAAAAATACCTCACATCATTTTTCCTTACGCCATTTTATTTTTTATTACCAAAACGCACCTCTATTTATTTGTTCTTAAAAAAAATACTTCAAATTATTTTTCTTTGCCTCATTTTATGTTTTACATTCGGAAAATATCTCAAACTATTTTTCTTTACCTCATTTTTTATTTTTCGGTCCCCAAAAAGTACCTCAGTTTATTTTAATTACCGAAGAATACCTCAATTTATTTTTTGTACCAAAAAAACACCTCTGTTTATTTTAATTACTGACGAGCACCTCAAATTATTTTTTTAACCAAAGAAATACCTCAAATTACTTATCTTTACCATATTTAATCATTGTTCTTACCGAAAGGTATTTTTAAAACGAGAAATATCTCAGTTTATTTTAATTTCCAAAATTTACCTCAATTTATTATTTGATCGAGAAAATACCTCTTAGTTATTTTTCCGTACCCCATTTTATTTTTTATTACCAAAAATACCTCTGCTGATTTGTTTACAAAACAAAAGACCTCAGTTTATTTTAATTACCAAAAAGTTGTTGAATTTATATTTTTACCAAGAGGAATACCTCATTATATTTTTCTTTACCAAATGTTATTTTTTATTTCCCATAGTTACCTCAAATTCTTTTTTACCAAAAAATACCTCAAATGATTTTTCTCTATCTTAATTTATTCTTTATTACCAGATAATTCCTCAATTTATTTGTAAATGAAATATACCTCAGTATGTTTTGATTTGCCAGACGTACCTCAATTTATTTATTTTTTAGCAAAAAGCACCTCAAATTATTTTTCTTTGACTCATTTTTATTTTTTATTTTCTATAAATAACCTCAACATTTTTTTATTTTTGTTTCAATAAATACCCTCAACTTATATTTGTTCCATATAATAGCACAATTTATTTTTCTCTACCTCATTTTATATTTTAATGCAAAAAAGTACCACATCCTATTATTCAAACTAAAAATACCTCAATTTTTTTTTTGTCACCAAAACGTATGTCAATTTTTGTTTTTATTAAAAAATGCCGTAAATTATTTGTTCTTACCACGTTTTATTTTTTATTACAAAAGGGAGCACACCAATTCATTTTTTAACAACAAATACATTAAATTTTTTTTTTTTCTTTACCGCGTTTTATTTTTTGTCACAAAAAAAAATTCCCCGATTTAGTTTTTCCCCAAAAAAAGTATTTCTCTCTATTCTTTGAACAAAAAAATTCCTCAAATTAGTTTTCCATAACTAGTTTTATTTTTTTAATAGCGAAACGTTCGCCGATTAATTTTTTTCATAAAAAATAGCTCATTATTTTTTCTTTACATGATAATACTTTTTATTTCCCAAACGTACCTCGAATTAACTTTTTTGTTCCTCATTTTATTATGTATTTCCAAATAATTCTCCAAATTTTTTTATAAAGAAAAAAAAAACCTCAGTTTCTTACATTTAGCAAAGACTGCCTCATTTTATTTCTTTAGATCAAAATACCTCACATTATTTTTTCTTACCTAATTGTCTTTTAATTTCAAAAAATAACCTTATTTTATTTTTTTCCGGAATAATACCACAAATTATTTTTCAAGACCTCATTTTATTTTTGATTACAGAAGAGTACCTCAATTTATTTTTCAAACGAAAATACCTCAGTTTATTGTTAATTACCAAAAACGTAACTCAATTTATTTATTTTATTAAAAAATGCCTCACATTATTTTTCCTTACGCCATAATGTTTTTTATTACCAAAACGCACCTCTAGTCTTTTGTTCTTACAACAAATACATCAAATTATTTTTCTTTGCCTCATTTTATTTTTTACTTTCGGAAAATATCTCAAACAATTTTTCTTTACCTCATTTTTATTTTTTCGGTCCCCAAAAAGTACCTCAGTTTATTTTAATTACCGAAGAATACCTCAATTTATTTTTTTTACCGAAAAAACACCTCCGTTTATTTTAATTACCGACGAGCACCTCAAATTATTTTTTTAACCAAAGAAATACCTCAAATTACTTATCTTTACCATATTTAATCATTGTTCTTACCGAAAGGTATGTTTAAAACAAAAAATATCTCAGTTTATTTTAATTTCCAAAATTTACCTCAATTTATTATTTGATCGAGAAAATACCTCTTAGTTATTTTTCCGTACCCCATTTTATTTTTTATTACCAAAAATACCTCTGCTGATTTGTTTACAAAACAAAAGACCTCAGTTTATTTTAATTACCAAAAAGTTGTTGAATTTATATTTTTACCAAGAGGAATACCTCATTATATTTTTCTTGACCAAATGTTATTTTTTATTTCCCATAGTTACCTCAAATTCTTTTTTACCAAAAAATACCTCAAATGATTTTTCTTTATCTTAATTCTTTCTTTATTACCGGATAATTCCTCAATTTATTTGTAAATGAAATATACCTCAGTATGTTTTGATTTGCCAAACGTACCTCAATTTATTTATTTTTTAGCAAAAAGCACCTCAAATTATTTTTCTTTGACTCATTTTTATTTTTTATTTTCTATAAATAACCTCAACATTTTTAATTTTTGTTTCAATAAATACCCTCAACTTATCTTTGTTCCATATAATAGCACAATTTAATTTTCTCTACCAAATTTTATATTTTATTGCAAAAAAGTACCTCATCCTATTATTCAAACTAAAAATACCTCAATTTTTTTTTGTTACCAAAACGTATGTCATTTTTTTTTTTATCAAAAAATGCCGTAAATTATTTTTTCTTACCACGTTTTATTTTTTATTACAAAAGGGAGCACACCAATTCAATTTTTTAACAACAAATACATCAAATTATTATTATTTTTCTTTACCGCGTTTTTTTTTTTGTCACAAAAAAAAATACCCCGATTTAGTTTTTTCCCAAAAAAAGTACCTCCCTTTGTTCTTTGAACAAAAAAATACCTCAAATTAGTTTTCTATAACTAGTTTTATTTTTTAATAGCGAAACGTTCGCCGATTAACTTTTTTCATAAAAAATAGCTCATTATATTTTTCTTTACATGATAATACTTTTTATTTCCCAAACCTACCTCGAATTAAATTTTTTTTTCCTCATTTTATTATGTATTTTTAAATAATTCTCCAATTATTTTTCCAAGAAAAAAAAAACCTCAGTTTCTTTCAATTTGCAAAGACTGCCTCAATTTATTTCTTTAGATCAAAATACCTCACGTTATTTATCCTTACCTTATTGTCTTTTAATTTCCAAAAATAACCTTAACTTATTTATTTTCGGAATAATACCACAAATAATTTTTCTATACCTCATTTTATTTTTGATTACAGAAGAGTACCTCAATTTATTTTTCAAACGAAAATACCTCAGTTTATTGTTAATTACCAAAAAGTAACTCAATTTATTTATTTTATTAAAAAATACCTCACATTATTTTTCCATAGGCCATATATTTTTTTTTACCAAAACGCACCTCTATTCTGTTTTTCTTACAAAAAATACATCAAATTATTTTTCTTTGCTTCATTTTGTTTTTTACTTTAGGAAATCATCTCAAACTGTTTTTCTTAACCTCATTTTTTTTTTTTCGATCCCCAAAAAGTACCTCAGTTTATTTTTATTACCGAAAAATACCTCAATTTATTTTTTTCACCAAAAAAACACCTCTGTTTATTTTAATTACCGACGAGCACCTCAAATTATTTTTTTAACCAAAGAAATACCTCAAATTACTTATCTTTACCGTATTTAATCATTGTTTTTACCAAAAGGTATTTTTAAAACGAAAAATAGCTCAGTTTATTTTAATTTCCAAAATTTACCTCAATTTATTATTTGATCGAGGAAATACCCCTTAGCTATTTTTCCGTACCCCATTTTATTTTTTAGTACCAAAAATACCTCTGCTGATTTGTTTACAAAACAAAAGACCTCGGTTTATTGTAATTACCAAAAAGTTGTTGAATTTATATTTTTACCAAGAGGAATACCTCATTATATTTTTTTTTACCAAATGTTATATTTTATTTTCCATAGTTTCCTCAAATTCTTTTTTACCAAAAATTACCTCAAATGATTTTTCTTTATCTTAATTTATTCTTTATTACCGGATAACTCCTCAATTTATTTGTAAATGAAATATACCTCAGTATGTTTTGATTTGCCAAACGTACCTCAATTTATTTATGTTTTAGCAAAAAGCACCTCAAATTATTTTTGTTTGACTCATTTTTATTTTTTATTTTCTATAATTAACCTCAACATTTTTAATTTTTGTTTCAATAAATACCCTAAACTTATCTTTGTTCCATATAATAGCACAATTTATTTTTCTCTACCTCATTTTATATTTTATTGCAAAAAAGTACCTCATCTTATTATTCAAACTAAAAATACATCAGTTTTTTTTTTTTACCAAAACGTTCGTCAATTTTTTTTTTTATCATAAAATGCCGTAAATTATTTTTTCTTATCACGTTTTATTTTTTATTACAAAAGGGAGCACACCAATTCATTTTTTAACAACAAATACATCAAATTATTTTTTTTTTTCTTTACCGCGTTTTATTTCTTGTCACAAAAAAAAATACCCCGATTTAGTTTTTTCCCGAAAAAAGTACCTCTCTTTGTTCTTTGAACAAAAAAATACCTCAAATTAGTTTTCTATAACTAGTTTTATTTTTTAATAGCGAAACGTTCGCCGATTAACTTTTTTCATAAAAAATAGCTCATTATATTTTTCTTTACATGATAATACTTTTTATTTCCCAAACCTACCTCGAATTAATTTTTCTTTTCCTCATTTTATTATGTATTTCCCAATAATTCTCCAATTTATTTTTCCAAGAAAAAAAAAAACCTCAGTTTCTTACAATTTTCAAAGACTGCCTCAATTTATTTTTTTAGATCAAAATACCTCACGTTATTTATCCTTACCTAATTGTCTTTTAATTTAAAAAAATAACCTTAACTTATTTATTTCCGGAATAATACCACAAATAATTTTTCTAGACCTCATTTTATTTTTGATTAAAGAAGAGTACCTCAATTTATTTTTCAAACGAAAATACCTCAGTTTATTGTTAATTACCAAAAAGTAACTCAATTTATTTATTTTATTAAAAAATACCTCACATTATTTTTCCATATGCCATATATTTTTTTTTTACCAAAACGCACCTCTATTCTTTTGTTCTTACAAAAAATACATCAAATTATTTTTCTTTGCTTCATTTTGTTTTTTACTTTAGGAAATCATCTCAAACTGTTTTTCTTAACCTCATTTTTTTTTTTTCGATCCCCAAAAAGTACCTCAGTTTATTTTAATTACTGAAGAATACCTCAATTTATTTTTTTTACCAAAAAAACACCACTGTTTATTTTAATTACCGACGAGCACCTCAAATTATTTTTTTAACCAAAGAAATACCTCAAATTACTTATCTTTATCGTATTTAATCATTGTTCTTACCAAAAGATATTTTTAAAACGAAAAATATCTCAGTTTATTTTAATTTCTTAAATTTACCTCAATTTATTATTTGATCGAGAAAATACCCCTTAGCTATTTTTTCGTACCCCATTTTATTTTTTAGTACCAAAAATACCTCTGCTGATTTGTTTACAAAACAAAAGACCTCGGTTTATTGTAATTACCAAAAAGTTGTTGAATTTATATTTTTACCAAGAGGAATACCTCATTATATTTTTTTTTACCAAATGTTATTTTTTATTTTCCATAGTTACCTCAAATTCTTTTTTACCAAAAAATACCTCAAATGATTTTTCTTTATCTTAATTTATTCTTTATTACCGGATAACTCCTCAATTTATTTGTAAATGAAATATACCTCAGTATGTTTTGATTTGCCAAACGTACCTCAATTTATTTATTTTTTAGCAAAAAGCACCTCAAATTATTTTTGTTTGACTCATTTTTTATTTTTTATTTTTTGTCACAAAAAAAAATACCCCGATTTAGTTTTTTCCCAAAAAAAGTACCTTTTTTTATTCTTTGAACAAAAAATACCTCAAATTAGTTTTCTATAACTAGTTTTATTTTTTAATCGCGAAACGTTCGCCGATTATTTTTTTTCATAAAAAATAGCTCATTATATTTTTCTTTACAAGTGATTACTTTTTATTTCCCAAACGTACCTCGAATTAATTTTTTTTTTCCTCATTTTATTATGTATTTCCAAATAATTCTCCAATTTATTTTTCCAAGAAAAAAAAAAAACCTCAGTTTCTTACAATTTGCATAGACTGCCTCAATTTATTTCTTTAGATCAAAATACCTCACGTTATTTATCCTTACCTAATTGTCTTTTAATTTCCAAAAATAACCTTAACTTATTTATTTCTGGAATATTACCACAAATCATTTTTCTAGACCTTATTTTATTTTTGATTACAGAAGAGTACCTCAATTTATTTTTCAAACGAAAATACCTCAGTTTATTGTTAATTACCAAAAAGTAACTCAATTTATTTATTTTGTTAAAAAATACCTCACATTATTTTTCCTTACGCCATATTGTTTTTTAATACCAAAACGCACCTCTAGTCTTTTGTTCTTACAAAAAATACATCAAATTATGTTTCTTTGCTTCATTTTATTTTTTACTTTCGAAAATCGTCTTAAACTATTTTTCTTAACCTCATTTTTATTTTTTCGGTCTCCAAAAAGTACCTCAGTTTATTTTAATTACCAAAGAATACCTCAATTTATTATTTTTACCAAAAAAACACATTTGTTTATTTTAAATACCGACGTGCACCTCAAATTATTTTTTTAACCAAAGAAATATCTCAAATTACTTATCTTTACCATATTTAATCATTGTTCTTACCGAAAGGTATTTTTAAAACGAAAAATATCTCAGTTTACTTTAATTTCCAAAATTTATCTCAATTTATTATTTGATCGAGAAAATACCCCTTAGCTATTTTTCCGTACCCCATTTTATTTTTTGGTACCAAAAATACCTCTGCTGATTTGTTTACAAAACAAAAGACCTCAGTTTATTGTAATTACCAAAAAGTTGTTGAATTTATATTTTTACCAAGTGGAATACCTCATTACATTTTTTCTTACCAAATGTTATTTTTTATTTTCCATAGTTACCTCAAATTCTTTTTTACCAAAAAATACCTCAAATGATTTTTCTTTATCTTAATTTATTCTTTATTACCGGATAATTCCTCAATTTATTTGTAAATGAAATATACCTCAGTATGTTTTGATTTGCCAGACATACCTCAATTTATTTATTTTTTAGCAAAAAGCAACTCAAATTATTTTTCTTTGACTCATTTTTATTTTTTATTTTCTGTAAATAACTTCAACATTTTTAATTTTTGTTTCAATAAATACCCTCAACTTATCTTTGTTCCATATAATAGCACAATTTATTTTTCTCTACCTCATTCTATATTTATTGCAAAAAAGTACTTCATCGTATTATTCAAACTAAAAATACATTAGTTTTTTTTTGTTACCAAAACGTAAGTCAACTTTTTTTTTTTATCAAAAAATGCCGTAAATTTTTTTTTCTTACCACGTTTTATTTTTTATTACAAAAGGGAGCACACCAATTCATTTTTTAACAACAAATACATCAAACAAATTTTTTTTTTTCTTCACCGCGTTTTATTTTTTGTCACAAAAAAAAATTCCCCGATTTAGTTTTTTCCCAAAAAAAGTACCTCCCTTTATTCTTTGAACAAAAAAATACCTCAAATTAGTTTTCTATAACTAGTTTTATTTTTTAATAGCGAAACGTTCGCCAATTAATTTTTTTCATAAAAAATAGCTCATTATATTTTTCTTTACATGATAATACTTTTTATTTCCCAAACGTACCTCGAATTAATTTTTTTTTTCCTCATTTTATTATGTATTTCCAAATAATTCTCCAATTTTTTTTTCCAAGAAAAAAAAAACCTCAGTTTCTTACAATTTTCAAAGACTGCCTCAATTTATTTCTTTAGATCAAAATACCTCACGTTATTTATCCTTACCTAATTGTCTTTTAATTTCCAAAAATAACCTTAACTTATTTATTTCCAGAATAATACCACAAATAATTTTTCTAGACCTCATTTTATTTTTGATTACAGAAGAGTACCTCAGTTTATTTTTCAAGCGAAAATACCTCAGTTTATTGTTAATTACCAAAAAGTAACTCAATTTATTTATTTTATTAAAAAATACCTCACATTACTTTTCCTTATGCCATATTGATTATTTTTACCAAAACGCACCTCTATTCTTTTGTTCTTACAAAAAATACATCAAATTATGTTTCTTTGCTTCATTTTATTTTTTACTTTCGAAAATCGTCTCAAACTATTTTTCTTAACCTCATTTTTATTTTTTCGGTCTCCAAAAAGTACCTCAGTTTATTTTAATTACCAAAGAATACCTCAATTTATTATTTTTACCAAAAAAACACATTTGTTTATTTTAAATACCGACGAGCACCTCAAATTATTTTTTTAACCAAAGAAATACCTCAAATTACTTATCTTTACCATATTTAATCATTGTTCTTACCGAAAGGTATTTTTAAAACGAAAAATATCTCAGTTTACTTTAATTTCTAAAATTTATCTCAATTTATTATTTGATCGAGAAAATACCCCTTAGCTATTTTTCCGTACCCCATTTTATTTTTTGGTACCAAAAATACCTCTGCTGATTTGTTTACAAAACAAAAGACCTCAGTTTATTGTAATTACCAAAAAGTTGTTTAATTTATATTTTTACCAAGAGGAATACCTCATTATATTTTTTCTTACCAAATGTTATTTTTTATTTTCCATAGTTACCTCAAATTCTTTTTTACCAAAAAATACCTCAAATGATTTTTCTTTATCTTAATTTATTCTTTATTACCGGATAATTCCTCAACTTATTTGTAAATGAAATATACCTCAGTATGTTTTGATTTGCCAGACATACCTCAATTTATTTATTTTTTAGCAAAAAGCAACTCAAATTATTTTTCTTTGACTCATTTTTATTTTTTATTTTCTGTAAATAACTTCAACATTTTTAATTTTTGTTTCAATAAATACCCTCAACTTATCTTTGTTCCATATAATAGCACAATTTATTTTTCTCTACCTCATTCTATATTTTATTGCAAAAAAGTACTTCATCCTATTATTCAAACTAAAAATACATTAGTTTTTTTTTGTTACCAAAACGTATGTCAATTTTTTTTTTTTATCAAAAAATGCCGTAAATTATTTTTTCTTACCAAGTTTTATTTTTTATTACAAAAGGGAGCACACCAATTCAATTTTTAACAACAAATACATCAAACTTTTTTTTTTTTTCTTTACCGCGTTTTATTTTTTGTCACAAAAAAAAATACCCCGATTTAGTTTTTTCCCCAAAAAAGTACCTCCCTTTATTCTTTGAACAAAAAAATACCTCAAATTAGTTTTCAATAAATAGTTTTTTTTTTTTAATAGCGAAACGTTCGCCGATTAATTTTTTTCATAAAAAATAGCTCATTATATTTTTCTTTACATGATAATACTTTATTTCCCAAACGTACCTCGAATTAGTTTTTTTTTTTCCTCATTTTATTATGTCTTTCCAAATAATTCTCCAATTTATTTTTCCAAGAAAAAAAAAACCTCAGTTTCTAACAATTTGCAAGGACTGCCTCAATTTATTTCTTTAGATCAAAATACCTCACGTTATTTATCCTTACCTAATTGTCTTTTAATTTCAAAAAATAACCTTAACTTATTTATTTCCGGAATAATACCACAAATAATTTTCTAGACCTCATTTTATTTTTGATTACAGAAGAGTACCTCAATTTATTTTTCAAACGAAAATACCTCAGTTTATTGTTAATTACCAAAAAGTAACTCAATTTATTTATTTTATTAAAAAATACCTCACATTGTTTTTCTTTATGCCATATTGTTTTTTAATACCAAAACGCACCTCTAGTCTTTTGTTCTTACAAAAAATACATCAAATTATTTTTCTTTGCCTTATTTTTATTTTTTACTTTCGGAAAAGATCTCAAACTATTTTTCTTTACCTCATTTTTATTTTTTCGGTCCCCAAAAAGTACCTCAGTTTATTTTAATTACCGAAGAATACCTCAATTTATAAAAAACACCTCTGTTTATTTTAATTACAGACGAGCACCTCAAATTGGTTTTTTAACCAAAGAAATACCTCAAATTACTTATCTTTACCATATTTAATCATTGTTCTTACCGAAAGGTATTTTTAATACGAAAAATATCTCAGTTTATTTTAATTTCGAAAATTTACCTCAATTTATTATTTGATCGAGAAAATACCTCTTAGCTATTTTTCCGTACCCCATTTTATTTTTTATTACCAAAAATACCTCTGCTGATTTGTTTACAAAACAAAAGACCTCAGTTTATTTTAATTACCAAAAAGGGTTGAATTTATATTTTTACCAAGAGGAATACCTCATTATATTTTTCTTTACCAAATGTTATTTTTTATTTCCCATAGTTACCTCAAATTCTTTTTTACCAAAAAATACCTCAAATGATTTTTCTTTATCTTAATTTATTCTTTATTACTGGATAATTCCTCAATTTATTTGTAAATGAAATATACCTCAGTATGTTTTGATTTGCCAGACGTACCTCAATTTATTTATTTTTTAGGAAAAAGCACCTCAAATTATTTTTCTTTGACTCATTTTTTTTTTTTTTTTGTAAATAACCTCAACATTTTTAATTTTTTTTTCAATAAATACCCTCAACTAATCTTTGTTCCATATAATAGCACAATTTATTTTTCTCTAACTCATTTTGTATTTTATTGCAAAAAAGTACCTCATCCTATTAGTCAAACTAAAAATACCTCAGTTTTTTTTTTGTTACCAAAACGCATATCAATTTTTTTTTTTATCAAAAAATGCCGTAAATTATTTTTTCTTACCACGTTTTATTTTTTATTACAAAAGGGAGCACACCAATTCATTTTTTAACAACAAATACATCAAACTATTTTTTTTTTTCTTCACCGCGTTTTTTTTTTTGTCACAAAAAAAAATTCCCCGATTTAGTTTTTTCCCAAAAAAAGTACCTCTCTTTATTCTTTGAACAAAAAATTACCTCAAATTAGTTTTCTATAACTAGTTTTATTTTTTAATAACGAAATGTTCGCGGATTAGTTTTCTTCATAAAAAATAGCTCATTATATTTTTCTTTACAAGATAATACTTTTTATTTCCCAAACGTACCTTGAATTTTTTTTTTTTTTCCTCATTTTATTATGTATTTCCCAATAAATCTCCAATTTATTTTTCCAAGAAAAAAAAAACCTCAGTTTCTTACAATTTGCAAAGACTGCCTCAATTTATTTCTTTAGATCAAAATACCTCACGTTATTTATCCTTACCTAATTGTCTTTTAATTTCCAAAAATAACCTTAACTTATTTATTTCCGAAATAATACCACAAATTATTTTTCTAGACCTCATTTTATTTTTTATAACAGAAGAGTACCTCAATTTATTTTTAAAACGAAAATACCTCTGTTTATTGTTAATTACCAAAAAGTAACTCAATTTATTTATTTTATTAAAAAATACCTCACAGTATTTTTCCTTACGCCATATTGTTTTTTATTACCAAAACGCACCTCTATTCTTTTGTTCTTACAAAAAATACATCAAAGCATTTTTCTTTGCCTCATTTTATTTTTTACTTTCCGAAAATATCTCAAACTATTTTTCTTTGCCACATTTTTAATTTTTTCGGTCCCCAAAAAGTACCTCATTTATTTTTATTACAGAAGAATACCTCAATTTATTTTTTTTACCAAAAAAACACCTCTGTTTATTTTAATTACCGACGAGCACCTCAAATTATTTTTTTAACCACAGAAATACCTCAAATTACCATATTTAATCATTGTTCTTACCGAAAGGTATTTTTAATACGAAAAATATCTCAGTTTATTTTAATTTCCAAAATTTACCTCAATTTATTATTTGATCAAGAAAATACCTCGTAGCTATTTTTCTGTACCCCATTTTATTTTTCATTACCAAAAATACCTCTGCTGATTTGTTTACAAAACAAAGGACCTCAGTTTATTTTAATTACCAAAAAGTTGTTGAATTTATATTTTTACCAAGAGGAATACCTCATTATATTTTTCTTTACCAAGTGTTATTTTTTATTTCCCATAGTTACCTCAAATTCTTTTTTACCAAAAAATACCTCAAATGATTTTTTTTTATCTTAATTTATTCTCTATTACCGGATAATTCCTCAATTTATATGTAAATGAAATATACCTCAGTATGTTTTGATTTGCCAGACGTACCTATATTTATTTATTTTTTTGCAAAAAGCACCTCAAATTATTTTTCATTGACTCATTTTTATTTTTTATTTTCTATAAATAACCTCAACATTTTTAATTTTTGTTTCAATAAATACCCTCAACTTATCTTTGTTCCATATAATAGCGCAATTTATTTTTCTCTACCACATTATATTTTATTGCAAAAAAGTACCTCATCCTATTATTCAAACTAAAATTACCTCAGTCTTTTTTTTTGTTACCAAAACGTATGTCAATTTTTGTTTTTATCAAATAATGAGGTAAATTATTTTTTCTTACCACGTTTTTTTTTTTATTACAAAAGGGAGCACACCAATTCATTTTTTCACAACAAATACATCAAATTATTTTTTTTCTTTACCGCGTTTTATTTTTTGTCACAAAAAAAAATACCCCGATTTAGTTTTTTCCCAAAAAAAGTACCTCTCGTTATTCTTTCAACAAAAAAATACCTCAAATTAGTTTTCTATAACTAGTTTTATTTTTTAATAGCGAAACGATCGCTGATTAATTTTTTTCATAAAAAATAGCTCATTATATTTTTCTTTACAAGATAATACTTTTTATTTCCCAAACGTACCACGAATTAATTTTTTTTTCCTCTTTTTATTATGTATTTCCAAATAATTCTCCAATTTATTTTTCGAAGAAAAAAAAAACCTCAGCTTCTTACAATTTGCAAAGACTGCCTCAATTTATTTCTTTAGATCAAAATACCTCACATTATTTATCCTTACCTAATTGTCTTTTAATTTCCAAAAATAACCTTATCGTATTTATTTCCGGAATAATACCACAAATTATTTTTCTAGACGTCATTTTATTTTTGATTACAGAAGAGTACCGCAATTTATTTTTCAAACGAAAATACCTCAGTTTATTGTTAATTACCAAAACGTAACTCAATTTATTTATTTTATTAAAAAATACCTCACATTATTTTTCCTTACGCCATATTGTTTTTTAATACCAAAACGCACCTCTAGTCTTTTGTTCTTACAAAAAATACATCAAATTATTTTTCTTTGCCTTATTTTATTTTTTACTTTCGGAAAAGATCTCAAACTATTTTTCTTTACCTCATTTTTCATTTTAATTACAGAAGAATACCTCAATTTATGTTTTTTACCAAAAAAACTCCTCTGTTTATTTTAATTACCGACGAGCACCTCAAAGTATTTTTTTAACCAAAGAAATACCTCAAATTACTTATCTTTACCATATTTAATCATTGTTCTTACCGAAAGGTATTTTTAATACGAAAAATATCTCAGTTTATTTTAAT
This sequence comes from Amborella trichopoda, assembly GCF_000471905.2. Next base: position 6,734,183 of record NW_006499751.1, on the reverse strand, counting down.
TTCCAAAATTTACTTCAATTTTTTATTTGATCGAGAAAATACCTCTTAGCTATTTTTCCGTACCCCATTTTATTTTGTATTGCCAAAAATACCTCTGCTGATTTGTTTACAAAACAAAAGACCTCAGTTTATTGTTAATTACCAAAAAGTAACTCAATTTATTTATTTTATTAAAAAATAGTTCACAGTATTTTTCCTTACGCCATATTGTTTTTTATTACCAAAACGCACCTCTATTCTTTTGTTCTTATAAAAAATACATCAAATTATTTCTCTTTGCCTCATTTTATTTTTTACTTTCGGAAGTCATCTCAAACTATTTTTCTTGACCTCATTTTTATTTTTTCGGTCCCCAAAAAGTACCTCAGTTTATTTTAATTACCGAAGAATACCTCACTTTATTTTTTTTACCAAAAAAACACCTCTGTTTATTTTAATTACCAAAAAGTTGTTGAATTTATATTTTTACCAAGAGGAATACCTCATTATATTTTTCTTTACCAAATGTTATTTTTTATTTCCCATAGTTACCTCAAATTCTTTTTTACCAAAAAATACCTCAAATGATTTTTCTTTATCTTAATTTATTCTTTATTACAGGATAATTCCTCAATTTATTTGTAAGTGAAATATACCTCAGTATGTTTTGATTTGCCAGACGTACCTCAATTTATTTATTTTTTAGCAAAAATCACCTCAAATTATTTTTCTTTGACTCATTTTTATTTTTTATTTTCTGTAAATAACCTCAACATTTTTAATTTTTGTTTCAATAAATACCCTCAACTTATCTTTGTGCCATATAATAGCACAATTTATTTTTCTCTAACTCAATTTATATTTTATTGCAAAAAAGTACCTCATCCTATTATTCAAACTAAAAATACCTCAGTTTTTTTTTTGTTACCAAAACGTATGTCAATTTTTTTTTTTATCAAAAAATGCCGTAAATTATTTTTTCTTACCATGTTTTATTTTTTATTACAAAAGGGAGCACACCAATTCATTTTTTAACAACAAATACATCAAACTATTTTTTTTTTCTTCACCGCGTTTTATTTTTTGTCACAAAAAAAAATTCCCCGATTTAGTTTTTTCCCAGAAAAAGTACCTCTCTTTATTCTTTGAACAAAAAAATACCTCAAATTAGTTTTCTATAACTAGTTTTATTTTTTAATAGCGAAACGTTCGCGGATTATTTTTCTTCATAAAAAATAGCTAATTATATTTTGCTTTACATGATAATACTTTTTATTTCCCAAATGTAGCTCGAATTAATTTTTTTGTTCCTCATTTTATTATGTATTTCCAAATAATTCTCCAATTTATTTTTCCAAGAAAAAAAAAACCTCTGTTTCTTACAATTTGCAAAGACTGCCTCAATTTATTTCTTTAGATCAAAATAACTCACGTTATTTATGCTTACCTAATTGTCTTTTAATTTCCAAAAATAACCTTAACTTATTTATTTCCGAAATAATACCACAAATTATTTTTCTAGACCTCATTTTATTTTTTATTACAGAAGAGTACCTCAATTTATTTTTAAAACGAAAATACCTCTGTTTATTGTTAATTACCAAAAAGTAACTCAATTTATTTATTTTATTAAAAAATACCTCACAGTATTTTTCCTTACGCCATATTGTTTTTTATTACCAAAACGCACCTCTATTATTTTGTTCTTACAAAAAATACATCAAATTATTTTTCTTTGCCTCATTTTATTTTTTACTTTCCGAAAATATCTCAAACTATTTTTCTTTACCTCATTTATATTTTTTTCGGTCCCCAAAAAGTACCTCATTTATTTTAATTACAGAAGAATACCTCAATTTATTTTATTTACCAAAAAAACACCTCTGTTTATTTTAATTACCGACGAGCACCTCAAATTATTTTTTTAACCACAGAAATACCTCAAATTACCATATTTAATCATTGTTCTTACCGAAAGGTATTTTTAATACGAAAAATATCTCAGTTTATTTTAATTTCCAAAATTTACCTCAATTTATTATTTGATCGAGAAAATACCTTGTAGCTATTTTTCTGTACCCCATTTTATTTTTCATTACCAAAAATACCTCTGCTGATTTGTTTACAAAACAAAGGACCTCAGTTTATTTTAATTACCAAAAAGTTGTTGAATTTATATTTTTACCAAGAGGAATACCTCATTATATTTTTCTTTACCAAGTGTTATTTTTTATTTCCCATAGTTACCTCAAATTCTTTTTTACCAAAAAATACCTCAAATGATTTTTTTTATCTTAATTTATTCTCTATTACCGGATAATTCCTCAATTTATATGTAAATGAAATATACCTCAGTATGTTTTGATTTGCCAGACGTACCTATATTTATTTTTTTTTTTGCAAAAAGCACCTCAAATTATTTTTCATTGACTCATTTTTATTTTTTATTTTCTTTAAATAACCTCAACATTTTTAATTTTTGTTTCAATAAATACCCTCAACTTATCTTTGTTCCATATAATAGCGCAATTTATTTTTCTCTACCTCATATTATATTTTATTGCAAAAAAGTACCTCATCCTATTATTCAAACTAAAATTACCTCAGTCTTTTTTTTTGTTACCAAAACGTATGTCAATTTTTGTTTTTATCAAATAATGAGGTAAATTATTTTTTCTTACCACGTTTTTTTTTTTATTACAAAAGGGAGCACACCAATTCATTTTTTAACAAATACATCAAATTATTTTTTTTTCTTTACCGCGTTTTATTTTTTGTCACAAAAAAAATTACCCCGATTTAGTTTTTTCCCAAAAACAGTACCTCTCGTTATTCTTTCAACAAAAAAATACCTCAAATTAGTTTTCTATAACTAGTTTTACTTTTAATAGCGAAACGATCGCTGATTAATTTTTTTCATAAAAAATAGCTCATTATATTTTTCTTTACAAGATAATACTTTTTATTTCCCAAACGTACCACGAATTAATTTATTTTTTCCTCATTTTGTTATGTATTTCAAAATAATTCTCCAATTTATTTTTCCAAGAAAAAAAAAACCTCAGTTTCTTACAATTTGCAAAGACTGCCTCAATTTATTTCTTTAGATCAAAATACCTCACATTATTTATCCTTACCTAATTGTCTTTTAATTTCCAAAAATAACCTTAACTTATTTATTTCCGAAATAATACCACAAATTATTTTTCTAGACCTCATTTTATTTTTTATTACAGAAGAGTACCTAAATTTATTTTTAAAACAAAAATACCTCTGTTTATTGTTAATTACCAAAAAGTAACTCAATTTATTTATTTTATTAAAAAATACCTCATAGTATTTTTCCTTACGCCAAATTGTTTTTTATTACCAAAACGCACCTCTATTCTTTTGTTCTTACAAAAAATACATCAAATTATTTTTCTTTGCCTCATTTTATTTTTTACTTTCCGAAAATATCTCAAACTATTTTTCTTTGCCTCATTTGTAATTTTTTTGGTCCCCAAAAAGTACCTCATTTATTTTAATTACAGAAGAATACCTCAATTTATTTTTTTTACCAAAAAAACACCTCTGTTTATTTTAATTACCGACGAGCACCTCAAATTATTTTTTTAACCACAGAAATACCTCAAATTACTAATCTTTACCATATTTAATCATTGTTCTTACCGAAAGGTATTTTTAATACGAAAAATATCTCAGTTTATTTTAATTTCCAAAATATACCTCAATTTATTATTTGATCGAGAAAATACCTCTTAGCTATTTTTCCGTACCCCATTTTATTTTTCATTACCAAAAATACCTCTGCAGATTTGATTACAAAACAAAGGACCTCAGTTTATTTTAATTACCAAAAAGTTGTTGAATTTATATTTTTACCAAGAGGAATACCTCATTATATTTTTCTTTACCAATTGTTATTTTTTATTTCCCATAGTTACCTCAAATTCTTTTTTACCAAAAAATACCTCAAATGATTTTTTTTTATCTTAATTTATTCTCTATTACCGGATAATTCCTCAATTTATATGTAAATGAAATATACCTCAGTATGTTTTGATTTGCAAGACGTACCTATATTTATTTATTTTTTTGCAAAAAGCACCTCAAATTATTTTTCATTGACTCATTTTTATTTTTTATTTGCTATAAATAACCTCAACATTTTTAATTTTTGTTTCAATAAATACCCTCAACTTATCTTTGTTCGATATAATAGCGCAATTTATTTTTCTCTACCTCATATTATATTTTATTGCAAAAAAGTACCTCATCCTATTATTCAAACAAAAATTACCTCAGTCTTTTTTTTTGTTACCAAAACGTATGTCAATTTTTGTTTTTATAAAATAATGAGGTAAATTATTTTTTCTTACCACGTTTTTTTTTTTATTACAAAGGGAAGCACACCAATTCATTTTTTAACAACAAATACATCAAATTATTTTTTTTTCTTTACCGCGTTTTATTTTTTGTCACAAAAAAAACTACCCCGATTTAGTTTTTTCCCAAAAAAAGTACCTCTCGTTATTCTTTCAACAAAAAAATACCTCAAATTAGTTTTCTATAACTAGTTTTATTTTTTAATAGCGAAACGATCGCCGATTAATTTTTTTCATAAAAAATAGCTCATTATACTTTTCTTTACAAGATAATACTTTTTATTTCCCAAACGTACCACAAATTAATTTATTTTTTCCTCATTTTAGTATGTATTTCCAAATAATTCTCCATTTTATTTTTCCAAATAGAAAAAAACCTCTGTTTCTTACAATTTGCAAAGACTGCCTCAATTTATTTCTTTAGATCAAAATACCTCACATTACTTATCCTTACCTAATTGTCTTTTAATTTCCAAAAATAACCTTATCTTCTTTATTTCCGGAATAATACCACAAATTATTTTTCTAGACCTCATTTTATTTTTGATTACAGAAGAGTACCGCAATTTATTTTTCAAACGAAAATACCTCAGTTTATTGTTAATTACCAAAACGTAACTCAATTTATTTATTTTACTAAAAAATACCTCACATTATTTTTCCTTACGCCATATTGTTTTTTAATACCAAAACCCACCTCTAGTCTTTTGTTCTTACAAAAAATACATCAAATTATTTTTCTTTGCCTCATTTTATTTTTTACTTTCGGAAAAATTCTCAAACTATTTTTCTTTACCTCATTTTTATTTTTTCGGGCCCCAAAAAGTACCTCAGATTATTTTAATTACCGAAAAATACCTCAATTTATTTTTTTACCAAAAAAACACCTCTGTTTATTTTAATTACCGACGAGCACCTCAATTTATTTTTTTAACCAAAGAAATACCTCAAATTACTTATCTTTACCATATTTAATCATTGTTCTTACCGAAAGGTATTTTTAATACGAAAAATATTTCAGTTTATTTTAATTTCCAAAATTTACCTCAATTTATTATTTGATCGAGAAAATACCTCTTAGCTATTTTTCCGTACCCCATTTTATTTTTTATTACCAAAAATACCTCTGCTGATTTGTTTATAAAAAAAAAGACCTCAGTTTATTTTAATTACCAAAAAGTTGTTGAATTTATATTTTTACCAAGAGGAATACCACATTATCTTTTTCTTTACCAAATGTTATTTTTTATTTCCCATAGTTACCTCAAATTCTTTTTTACCAAAAAATACCTCAAATGATTTTTCTTTATCTTAATTTATTCTTTATTACCGGATAATTCCTCAATTTATTTGTAAATGAAATATACCTCAGTATGTTTTGATTTGCCAGACGTACCTCAATTTATTTATTTTTTAGCAAAAAGCACCTCAAATTATTTTTCTTTGACTTATTTTTATTTTTTATTTTCTGTAAATAACCTCAACATTTTTAGTTTTTGTTTCAATAAATACCCTCAACCTATCTTTGTTCCATATAATAGCACAATTTTATTTTCCTCTAACTCATTTTATATTTTATTGCAAAAAAGTACCTCATCCAATTATTCAAACTAAAAATGCCTCAGTTTTTTTTTTGTTACCAAAACGTATGTCAAATTTTTTTTTTATCAAAAAATGCTGTAAATTATTTTTTCTTACCACGTTTTATTTTTTATTACAAAAGGGAGCACTCCAATTCATTTTTTAACAACAAATACATCAAACTATTTTTTTTTTTCTTCACCGCGTTTCATTTTTTGTCACAAAAAAAATTCCCCGATTTAGTTTTTTCCCAAAAAAAGTACCTCTCTTTATTCTTTGAACAAAAAAATACCTCAAATTAGTTTTCTATAACTAGTTTTATTTTTTAATAGCGAAACGTTTGCGGATTAATTTTCTTCATAAAAAATAGCTCATTATATTTTTCTTTACATGATAATACTTTTTATTTCACAAACGTACCTCGAATTAATTTTTTTGTTCCTCATTTTAATATGTATTTCCAAATAATTCTCCAATTTATTTTTCCAAGAAAAAAAAAACCTCTGTTTCTTACAATTTGCAAAGATTCCCCAATTTTCTTTCTTTAGATCAAAATACCTCACATTATTTATCCTTACCTAATTGTCTTTTAATTTCAAAAAATAACCTTAACTTATTTATTTCCGGAATAACACCAAAAATTATTTTTCTAGACCTCATTTTATTTTTGATTATAGAAGAGTACCTCAATTTATCATTCAAACGAAAATACCTCAGTTTATTGTTAATTACCAAAACGTAACTCAATTTATTTATTTTATTAAAAAATACCTCACAGTATTTTTCCTTACGCCATATTGTTTTTTATTACCAAAACGCACCTCTATTCTTTTGTTCTTACAAAAAATACATCAAATTATTTTTCTTTGCCTCATTTTATTTTTTACTTTCGGAAAATATCTCAAACTATTTTTATTTACCTCATTTTTATTTTTTCGGTCCCCAAAAAGTACCTCATTTATTTTAATTATCGAAGAATACGTCAATTTATTTTTTTTACCAAAAAAACACCTCTGTTTATTTTAATTACCGACGAGCACCTCAAATTATTTTTTTAACCAAAGAAATACCTCAAATTACTTATCTTTACCATATTTAATCATTGTTCTTGCCGAAAGGTATTTTTAATACGAAAAATATCTCAGTTTATTTTAATTTCTAAAATTTACCTCAATTTATTATTTGATCGAGAAAATACCTCTTAGCTATTTTTCCGTACCCCATTTTATTTTTTATTACCAAAAATACCTCTGCTGATTTGTTTACAAAACAAAAGACCTCAGTTTATTTTAATTACCAAAAAGTTGTTGAAGTTATACTTTTACCAAGAGGAATACCTCATGATATTTTTCTTTACCAAATGTTATTTTTTATTTCCCATAGTTACCTCAAATGATTTTTCTTTATCTTAATTTATTCTTTATTACCGGATAATTCCTCAATTTATGTGTAAATGAAATATACCTCAGTATGTTTTGATTTGCCAGACGTACCTCAATTTATTTATTTTTTAGCAAAAAGCACCTCAAATTATTTTTTTTGACTCATTTTTATTTTTTATTTTCTATAAATAACCTCAACATTTTTAATTTTTGGTTCAATAAATACCCTCAACTTATCTTTGTTCCATATAATAGCACAATTTATTTTTCTCTAACTCATTTTATATTTTATTGCAAAAAATTACCTCATCCTATTATTCAAACTAAAAATACCTCAGTCTTTTTTTTGTTACCAAAACGTATGTCAATTTTTTTTTTTATCAAACAATGCCGTAAATTATTTTTTCTTACCACGTTTTATTTTTTATTACAAAAGGGAGCACACCAATTCATTTTTTAACAACAAATACATCAAACTATTTTTTTTTTTCTTCATCGCGTTTTATTTTTTGTCACAAAAAAAAATACCCCGATTTAGTTTTTTTCCAAAAAAAGTACCTCTCTTTATTCTTTGAACAAAAAAATACCTCAAATTAGTTTTCTATAACTAGTTTTATTTTTTAATAGCGAAACGTTCGCGGATTATTTTTCTTCATAAAAAATAGCTCATTATATTTTTCTTTACTTGATAATACGTTTTATTTCCCAAACGTACCTCGAATTAATTTTTTTGTTCCTCATTTTAATATGTATTTCCAAATAATTCTCCAATTTATTTTTTCAAGAAAAAAAAAACCTCTATTTCTTACAATTTGCAAAGATTGCCTCAATTTTCTTTCTTTAGATCAAAATACCTCACATTATTTATCCTTACCTAATTGTCTTTTAATTTCAAAAAATAACCTTAACTTATTTATTTCCGGAATAACACAAAAAAATATTTTTCTAGACCTCATTTTATTTTTGATTACAGAAGAATACCTCAATTTATTTTTCAAACGAAAATACCTCAGTTTATTGTTAATTACCAAAAAGTAACTAAATTAATTTTTTTATTAAAAAATACCTCACAGTATTTTTCCTTACGCCATATTGTTTTTTATTACCAAAACGCACCTCTATTCTTTTGTTCTTACAAAAAATACATCAAATTATTTTTCTTTGCCTCATTTTATTTTTTACTTTCGGAAATATCCCAAACTATTTTTCTTTACCTCATTTTTATTTTTTCGGTCCCCAAAAAGTACCTCATTTATTTTAATTATCGAAGAATACGTCAATTTATTTTTTTTACCAAAAAAACACCTCTGTTTATTTTAATTACCGACGAGCACCTCAAATTATTTTTTTAACCAAAGAAATACCTCAAATTACTTATCTTTACCATATTTAATCGTTGTTCTTACCGAAAGGTATTTTTAAAACAAACAATACCTCAGTTAATTTTAATTTCCAAAATTTATCTCAATTTATTATTTGATCGAGAAAATACCTCTTAGTTATTTTTCCGTACCCCATTTTATTTTTTATTACAAAAAATACCTCCGCTGATTTGTTTACAAAACAAAAGACCTCGGTTTATTTTAATTACCAAAAAGTTGTTGAAGTTATATTTTTACCAACAGGAATACCTCATTATATTTTTCTTTACCAAATGTTATTTTTTATTTCCCATAGTTATTTCAAATGCTTTTTTACCAAAAAAAACCTCAAATGATTTTTCTTTATTTTAATTTATTCTTTATTACTGGATAATTCCTCGATTTATTTGTAAATGAAATATACCTCAGTATGTTTTGATTTGCCAGACGTACCTCAATTTATTTATTTTTTAGCAAAAAGCACCTCAAATTATTTTTCTTTGACTCATTTTTATTTTTTATTTTCTGTAAATAACCTCAACATTTTTAATTTTTGTTTCAATAAATACCCTCAACTTATCTTTGTTCCATATAATAGCACAATTTATTTTCCTCTAACTCATTTTATATTTTATTGCAAAAAAGTACCTCATCCTATTATTCAAACTAAAAATACCTCAGTTTTTTTTTTGTTACCAAAACGTATGTCAAATTTTTTTTTTATCAAAAAATGCCGTAAATTATTTTTTCTTACCATGTTTTATTTTTTATTACAAAAGGGAGCACACCAATTCTTTTTTTAACAACAAATACATCAAACTATTTTTTTTTCTTCACCGCGTTTTATTTTTTGTCACAAAAAAAAATTCCACGATTTAGTTTTCTCCTAAAAAGAGTACCTCTCTTTATTCTTTGAACAAAAAAATACCTCAAATTAGTTTTCTATAACTAGTTTTATTTTTTAATAGCGAAACGTTCGCGGATTAATTTTCTTCATAAAAAATAGCTCATTATATTTTTCTTTACATGATAATACTTTTTATTTCCCAAACGTACCTCGAATTAATTTTTTTGTTCCTCATTTTATTATGTATTTCCAAATAATTCTCCAATTTATTTTTTCAAGAAGAAAAAAACCTCTGTTTCTTACAATTTTCAAAGACTGCCTCAATTTAATTCTTTAGATCAAAATACCTCACGTTATTTATGCTTACCTAATTGTCTTTTAATTTCCAAAAATAACTTTAAGTTATTTATTTCCAGAATAATACCACAAATTATTTTTCTAGACCTCATTTTATTTTTGATTACAGAAGAGTACCTCAATTTGTCTTTCAAACGAAAATACCTCAGTTTATTGTCAATTACCAAAACGTAACTCAATTTATTTATTTTATTAAAAAATACCTCACAGTATTTTTCCTTACGCCATATTGTTTTTTATTACCAAAACGCACCTCTATTCTTTTGTTCTTACAAAAAATACATCAAATTATTTTTCTTTGCCTCATTTTATTTTTTACTTTCGGAAAATATCTCAAACTATTTTTCTTTACCTCATTTTTATTTTTTTCGGTCCTCAAAAAGTACCTCATTTATTTTAAGTATCGAAGAATACCTCAATTTATTTTTTTTTCCGAAAAAACACCTCTGTTTATTTTAATTACCGACGAGCACCTCAAATTATTTTTTTAACCAAAGAAATACCTCAAATTACTGATCTTTACCCTATTTAATTGTTGTTCTTACCGAAAGGTAATTTTAAAACAAACAATATCTCAGTTAATTTTAATTTCCAAAATTTTTCTCAATTTATTATTTGATCGAGAAAATACCTCTTAGTTATTTTTCCGTACCCCATTTTATTTTTTATTACAAAAAATACCTCTGCTGATTTGTTTAGAAAACAAAAGACCTCAGTTTATTTTAATTACCAAAAAGTTGTTGAAGTTATATTTTTACCAAGAGGAATACCTCATTATATTTTTCTTTACCAAATGTTATTTTTTGTTTCCCATAGTTACCTCAAATGCTTTTTTACCAAAAAATACCTCAAATGATTTTTCTTTATCTTAATTTATTCTTTATTACCGGATGATTCCTCGATTTATTTGTAAATGAAATATACCTCAGTATGTTTTGATTTGCCAGACGTACCTCAATTTATTTATTTTTTAGCAAAAAGCACCTCAAATTATTTTTCTTTGACTCATTTTTATTTTTTATTTTCTGTAAATAACCTCAACATTTTTAATTTTTGTTTCAATAAATACCCTCAACTTATCTTTGTTCCATATAATAGCACAATTTATTTTTCTCTAACTCATTTTATATTTTATTGCAAAAAAGTACCTCATCCAATTATTCAAACTAAAAATACTTCAGTTTTTTTTTTGTTACCAAAACCTCTGTCAATTTTTTTTTTTATCAAAAAATGCCGTAAATTATTTTTTCTTACCACGTTTTATTTTTTATTACAAAAGAGAGCACACCAATTCATTTTTTAACAACAAATACATGAAACTATTTTTTTTTTTCTTCACCGCGTTTTATTTTTTGTCACAAAAAAAAATTCCACGATTTAGTTTTTTCCCAAAAAAAGTACCTCTCTTCATTCTTTGAACAAAAAAATACCTCAAATTAGTTTTCTATAACTAGTTTTGTTTCTTAATAGCGAAAAGTTCGCGGATTAATTTTCTTCATAAAAAATAGCTCATTATATTTTTCTTTACATGATAATACTTTTTATTTCCCAAACGTACCTCGAATTAATTTTTTTGTTCCTCATTTTATTATGTATTTCTAAATAATTCTCCAATTTATTTCTTCAAGAAAAAAAAAAACCTCTGTTTCTTACAATTTGCAAAGACTGCCTCAATTTATTTCTTTAGATCAAAATACCTCACGTTATTTATGCTTACCTAATTGTCTTTTAATTTCCAAAAATAACCTTAACTTATTTATTTCCGGAATAATACCACAAATTATTTTCTAGACCTCATTTTATTTTTTATTACAGAAGAGCACCTCAATTTATCTTTCAAACGAAAATACCTCAGTTTATTGTTAATTACCAAACCGTAACTCAATTTATTTATTTTATTAAAAAATACCTCACAGTATTTTTCCTTACGCCATATTGTTTTTTATTACCAAAACGCACCTCTATTCTTTTGTTCTTACAAAAAATACATCAAATTATTTTTCTTTGCCTCATTTTATTTTTTACTTTCGGAAAATATCTCAAACTATTTTTCCTTACCTCATTATTATTTTTTTCGGTCCCCAAAAAGTACCTCATTTATTTTAATTATCGAAGAATACCTCAATTTATTTTTTTTACCAAAAAAACACCTCTGTTTATTTTAATTACCGACGAGCACCTCAAATTATTTTTTTAACCAAAGAAATACCTCAAATTACTTATCTTTACCATATTTAATCGTTGTTCTTACCGAAAGGTATTTTTAAAACAAACAATATCTCAGCTAATTTTAATTTCCAAAATTTATCTCAATTTATTATTTGATCGAGAAAATACCTCTTAGTTATTTTTCCGTACCCCATTTTATTTTTTATTACAAAAAATACCTCTGCTGATTTGTTTACAAAACAAAAGACCTCAGTTTATTTTAATTACCAAAAAGTTGTTGAAGTTATATTTTTACCAAGAGGAATACCTCATTATATTTTTCTTTACCAAATGTTATTTTTTATTTCCCATAGTTACCTCAAATGCTTTTTTAACAAAAAATACCTCAAATGATTTTTCTTTATCTTAATTTATTCTTTATTACCGGATAATTCCTCGATTTATTTGTAAATGAAATATACCTCAGTATGTTTTGATTTGCCAGACGTACCTTAATTTATTTATTTTTTAGCAAAAAGCACCTCAAATTATTTTTCTTTGACTCATTTTTATTTTTTATTTTCTGTAAATAACCTACACATTTTTAATTTTTGTTTCAATAAATACCCTCAACTTATCTTTGTTCCATATAATAGCACAATTTATTTTCCTCTAACTCATTTTATATTTTATTGCAAAAAAGTACCTCATCCTATTATTCAAACTAAAAATACCTCAGTTTTTTTTTTGTTACCAAAACATATATCAATTTTTTTTTTTATCAAAAAATGCCGTAAAGTATTTTTTCTTACCACGTTTTATTTTTTATTACAAAAGGGAGCACACCAATTCATTTTTTAACAACAAATACATCAAACTATTTTTTTTTTTCTTCACCGCGTTTTATTTTTTGTCACAAAAAAAAATTCCCCGATTTAGTTTTTTCCCAAAAAAAGTACCTCTCTTCATTCTTTGAACAAAAAAATACCTCAAATTAGTTTTCTATAACTAGTTTTATTTTTTAATAGCGAAACATTCGCGGATTAATTTTTTTCATAAAAAATAGCTCATTATATTTTTCTTTACATGATAATACTTTTTATTTCCCAAACGTACCTCGAATTAATTTTTTTGTTCCTCATTTTGTTATGTATTTCCAAATAATTCTCCAATTTATTTTTCCAAGAAAAAAAAAACCTCTGTTTCTTACAATTTGCAAAGACTGCCTCAATTTATTTCTTTAGATCAAAATACCTCACGTTATTTATGCTTACCTAATTGTCTTTTAATTTCCAAAAATAACCTTAACTTATTTATTTCCGGAATAATACCACAAATTCTTTTCTAGACCTCATTTTATTTTTTATTACAGAAGAGCACCTCAATTTATCTTTCAAACGAAAATACCTCAGTTTATTGTTAATTACCAAAACGTAACTCAATTTATTTATTTTATTAAAAAATACCTCACATTATTTTTCCTTACGCCATATTGTTTTTTAATACCAAAACGCACCTCTAGTCTTTCGTTCTTACAAAAAATACATCAGATTATTTTTCTTCTCCTCATTTTATTTTTTACTTTCGGAAAATATCTCAAACTATTTTTCTTTACCTCATTTTTATTTTTTCGGTCCCCAAAAAGTACCTCATTTATTTTAATTATCGAAGAATACCTCAATTTATTTTTTTTACCGAAAAAACACCTCTGTTTATTTTAATTACCGACGAGCACCTCAAATTATTTTTTTAACCAAAGAAATACCTCAAATTACTTATCTTTACCATATTTAATCGTTGTTCTTACCGAAAGGTATTTTTAAAACAAACAATATCTCAGTTTATTTTAATTTCCAAATATTATCTCAATTTATTATTTGATCGAGAAAATACCTCTTAGTTATTTTTCCGTACCCCATTTTATTTTTTATTACAAAAAATACCTCTGCTGATTTGTTTACAAAACAGAAGACCTCAGTTTATTTTATGTACCATAAAGTTGTTGAAGTTATATTTTTACCAAGAGGAATACCTCATTATATTTTTCTTTACCAAATGTTATTTTTTATTTCCCATAGTTACCTCAAGTTCTTTTTTACCGAAAAATACCTCATAAGATTTTTCTTTATCTTAATTTATTCTTTATTACCGGATAATTCCTCAATTTATTTGTAAATGAAATGTACCTCAGTATGTTTTGTTTTGCCAGACGTACCTCAATTTATTTAGTTTTTAACAAAAAGTACCTCAAATTATTTTTCTTTGACTCATTTTCATTTTTTATTTTCTATAAATAACCTCAACATTTTTAATTTTTGGTTTAATAAATACCCTCAACTTATCTTTGTTCCATATAATAGCACAATTTATTTTTCTCTACCACATTTTATATTTTATTGCAAAAAATTACCTCATCCTATTATTCAAACTAAAAATACCTCAACTTTTTTTTTGTTACCAAAACCAATTTTTGTTTTTATCAAAAAATGCCGTAAAGTATTTTTTCTTACCACGTTTTATTTTTTATTACAAAAGGGAGCACACCAATTCATTTTTTTACAACAAATACATCAAATTATTTTTATTTTTCTTTACCGCGTTTTATTTTTTGTCACAAACAAAAATACCCCGATTTAGTTTTTCTCAAAAAAAGTACCACTCTTTATTCTTTGAACAAAAAAATACCTCAAATTAGTTTTCTATAACTAGTTTTATTTTTTAATCGCGAAACTTTCGCCGATTAATTTTTTTCATAAAAAATAGCTCATTATATTTTTCTTTACAAGATAATACTTTTTATTGCCCAAACGTACCTCAAATTAATTTTTTTTTTCCTCATTTTATTATGTATTTCCAAATAATTCTCCAATTTATTTTTCAAAGAAAAAAAAAGCCTCAGTTTCTTACAATTTGCAAAGACTGCCTCAATTTATTTCTTTAGATCAAAATACCTCACGTTATTTATGCTTACCTAATTGTCTTTTAATTTCCAAAAATAACCTTAACTTATTTATTTCCGGAATAATACCACAAATTATTTTTCTAGACCTCATTTTATTTTTGATTACAGAAGAGTACCTCAATTTATCTTTCAAACGAAAATACCTCAGTTTATTGTTAATTACCAAAACGTAACTCAATTTATTTATTTTATTAAAAAATACCTCACATTATTTTTCCTTACGCCATATTGTTTTTTAATACCAAAACGCACCTCTAGTCTTTCGTTCTTACAAAAAATACATTAGATTATTTTTCTTCTCCTCATTTTATTTTTTACTTTCGGAAAATATCTCAAACTATTTTTCTTTACCTCATTTTTATTTTTTCGGTCCCCAAAAAGTACCTCCGTTTATTTTAATTACCGAAGAATACCTCAATTTTTTTTTTTTACCAAAAAAACACCTCTGTTTATTTTAATTACCGACGAGCACCTCAAATTATTTTTTTAACCAAAGAAATACCTCAAATTACTTATCTTTACCATATTTAATCGTTGTTCTTACCGAAAGGTTTTTTTAAAACGAAAAATATCTCAGTTTATTTTAATTTCCAAAATTTACCTCAATTTATTATTTGATCGAGAAAATACCTCTTAGCTATTTTTTCGTACCCCATTTTATTTTTTATTACCAAAAATACCTCTGCTGATTTGTTTACAAAACAAAAGACCTCAGTTTATTTTAATTACCAAAAAGTTGTTGAATTTATATTTTTACCAAGAGGAATACCTCATTATATTTTTCTTTACCAAATGTTATTTTTATTTCCCATAGTTACCTCAAATTCTTTTTTACCAAAAAATACCTCAAATGATTTTTCTTTATCTTAATTTATTCTTTATTACTGGATAATTCCTCAATTTATTTGTAAATGAAGTATACCTCAGTATGTTTTGATTTGCCAGACGTACCTCAATTTATTTATTTTTTTCGCAAAAAGCACCTCAAATTATTTTTCTTTGACTCATTTTTATTTTTTATTTTCTATAAATAACCTCAACATTTTTAATTTTTGTTTCAATAAATACCCTCAACTTATCTTTGTTCCATATAATAGCACAATTTATTTTTCTCTAACTCATTTTATGTTTTATTGTAAAAAAGTACCTCATCCTATTATTCAAACTAAAAATACCTCAGCTTTTTTTTTGTTACCAAAACGTATGTCAATTTTTGTTTTTATCAAAAAATGCCGTAAATTATTTTTTCTTACCACGTTTTATTTTTTATTACAAAAGGGAGCACACCAATTCATTTTTTAACAACAAATACATCAAACTATTTTTTTTTCTTCACCGCGTTTTATTTTTTGTCACAAAAAAAAAATTGCCCGATTTAGTTTTTTCCCAAAAAAAGTACCTCTCTTTATTTTTGAACAAAAAAATACCTCAAATTAGTTTTCTATAACTAGTTTTATTTTTTAATAGCGAAACGTTCGCGGATTAATTTTCTTCATAAAAAATAGCTCATTATATTTTTCTTTACATGATAATACTTTTTATTTCCCAAATGTACCTCGAATTTATTTTTTTGTTCCTCATTTTATTATGTATTTTCAAATAATTCTCCAATTTATTTTTCCAAGAAAAAAAAAACCTCAATTTCTTACAATTTGCAAAGACTGCCTCAATTTTCTTTCTTTAAATCAAAATACCTCACATTATTTATCCTTACCTAATTGTCTTTTAATTTCAAAAAATAACCTTAACATATTTATTTTCGGAATAACACCAAAAATTATTTTTCTAGACCTCATTTTATTTTTGATTACAGAAGAGTACCTCAATTTATTTTTCAAACGAAAATACCTCAGTTTATTGTTAATTACCAAAAAGTAACTCAATTTATTTATTTTATTAAAAAATACCTCACATTATTTTTCCTTACGCCATATTGTTTTTTATTACCAAAACGCACCTCTATTCTTTTGTTCTTACAAAAAATACATCAAATTATTTTTCTTTGTCTCATTTTATTTTTTACTTTCGTAAGATATCTCAAATTTTTTTTCTTTACCTCATTTTTATTTTTTCGGTCCCCAAAAAGTACCTCAGTTTATTTTAATTACCGAAGAATACCTCAAATTTTTTTTTTTTACCAAAAAAACACCTCTGTTTATTTTAATTACCGACGAGCACCTCAAAGTATTTTTTTAACTAAAGAAATACCTCAAATTACCTATCTTTACCATATTTAATTTAAGGTCATGCAGTATGGACTGATGCTGTGCAGTTTAGGGTCATGAAGTATTGACCGAGCTATAACAGTTTAGGATCAAGCGGTATGGACCATGGCAGAGCAGTTAAGGGTATTGCAGCATAAGCCGAGGCTATGCAGTTTAGGGTCATGTAGTGTGGACCAAGGCTGAGATGTTTAGGGTCATGCAGTATGAACCGAGGCTGAGCAGTTTAGGGTCACGCAGTATGTATCGACGCTGAGCAGTTTACGACCATGCAAAGCAGACCGAGGCTTAGCAGTTTAGGGTCAGGCATTATGGGACGAGGGTGAGCAATTTAGGGTCTTGAAGTATGGATCGAGGCTGTGTATTTTAGGGTCATCCAGTATGGACCGAGGTTACACAATTTAGGGTCATGTAATATGGATCGAGGCTGAGTAGTTTAGGGTTATGCAGTAAGGAACAAGGTTGCACAGTTTAGGGTCACGAAGTATCTATTGAGGCAAAGCAGATAAGGGCCTTGCAGTATGGACCGAGGCTAAGGAGTTAAGCGTCATGCAGCATGAACCGAGGCTATGCAGTTTAGGGTCTTGCAGTATGGATCGAGCTTGAGCAGTTTTGGGTCATGCAGTATGTACCGAGGCTGAGTAGTTTACAGTCAATCAGTATGGACTGAGGCATAGCAGCTTAGGGTCATGTAGTATCAACCGAGGAAGAGCAGTTTAGGGTCATACGGTATGGACCGAGGCTGAATAGTTTAGGGTCATGTAGTGTGCATTGAGGTTCTGCAGTTTTGGGTCATGCAGTGTGGACTGACGTTGCGTAGTTTAGGGTATTTCAGTATGAACAGAGGCCGAGCAGTTTAGGGTCATGCAATGTTAAAAGAGGATGAGCAGTGTTGGGTCATGCACTGTGGACCGCGGCTGAGCAAATTAGGCTCATTCAGTATGGACCGACGCTGGTCAATTTAAGCTCATGCAGTATGGACCGAGGCTGAGCCGTTTAGGGTCCCACATTATGGAGCGAACCTAAGTAGTTTAAGGTCATGCAGTATGGACCCAGGCTGAGCAGTTTAGGGTCATTCAGTTGGACTGAGGCTGAGCAGTATAGGCTTATGCATTATGGACCGTGCCTGAAGACTTTAAGGTTATGCGGTTTGTACCGAAGTAGAGCAGTTTATGGTCGTGCAGTATGGACTGAGGCAGAGCATATTAGGGTCATGCAGTATAGACCGACGTGGAGTTGTTAAGGGTCATACGGTATGAACCGAGGCTGTGCAGTTTTGGGTCATGCAGTGTGGCATGAGGTTGAGTAGTTATTGGTGGTGCAGTATGGAACGAGGCTGAGCAATTTAGTTTCATTCACTATGGAACGAGGCTGAGCAGTTTAGGGTCTTGCTGTTTAGATCGAGGCTGAGCAGTTTACGGTCATGTAGTTTGGACCGAGGTTGGGATGTTTATGGTCATGAAGTATGGACAGAGGCTAAGCAGTTTAGGGTCATGCAGTATGGCCTGAGTCTGAGCAGTTGGTGATCATGCAGAGTGGACGAAGGCTTAGCAATTTAGGGTTATCCATTATAAACCGAGAGTGAGCGGTTTAGGGTCATACAATATGGACTAAGGCTGTGCAATTTAGGGTCTTGCAGTATGGACCGAGGCTACACAGTTTAGGTTCATGCAGTATGTATCGAGGCTGAGCAGTTTAAGGTCTTGTAGTATGGACCGAGGCTGAGCAGTTTAAGGCCATGTAGTGCGGATCAAGTCTTAGCAGTTTAGGTACATGCATGATGGACTGAAGGTGAGCTGTTTTGGGTCATACAGTATAAATCAAGGCTGAGTAGTTTAGGGTCATGCAGTATGGAGCAAGTTTGAGCAGTTCAAGGTCATGCAGTATGGACCTTGGCTGAGCAGCTTATGGTCACGTAGTATGGACCGAGGCTGAGCAGTTTTGGGTCATGCAGTATAAATTGAGGCTGAGTAGTTTAGGATCATGCAGTGTAGACCGAGGCTGAGAGGTTTAGGGTCATGTAATATGGACCTAGGCTGAGCAGTGTAGGGTCATCCAGTATTGACCGAGGCTGAGCAGTTTAGGGTCTCTCATTATTGAGCGAGCCTAAGTAGTTTAGGGTCATGCAGTATGAACCAACTTCGAGCAGTTTTGGGTCATTCAGTATGGGTCGAGGCTGGGCAGTATAGGGTCATGTAGTATGGACAGAGCCTGAGCAGCTTAAGGTTATGCAGTTTGTACCGAGGCTGAGCAGTTTAAAGTATGAACTGAGGTAGAGTAGTTTAAGGGAATGCAGTATAGTCCGACGCTGACAAGTTTAGGGTCATACGGTTGAGACCTAGGTAGAGAAATTTAGGGTCATGCAGTGTGGCATGAAGTTGCGCTGTTAATGGTGATGAAGTATGGAGCGAGGCTGAGCAGTTTAGGGTCTTGCTGACTAGATCGAGGCTGAGCAATTTAGGGTCTTGCTATCTAGACCGAGTCTGAGTAGTTTAGGGTCATGCAGTGTGGGCCGAGGCTGAGGTGTTTAGGGTCATGCAGTATGGATCGAGGCTGAGAAGTATAGGGCCATGCAGTATGGACCGAGGCTGAGCAGTTTATGGTCATACAGTGTTGACCGAGGCTTAGCGGTTTAGGGTCATGCATTATGGACGGAGGGTGAGCAATTTAGGGTCATGCAGTATGGACCGAGGTAGTGAAGTATAAGGTCAAGCAGTATGGACCGAGGCTGCGCACTTTAGGGTTATGCAATATGAACCTAGGCTGTATGTTTAGGGTCATACAGTAAGGACCGAGGCTGAGAAGTTTAGGGTTAGGCAGTATGTACTGAGGCTGAGCAGTTAAGGGTCTTGCAATAAGCACCTAAACTGAGCAGTTTAGGGTCATGAAGTATGGACCAAGGCTGAGCAGTTTAGGGTGATGCAGTATGTACTGAGGTTGAGCAGCTTAGGGGCTAAGCAGTTTAGGGTCATGAAGTATGGGCCGAGGCTGAGAAGATTAGGGATTTGCTGTATGGATCGAGGCTTAGTAGTTAAAGGTCATGCAGTATGAAATGAAGTAGAGCAAGTAAGGGTCGTGCAGCATGAACCAAGGTTGAGGGTCGTGCAGCATGAACCAAGGTTGAGCAGTTTAGGGTCATGCAGCATGAACCGAGGCTGAGCAGTTTAGGATCATGCAGTATGGACCGAGGCTGAGCAGTTTAGGATCGTGCAGTATGTATCGAAGCTGAGCTGTTTAGGGTCATGCATTATGGACTGACGTCAAGGAGTTTAGGGTCGTGCAGAATGGACCGAGGAAGATCAGTTTAGGGTCTTACGACACGCACCGAGGCTGAGCAATTTAGGGACATGCAGTGTGGACTGAGTTAGCGCAGTTTAGGGTGACATAGTGTGGACTAAGGTTGCGCAGTTTAGGGTCATTCAGTATGTACCTAAGCTAAAACGTTTAGGGTCATGCAGTGTGAACCGAGGATGAGCAAGTCTGAGGCATGCTGTGTGGACCGAGGCTGTGAAGTTTAGGCTCATGCAGTATGGATCGAGGCTAAGCAATTTAGGCTCTTGTAGTATGGACCGAGGCGCGTAGTTTAGGGTCATGTTGTATGGACCAAGCCTGAGCAGTTTAGGGCCATGCAGTATGGATCGAGGCTGAGCAGTTTAGGGTCATGTAGTATAGATCGAGGCGGAGAAGCTTAGGGTCATGCAGCATGGACCGAGGTTAAGCAGTTTGGGGTCTTACAATAAGGACCTAAGCTGAGCTGTTTAGGGTCATGAAGTATGGACAAAGGCTGAGCTGTTTAT
>NW_006499751.1:6700036-6712536 GCF_000471905.2 Amborella trichopoda | reverse complement strand
TGGGTCATGCAGAGTGGGCCTAGGCTGAGCAGTTTAGGCTCATGCAGTATGGATCGAGGCTAAGCAGTTTAGGATCATGTAGTATGGACCGAGCATGAGTAGTTTAGGATCGTGCAGTATGGACCGAAGCTGAGCAGTTTAGGATCATGCATTATGGACTGACATCGAGCAGTTTAGCGTCATGCAGTGTGGATCGAGGGTGAGAAGTTTTGAGTCATGTAGTTTGGAACGAGGCTGAGCGGTTTATGGTCATGCTGTATGGACCGAGCCTGAGCAGTTTATGGTCATACCATATGGATCGAGGCTGTTCTGTTTAGGGTCATGCCGTATGGACCGAAGCTGAGCACAATAGGGTCATGCAGCATGGACCGAAGCTGAGCACAATAGGGTCATGCAGTATGGACCACTGCTATGTAGTTTAGGATCATGCATTATGGACTGAGGGTGAGCAGTTTAGGGTCATGCCGTATGGACCGAGGCTGTGCAGTTAGGGGTAATACAGTATGGACCGAGGCTGCACAGTTTACAGTCATGCAGTAGTTTAAGATCATGCAATAACGATCGAGGCTGAGCAGTTTAGGGTCATGTAGTATGTAGCGAGGCTGAGCAGTTTAGGATCTTGAAATAAGGACCTAGGCCGAGCAGTTTGGGGTCCTGAAGTATGGACTGAGGCTGCGCAGATATGGGCCTTGCAGTTAGGACCGAGGCTGAGCAGTTAAGGGCATGCAGCATGAAGCGTGGCTGAGTAGTTTAGGGTCATGTAGTATGGACCGAACCTAAGCAGTTTAGAGTCATGCAGTATGTACTGAGGCAAAGAAGTTTATGGTCATGCAGTATGGATTGAGGCAGAGCAGTTTAAGGTCGTGCAGTATGGATCGAGGTAGAATAGTTTAGGGTCATACAGTCTGGACCGAGGCTGAGCAGTTTAGGGTCATTCAATGTGGACTGAGTTTGCATAGTTTAGGGTCATGCAGTGTGGACTGAGGTTGCACTTTTTATGGTCATTCAGTGTTGATCGAGGTTGAGCAGTTTAGGGTCATGTAATGTGAACTGAGGATGAGAAGTTTTTTGTCATGTAGTGTTGACCGAGTCTGAGCAGTTTAGGCTCATGCAGTATGGACCGAGGCTGAGCATTTTAGACTCATGCAGTATGGATCGAGCCTGAGGAGTTTAGGGTCATGCTATATGGACCGAGCTTGAGGAATTTAGGGTCATATAGTGTGGATCAAGGCTGAGCAGTTTAGGGTCATGGAGTATAAATCGAGGTTGAGAAGCTTAAGGTCATGCAGTATGGACTGAGGCTGAGCAGTTTATGGTCATGTAGTATACACTGGTGCTGTGCAGTTTAGGGTCAGGCAGTATGGACCGAGGCTACACAGTTTAGGGTCATGCAGTTTAGACCAAGGTTGAGTAGTTTAAGATTATGCAGTAAGAACCTCGACAGAGCAGTTTAGGGCTATGCAGTATGTACCAAGGTTGTGCATTTTAGGGTCATGCAGTAAGGATCTAGGTTGAGCAGTTTAGGGTCATTCAGCTTGGACCGAGGCTGAGCTATTTAGGGTCTTACTGTCTAGACCGAAGCTGAGCAGTTTAGGGTCATGCAGTGTGGACCGAGACTGAGAAGTTTAGGTCATACAGTTTGGATCGAGGCTGGGTCATGCAATGAAGATCGAGGCAGAGCAGTTTAGGCTCATGTAGTAAGGACCGAGGATGAGTAGTTTAGGGTCATGTAGTACGAACTGAGGCTGAGAAGCTTACGGTCATGCTTATGGACCGAGGCTAAGAAGTTTAGGGTCATGCAGTATGGATCGAGGTTGAGCAGTTTAGAGTCATGCAGTTTGGACCGAGGCTGAGCAGTTTTCGGTCAAGCCGTATGGACTGCGGCTGAGCAGTTTAGGGTCATGCAGTATGAACCGAGGCTATGTTGTTTAGGGTCTTGCAGTAAGGACCGAGGCTAAGCACATTAAGGTCATGCAGTATGGACCGATGCTGTACAGTTTAGGGTCATGCAGTATATACCGAGCTTGAGCAGTTTAGGATAATGCGATATGGACCACGGCTGAGCAGTTAAGGGTCATGCAACACGAGTCGAGGTTGAGCAGTTTAGGGTCATGCAGTGTGGATCGAGGCTGAGATGTTTAGAGTCATGCAGTATGGACTGAGGCTGAGCAGTTTAGGGTCATACAGTATGGACTGAGGTTGAGCAATTTATGGTCATGCAGAGCGGACCGAGGCTTAGCAGTTTAGGGTCATGCATTATGGAACAAGGTTGAGCAGTTTAGGGCCATGCAATATGGACCGAGGCTGTGCATGCAGTATGGACCGAGGCTGAGTAGTTTAGGGTTATGCAGCAAGGACCAAGGCAGAGCAGTTTGCAGTCATGCAGTATGTATCGAGGCTTTACAGTTTAGAGTCATGCAGTAAGGACCTAGGTTGAGCAGTTTTAAGTCATGCAGTATGGACCGAGGCAGAGCAGTTTGGTGTCATACGATATGGATCGAGGCTGAGCAGTTTATGGTTATGCAGTATGGACCAAGGTTGAGCAATTTAGGGTCATGCAGTATACACCGAGGTTGAGCAATTTAGGGTCTTGCAGTAAAGACCAAGGCTGAGCAGTTTAGGGTCACGAAGTATCTACTGAGGAAAAGTAGATTAGGGCCTTGCAGTATGGACCGAGGCTACGGAGTTAAGCGTCATGCAGCATGGACCGAGGCTGTGCAGTTTAGGGCCATGCAGTATGGACAAACCTTGAGCAGTTTAGGGCCATGCAGTATGGACCGAGGCGGAGCAGTATAGAGTTACACTGTATGGACAGAGGCTGAGCTATTTAGGGTTGTGCGGTATGGACTGAGGCAGAGCTGTTTAGGGTCATGCAGTGTGGATCGAGGTTCCGCAGTTTAGGTTCATGAATTATGGAACGAGGCTGAGAAGTTTAGGGTCATGCAGAATGCATCGATGCTGAGAAGTTTTGGATCATGCAGTCTGGACCGAGGCTGAGCAGTTTAGTGTCGTTCAATATGGACAGAGGCTGAGCTGTTTTTTTCTCATGCAGTATGGATCGAGCTGGAGCAGTTTAGGGTCATGCAGTATGGCCCGAGCCAGAGCCATTTAGGGTCAAGCAGTATGGACTAAGGATGAGCTGTTTAAGGTCATTCAGTATGGACCGAGGCTGAAGACTTTAGGGTCATGAAGTATGGACCGAAGCTACGTGGTTAAGGGTCATACAGTGTGGATTGAGGCAGAGCAGTTTAGGCTCGCCCAGAATGTACCGAGGCTGAGCATTTTAGGGTCATATAGTATGGATCAAGGCTGAGATATTTAGGATCATGTAGTATGGACAGAGGCTGAGCAGTATATGGTTATGTAGTATGGACAGAGGCTGCACTGTTTAGGGTCATGCAGTATGGATCGAGGCTAAGCACTTTAAGGTGATGCAGTAGGGACTGAGGCTGAGCAATTTAAGGTTAAGCAGTATGGACCGATGCTGAGCAATTCGGGTCAAGCAGTATAGACCAAGGCTAAGCAGTTTAAGGTCATGCAGTAAGGACCGAGGCTGAGTAGTTTAGGGTAATGCAGTATAGACCGAGCCTGAACATTTTATGGTTATAAAGTGTGGAACGAGGCTGAGCTATTTATGGTTATAAAGTATGGAACGAGGTTGAGCTGTTTAGGGTCATGCTGTATTGACCGAGGCTAAGCACTTTAGGGTCATGCAGTATGGACCGAGGCCGAGCAGTTTATGGTCATGCAGTACAGACCGAGGCTCAGCACTTTAGGGTCATGCGGAATGGACCGAGGCTGAGCAGTTTAGGATCATGTAGTGTGGATAGAAGTTGCACAGTGTAGGGTCATGCAGTATGAACCGCGGTTCAACAGTCTATAGTTATGTAGTATGGAGAGAGGCTGAGCAGTTTAGGGTCATGCAGTATGGATCGAGGCTGAGAAGTTAAGGGTCTTCCAGTATTGACCCTGGTTGAGCAATTTAGGGTCCTACAGTATGGGCTTAGCCTAAGCACTTAAGCGTCTTACAGTGTGGACCGTGGTTGAGAACTATAGAGTCGTGCAGTATGGACAGAGACTGAGAGGTTTAGGGTCATGCAGTTTGGTCCGATGCTGAGCAGTTTATGGTTATGCAGTATGGACCGAGGCTGAGCTATTTAGGGTCCTACAATATTGACAGAGGCTGAGAAGTTTAGCATCTTGCAGTATGCATCGAGGCTGTGCCGTTTAGGAGCCTGAGCCGTTTAAAGTCATGCAGTACTGTCCGAGGTTGAGAAGTTTGGGGTCCAGCAATATGCACCGAGGCTGAGCTGTTTAGGTTCATGAGGTATGGATAGAGGCTGAGTAATTTAGGGTCATGCAGTAACGGCCGAGGCTGAGCAGTTAAGGGTCAAGCAGAATGGACCGATCCTAAGTAGGTTACGGTCATGAAGTATGGACTGAGGCTGAGTAGAGTTGGATTGGGGCTGAGTAGTTTAAGGTCATGCAGAAAGGACCGAGGCTGAGCACTTTATGGACTGCGAGAGAGCAGTTTATGGTTATTCGTAATGGACAGAGGCTAAGCATTTTAGGGTCATGTGGTATGGACGGAGGCTGAGCAGTTTGGGGTCATGCAGTATGGACCGATGCTGAGAAGTTTAGGGTCTTGCAGTATGGATGGAGGCTGCGCAGTTTAGGGTCACGCAGTATGGACTAAGGCTGAGAAGTTTAGGGTCTTGCAGGTTGGACCGAGGCTAAGTGGTTTAGGGTCACACGATTTTGAACGAGGCTGAGCAATTAGGGGCATGCGGTATGGACCAAGGCTGAGCAGTTTATGATTATGCAATATGGACCGACGCTGAGCAGTTTACGGTCATGTAGTATGGACTGATTCTGAGAAGTTTATGGTTATGCGGTATGGACCGTGGGTGAGCTGTTTAGGGCCATGCAGTATGGACCGAGGCTTAGAACTTTAGGGTCATGCAGTACGGAACGAGGCCGAGCAGTATAGGGTCAAGCAGTATGGACCTAGCCTAAGCAATTTACGGTCATGCAGTACAGACTGTGACTGGGCAGTTTAGGGTCATGTTGTATGAACTAAGACTGAGAAATTTGGGGTCATGTAGTTTGGACCGAGGGTGAGATGTTTATGGTTATACAATATGGATCGAGGTTGAGCTGTTTATGGTAATGCAGTTAGGACCGCAGCTGAGCAATTTAGGGTCATGCAGTATTGACTGATGCTGAGCATTTAAAGGTAGTATGGACCGAGACTGACCAGTATAGGGTCTTGCAGTATGGATCGAGGCTGAGCTATTTAGGGTCATGCATGTTTGGACTAAGACTGAGCAGTTTAGGGTCATGCATTATGGATCGAGGCTAAGCAGCTTATTGTTATGGAGTATGGACCGAGGCTATGCCGTTTAGGGTCTCGTAGTATGGACAGTGGCTGAGCACTTTAGCGTCAGGCAGTATTGGTCCAGCCTGAGCAGTTTAGTGTAATGTAGTATGGGCCGAACCTAAGCAGTTTAGGGTCATGCAGTATGGATCGAGGCTGAGCACTTTAGGGTCATGCAGTATAGACCGAGGATGAACAGTTTAGGGTCAAGCAGTATCGACCGATACTAAGGAATATAGGGTCATGTTGTATGGACTGAGACTGATCAATTTAGGGTCATGCAGTGTGGACCGAGGCTGAGCTGTTTCGGGTCTTCCTGTATGGATCGAGGCTAAGCACTTTAGGGTTATGCAATATAGATTGAGGCTGAGCATTTTAGGGTTCTGCAGCTTGGACCGAGGCTTTAGGGACATGCAATACGGATAGAATCTATGCCGTTTAGTGTCTTGCAGTGTGAAATGAGCCTGAGCAGTTTAGAGTCATCTAGTATGGACCGAGGTCGAGATGTTTAGGGTCCTGCAGTATGGACTATGGCTGAGCTGTTCAGGGTCATGCAGTATGGACCGAGGTTGAGAAGTTTAGGGTCCTACAGTATGGCCCGAGGCTGAGGTGTTTAGGGTCATGCACTATGGATCGAGGATGAGCAGTTTAGGGTCATGCAATGTGGACAGAGGTTGAGCAGTTTAGGGTCATGCAGTATGGATCGAGGCTAAGCTGTTTAGGGGTCCAGTATGGATAGAGTCTGAGCACATTGGGGTCGTGAAGTATGGTCCGGTCCTGAGCTGTTGAGGGTCATACAATATGGACCGAGCCTGATCAGTTTAGGGTCATAGAATATGGACCGAGCCTTATCAATTTAGGGTCATGCAGTATGGACCGAGGTTGAGAATTTCAAGGTCCTGCAGTATGGATTGAGGTTGAGTGGTTTAGGATCATGCGGTATGGACCGAGGCCGAGCAGTTTACGGTCATGCAGTATGGATCGAGCCAGAGCAGTTTATGGTCATGCAGTATGGACCGATTCTGAGCAGTTTATGATTATGCCGTTTGGACCGAGGCTGAGTTGTTTATGATTATGTAGTATGGATCGAGGCTATACTGTTTATGGTCATGCAGTATGGACCGAGGCTATGAAATTTAGGGTCATGCGGTATGGACCGACGCTAAGCAGTTTAAGGTCATAACGTATGGATCGAGCTTGAGCAGTATGGGGTCCTACAGTATGGACCGAGGTTGAGCTGTTTAGGGTCATGCAGTATGGACTGAGACAGAGCAAACTAGGGTCATGCAGTAACGGCTGAGGCTGTGCAGTTAAGCGTTAAGAAGAATGGACCGATCCTAAGTAGTTTACGGTCATGTAGTATGGATTGAGGCTGAGCAGTGTAGGGTCATGCATTGTGGATTGGGGCTGAGTAGTTTAGGGTCATGTAAAAGGGATCGAGGCTGCCCACTTTAGGGTCATGTACTATGGACTGCGGGTGATTAGTTTATGGTTATGCATAATGGACCAAGGCTGAGCACTTTAGGGTCATGCGGTATGGACGGAGGCTGAGCAGTTTGGGGTCATGCAGTATGGACCGATGCTGAGAAGTTTAGGGTCTTACAGTATGGACGGAGGCTGAGCAGTTTAGGGTCACGCAGTATGGACTGAGGATGAGAAGTTTAGGGTCATGCAGGTTGGACCGAGGCTACGTGGTTTAGGGTCATGCGGTTTGGACCAAGTCTGAGCAATTTAGGGGCATGCGGTATGGACCGAGGCTGAGCAGTTTATGATTATGCAATATGGACCGAGGCTGAGCAGTTTACGGTCATGCAGTATGGATCGATTCTGAGCAGTTTATGGTTATGTTGTATGGACTGAGGGTGAGCTGTTTAGGGCCATGCAGTATGGACTGAGGCTTAGAACTTTAGGGTCTTGCAGTACGGAACGAGGCCGAGCAGTATAGGGTCAAGCAGTATGGACCTAGCCTAAGCAATTTATGGTCATGCAGTATGGACCATGGCTGAGCAATTTAGGGTCATGTAATATGAACCGAGATTGAGAAATTTGGGGTAGTTTGGACCAATGGTGAGATGTTTATGATTATACAGTATGGATAGAGGTTGAGCTGTTTATGATCATGTAGTTCGGACCGCGGCCAAGCACTTTAGGGTCATGCGGTATTGGCTGACACTGAGCAGTTAAAGGTCATGCAGTATGGATCGAGACTGAGCAGTATGGGGTCCTGCAGTATAGATCGAGGCTGAGCTGTTTTGGGTCATGCATGTTTGGACAGAGACTGAGTAGTTTAGGGTCATGCATTATGGACCGAGGCTAAGCAGTTTATGGTTATGGAGTATGGACCGAGGTTATGCCGTTTAGGGTCCCATAGTATGGACCGTGGCTGAGCACTTTAGCGTCAGGTAGTATTGGCCCAACCAGAGCAGTTTAGTGTCTTGCAATATGGGCCGAACCTGGGCAGTTTAAGGCCATTCATTATAGACCGAGGCAGAGCACTTTAGGGTCATGCAGTATGAACTGAGGATGAACTGTTTAGGGTCATGCAGTATCGACTGATGCTAAGCAATGTAGGGTCATGTTGTATGGACCGAGACCGATCAATTTAGGGTCATGAAATATGGACCAAGGCTGAGCTGTTTGGCTCTTCCTGTATGGATCGAGGCTGAACACTTTAGGGTTATGCAATATAGATTGAGGCTGAGCAGTTTAGGGTCCTACAGCTTGGACCGAAGCTTTAGGGACATGCAATATGGACCGAAGCTATGCCGTTTAGTGTCTTGCAGTGTGAAATGAGCCTGAGCAGTTTGGAGTCATCCAGTATGGACCGAAGTTGAGAGGTTTAGGGTTCTGCAGTATGGATCGAGATTGAGAAGTTTAGGGTCCTGCAGTATGGACTCAGGCCGAGCTGTTTAGGGTCATGCAATATGGACCGAGGTAGAGAAGTTTAGGGTCCTGCAGTATGGCCCGAGGTTGATTTGTTTAGGGTCAAGCACTATGGATAGAGGCTGAGCAGTTTAGGGCCATGCAGTATGGATTGAGGCTGAGCAGTTTAGGGTCATGCAGTATGGATTGAGACTTAGTTGTTTAGGGTCGTTCAGTATGGACCGAGGCTGAGCACTTTAGGGTCGTGAACTATGGACTGATCCTGAGCAGTTTAGGGTCATACAATATGGACCGAGCCTGATCAGTTGAGGGTCATGCAGTATGGACCGAGGTTGAGAATTTCATGGTCCTGCAGTATGGACCGAGGCTGTGTGGTTTAGGGTCATGCGATATGGACAGAGGTTGAGCAGTATACAGTCATGCAGTATTGACCGAGGATGAGTAGTTAAGGGTCAGGCAGTATGGACGGAGGCTGAGTTGTTTTGGGTCATGCAGTGTGGACCAAGGCTGAACAGTTTATGGTGACACAATGTAGATCGAGGTTGAGAAGTTTAGGGTCATCCAGTATGGACCGAGATTGAGCACTTTATGGTCGGGCAGTACATGCTGAGCCTGAGTAGTTTAAGGTCATACTATATGTACCGAGCCTGTTCAGTTTAGGTTCATGCCATATGGACCAAGGTTTAGATGCTCTGGGTCCTGCAGTATGGAACGAGGCTGAGCGGTTTAGGGTCATGCGGTATGGATCGAGGCTGAGCAGTTTAGGGTCATGCAATATGGATCGAGGATGAGCAGTTTACAGTCATGCAATATGGACCGATTCTGAGCAGTTTATGATTATTCGATATGGATCGACGGTTAGCAATTTAGGGTCATGCAGTTTGGACGGAGGCTAAGCACTTTAGGCTCATCTAGTATGGACTGAGACCGAGCAGATTAGGGTCAAGCAATATGGACCTAGCCTAAGCAGTTTTTTTGATGCAGTATGGACCGTGGCTGAGCAGTTTAGGGTCATGCAGTATGAATCGAGGTTGAGAAATTTAGGGTCATGTAGTTTGGACCGAGGCTGAGATGTTTATGGTTCTGCAGTATGGACAGAGGCTGAGCTGTTTATGGTCAGGTAGTATGGACCGAGGTTGAGCACTTTAAGGTCATGCAGTAATGACCGACGCTGAGCAGTTTAAGGTCATGTAGTATGGACCGAGCTTGAGTAGTATGGGGTATTGCAGTATGGACCGAGGCTGAGTTGTTTAGGGTCATGCAATATCGACCGAGACTGAGCTAGGGTCATGTAGTATGGATCGAGGCTGAACAGATTATGGTTATGCAGTATGGATCAAGGTTGAGCTAGTTAGGGTCATGTTGTATGTGCCGAGGTTGAGGACTTTAGGTTCATGCAGTATGGACCGAGGCTGAACAGTTTAGGGTCATGCAGTATGGACTGATGCTGAGCAGTAAGGGTCATGCTTTATGGACCGAAGCTGAGCAATATAGGGTAATGCAGTACAGTTAGAGGCTGAGAAGATTGGGGTCATGCAGTTTTGACCAAGGCTGAGAAGTTTTTGGTTTTGAAGTATGGACCGAAGTTGAGCTGTTTTAGTCATGCAATATTGACCGAGTCGAAGCACTTTAGGGTCGTGTGCTATGGATCGAGGCCGAGTAGTTTACGGTCAGGAAATATGCACTAAGGCTGAGTAGTTTAGGGTTATGCGGTATGGACCGAGGCTGAGCAGTTTAGCATCATGCAGTGTGGACTAAGGTTGCACAGTTTAGGTTCATGCAGTTGGACCGAGGATGAGCAGTTTATGGTCATGAGGTATAGATCAAGGCAAAGCAGTTAGGTCATGCAGTATGGACCGAGGCTGAGCAGTTTAAGGTCATGCGGTATTGACCGAGGCTGAGCAATTTAGGGTCATGCAGTATGGACCGAGGCTGAGCAGTATATAGTCATATGGTATGAATAGAGGCTGAGCTGTCTAGGGTCGTGCAGTATCGACCGAGGCTGAGCAGTTTAAGGTCAAGTTGTGTGGACCGAGGTTCCGCAATTTAGGTTCGTCCATTTTTTACGGAGGTTGAGCAGTTTAGGGTCATGAAATATTGATCGAGACAGAGATGTTTAGGGTTATGCAGTTTGAACTAAGGAGGACAAGTTTATGGTTATGTTGTACAGACCGAGGCTGAGCTGTTTAGGGTCATGCAGTATGGACCAGGCTGAGCACTTTAGGGTTAAGAAGCATGGGCCGAGGTGGAGCAATTTAGGGTCATCCAGAATGGACCGAGCCTGAGCAGTTTGGAGTCATGCAGTGTGAACAGAGGCTGAACAGTTTAGGGTCATGCAATATGGACCAAGGATGAGCAGTTTGGGGTCTGCAGTCTGGACAGGGGCTAAGCTGTTTAGGTTCATTCAGTGTGGATTGAGGCTGAGCAGTTTAGGGTCATACAGTATGGACAGAGGCTGAGCATATTATGGACATGCAGTTTGGAACGAGGCTGAGCAGTTTATGAGTATGCAGTTTAGACAGAGGCTGAGCCATTTAGGGACATGCAATATGGACCGAGGCTGAGCACTTTAAGTTCATGCACTATGGACCGAGAATGAGCTATTCAGGGTCAAGCAGTATGGACCGATGTTGAGCAGTTTAGGGTCACGCAGTAAGGACAGAGGCTGCGCTGTTTAGTGTCATGCACTATGGATCGAGATTGAAGAGTTTAAGGTCATGCAGTATGGACCGAGCCAGAGCAGTTTATGTCCATGAAGTACAGAACAAGGCTGAGTTGTTTACGTCATGCAGTATTGAACGAGGATGAGCACTTTAGAGTCACATACTATGGACTGAGGTCGAGCAGCTTAGGGCCATGCAGTATGTGCCGAGGCTTAACAGTTTAGGGGGATGCGGTATGGACTGAGGGTGAGAAGTTTAGGATCATGTAGTGTGGATCGAGGTTGCACAGTATAGGGTCATGCAGTATGGACTGAGGTCGAGTAGTTTACGGTCAGGCAGTACGCACCGAGGCTGAGCAGTTTAGGGTCATGCGGTATGGACCGAGGCTGAGCAGTTTAGTGTCATGTAGTGTGGACTAAGGTTACACAGTTTAGGTTCATGCAGTATGGACCGAGGATGAGCAGTTTATGGTCATGAGGTATGGACCAAGGCAAAGCAGTTAGGTCATGCAGTATGGACCGAGGCTGAGCAGTTTAGGGTCATGCGGTATTGATCGAGCTGAGCACTTTAGGGTCATGCAGTATGGATCGAGGCTGAGCAATTTAGGGTCATGCAGTATGGACTGAGGCTGAGTAGTATAGAGTCATATGGTATGGACAGAGGCTGAGCTGTCTAGGGTCATGTAATATCGACTGAGGTTGAGCAGTTTAAGGTCAAGTAGTGTGGATCGAGGTTCTGCAATTTAGGTTTGTCCATTTTTGACCGAGGCTGAGCAGTTTAGGGTCATGAAATATGGACCGAGACAGATATGTTTGGGGTCATGCAGTTTGAACTGAGTAGGACAAGTTTATGGTTATGTTGTATAGACCGAGGCTAAGCTATTTAGAGTCATGCAGTATGGATAGAGGCTGAGCACTTTAGGGTCATGAAGCATGGACCAAGCCTGAGCAGTTTGGAGTCATGCAGCATGGACTGAGGTTGAGCCGTTTAGGGTTATGTAGTATGAATCGAGGCTGAGCACTTTAGGGTCATGCAATATGGAACACGGTTGAGATGTTTAAGGTCATGCAATATGGACTGAGGCTGAGAAGTATAGAGTCATACGGTATGGACCGAGGCTGAGCTGTTTAGGATCATGAGGTATGGATCGAGGCTGAGCTATTTAGGGCCATCTGGTGTGGAATGAGGTTGAGCAGTTTGGGGTCATGCAGTATGGACCGAGGCTGAGCAGTTTAGCATCCTACAGTATGGACAGAGGCTGAGCAGTTTAAGGTCATACAATGTAGATCGAGGTTGTGCCGTTTAGGGCCATGCATAAACCACAAATCGGGGCCCGGACTCCGCCCATGCCCAATTCAAATAGCTCGGGCTGAGTCTGGCCAAGACCAAAAAAATTTAAAAATAAAAAAATCTTAAAAAATAGAAAAAAATGTTGAAAGTAAAATTAAACAAAACACATCTAAATGAGTTTAAAAAAATAGAGAAAATAATTTTAGAAATAATCCAAAAAGTATGGGATAGGTATTTATGGTCAATACACTGTCCAATCTTTGCCACAATGATAGAAAACATAAAAT
>NW_006499751.1:6655088-6691505 GCF_000471905.2 Amborella trichopoda | reverse complement strand
TTACCCCTTTCTGTTGGCTGCCCCGTGTGTTATTCTGAGAGCCACCATTGCCCCCGTTGTTCGCTGAACTTGTTGATGGTTGTCTGCCCCACCATGATGGTGTGACAAATTTT
Organism: Amborella trichopoda; assembly: GCF_000471905.2. The sequence continues at coordinate 6,691,392 of NW_006499751.1, read as the reverse complement.
CTTTACGATATGATTTAGAGATAACTCTGACATGGAGGTCGGATTAAAGGCCTCGACATGTAGAGCGTTTTCAGGTTGCATGTTCCGCACACAAGTTTGGACTGCTTCCTTATAGTCTAAGGGGAACGAGACCTGATCAATATAGGAAGGATTTGGTCTTTGATAAGCCGTCGCACCCTGTATGCTCGGAATTTGTCTGTTCTTTAGGCTATGGGTGACCATTGCATCAATATCTGATTGAGAAACCAAATGAGGGACAAAATTATCCTGTGAGGTAAATGGAGGAGCTTGCCAAGGAGGTCCACCATCAGAGTGATGGGAATTGGCCTCATGGTTAGTCGAATGGTGTGCAACATCAATATGATCGATCTTTTCCATCATCCCATGCACCATATCCTCGAACTTATTCATGCGATCCTCCTACGACTGGGCTCGCTTATGACCATTATGCTGACCATTTCATTATGGGGACCGACGTTAGTGGCAACAATAGGTTTGCGAGCTTGATGGTTCGTACATGGTAGGTCAGTTAGTAAGGGGTCATCATGCCCTGACTGAACATGAGTTTTGTATGCAGATCACGTTTAGATCGGTTCTCAACGGTCTTGAGACCGTGGGTAAGGAGCCGGTTCACGACAGTCTTGGGACCGCGGCTGTTAAGTGGCTTGGTCTTCTTCTGCGATAGTAACCACAACACAGGGCTCATTGAGCTCTTCTTTAGCTTCATTGTCTGAACGGGGTAGAAGGGATTCAAGTGAAGAGGGTCGTAAAAATTAGTTGTTTTGACTACCTTGGTCAACTCCCTAGTCAAAATTCGCAGACCTCTATCACATTTAGCCTCGCGTTTTTTATGGACCTCGTGTCAAAACTGCGATTTAGGTGCGGCTGGTCAACTCTTCCTACAAAGGAGAGAGTTGTCTCGATTAGGTGCGGCAATGGATGAGGACCAAGAACTAGGGTCATCTTGGGCCGAGGAGGATGAAGAACGCGATCTTTCATGAGGTCTATGCCCCGAGCTCTCTTATGCGCTCCAGAGACATGACAAAGTGTTGGGGCTGGTTCAGGATGGTACTCTAGGGTAAAACCTTCTAGTACTAAAGCTGAAGATGCTTACTCGATGAAGGAGGAGCATGGTCGACTCATGAGGAGGCTTGAGTCGAGGATGAGGGGATCTCTGAGATGACGACGCATGTGCACCCCTTGAAGAAGGATCATGGGGAACCTGGGGGTCCACTTGAGCTCGTGCAAGTGATCTGACATTAAGAGGCTGAGAACTACGAGCAGGTGTCTGTAAGAGAACACGTACAAGCCTTTCCCTTACAGGGTGCACTCGTGTGTGCATAGGAAGAGGACGAGAAGGTCGTCTCCTGTGGACTCGAGCGCAATGATGGCGTTGTCTCGAGCAGTGAGATGAACATGAGTGGTGTGCGCAAGATCTAGCCTTAGAAGGTTTGATCTTGAACACGGTCTCGACGTAGTAGAAGGGTTCCCCCGAGGTGTGACTCGAGAGAGTGACCCACAAGCCTTGTGGTGTGTGTGAGGAGTGAAGACCGTGGGGTTTCCGCCTCGATGTGTGGAGCCTCTAGGGATATAGACTAATGGTGTAGGAATGTGAGGGGTAGCCTTATGGCGACCTACAGAAGCAACGACATCTTGCTTGCCTTTTATAGAAAGGGATTGGGCAGCATTCTGAAGTACCTCAGAAACACAACTGGCAAGTGACTTATCAGTGGCTGGGTGCATGCTGTGTGGGGTAACATAAGTGCTACCCATGCAAGGCGCCTTGGTGGAGTTTCCACCAGAGCGAAGAGATAGGGGGTGAGGGATCTTCAAATCCCTTCTCACACTGGTCTAGGTTAAGACCTGGGAGTTAAACAAGGGGTCTTGCCCAAGAGGATGGTTGGGAATGTAGTCGAAGGATCTTGTTCCCTAGGGATACTCTTGAATAAGGGGATAAAAAAAATCCCCGATCCTGATAAATGGACTACAGAACCCAGCAGCTATAAGTGAATGTGAAAAGAGAATGAAAGCAGATAAAGGAGAAACTAGCGAAACAAGAACGATTTGATTAAGGGGTAGTTAGTCCCCAGTGGAGTCGCCAAGCTGGTTAGGTGCCTCAATCTCACCCTCCGAATCCCTGGAGGATTGGGAGGCACGTGTCTCAGGTTTCGGGAGAGACCCGAGACATTTGTGAAATCACTCTCTTGGGAACCTCGTTCGAAAACGAGGGCAGGTATTAATAACCAGTGAGAGGAATTTAAAGGTGGGTTCGGGACTTACTCAGCCTGACTCACATGGGCCCCCTCTTAGATCATGAAGAAAGCCTCCCAGTAATGAAACTGGTTCGGAATCACCTCTCTTGGCTCGTGTTCTTCTTATTTTTTGCTTTCTTGCATTCACACACATATATGGCAAAGGTTATACGATGGGTGGGTCAGGCCTCACCCTTTTCCTCTTTGATGAACATACGTAAGGATGCGTATTCAAAAAGAAGAAAGAAAAATGAGGGGAGAGAAGAATTCAACCAAGTGTGAAGATAAGAGCAGTTACTAGGCTGGTGAATAATTGCCATAACGTGGTAGCGAAATGGGCTCGATAACTGAGATCGGCTCACAAGATTGCTACTAGAAGTTATTGTCAATATCGACTAGCTAAGCACGATGGTCGGTCTGTCGTCACAGTAAACCGGGCCAAGCGAACCTGGCACAACAACATTACGGCTAGACGACAGGACTGCCATGTGATGCTAACTTCAAGCCCTCTTGGTCGAATAAAAGAGTAGTAGAGGAATGGCAAAAGAGAAGAAGGGGATAGACGGAAGGATAGAGAAGAAGGAAGAGAGGAGCGAGAAGAAGGAAGAGGAGATGTAGTCAGCGCTAGACATTGCCGACTGTTTCAAGAGATGGGAGAGAGAGGAAGCAATCGGCACTAGGCATCACCGACTGTGTCAGATGAGAAGAGAGGAAGAGAACCGGCTGACACTAAGTGTCGGCAACTAACAGAAGAAGAGAGGGAAAAGCAGTCGGCGCTAAGTCTCGCCGACTAATAGAAGAAGAGAGAGAAGATCAACAGACGCCAAGTCTCATCGATTGATAGAAGAAGAAAGAGAAAACCAACTGGCGTTAGGTCTTACCGAGTTGATAGAAGAAGAGATGGAAGACCAATCAGCGCTAGGCCTCATCGATTGAGAGAAGAAGAGAGAGAAGACTAACGGGTTCTAGTTTCTCATCGATTAACAGAAGAAGATAAGGAAGACCAACCGATGCTAGGTCTCGCCAGCTGATAGAAGAAGAGAGAGAAGACCAACCGGTGCTAGGCTTCGTTGACTGATGGGAGAAGAGAGAGACGACCAACCAGCACTAGGTCTCGTCAGTTGACAAAAAACGATAGAGAGGAGAAGAGAAGATGAGAGAGGAAGAGATAGAGATGGGAAAAGGAGAGAGAAAGTGATAAAGATGAAGAGAGAGAAAGAGAGAGAGAAGAGAAGAGAGAGAAAGAGAAAAGATAGAAAGAGAGAGAAGAGAGAGTGAGAGAAAAAGAGAGAAGAGAGAGAAAGAAAAGAGAGAGAAATAGAGAAGAGAGAGAAGAGAGATAAAGAGAGATAAGGGAGAGAAGAGAAAGAGAGAGAAGAGAGAAGAGAGGGGAGGAGAGAGAAAGTTGCCTGCTCGAGGACCGACCCTCTCGCTGTCTCTCCAAGACATACTCAAAGGTTCAAGCAATAATGGAAATTTTATTGAATCCTCCAAGAATGAATCGACAGTTATTTTTTTTTTTTACAATGAGGCAGTGCCTGTTTATATAGAATTGTGCCAAAACATGGGTGGATTGATCAAAATAAAACCCAATTACTGAAAATTAATATTTAATTGAATTAAAAGAAATTCTAAAAATGGGTGCAAAAGGATTGTTTTGCCACTCCCTAACAATGTGTGGAACTCCAGAACAGTCCCTGTTGCTGCCCGAGATTTTGCGTGATCTTCTGTGGCTGACCCAAGGGTGTTTTGATGCCCGTTTGATCGAAAGATTATTGTTTTCTTGTAGGGCTCGGCATGGAGAACGTTTTGATACTAATTCGAGCCATGAATCTTGTTTTTGAGTCATGATCACGAGACTTGAAATTTGTTTGAATCTTGAAAACTTGGAATCAATAGTGCAGTCGTTCCTTAATGTTTTTTCTGTGTTTTTTTTGTCATAGTTCACTGAGCATACAGTCACGATCGTGTGTCAACAAACGGAAAGCGATTTTGAGCCCGAACAAAGATTTTGCAACTTTTGAGTTTTGGCTGGAATTTGGAATCCAACGGCCGGAATTTTAGTCACTTCATCTTCTTAGTACATGAAATTTGATCGTCCATCATGTACGAGGTTTGTACCAATGATAGCCCTAGACCTTATGCACATAATGGAATTGGTTTCACGTTGATCCGTTGCACGAGCGTCATGATTTGGTCCATCGAGCGAGGCGTGTCGATGCTGAATTTTATGCAATTTCTTCATGGATTGAAAACTTCTCTCTACCTTTTCTCCCTACTTGAATTTCATCTCGGAGCATGCCACATATTGAATTATTCGTCTTGATGAGACAAATATGGTCGCCAAATTTGGGAGAGATCTGATTTGGAACGAGTGAGTTATGGGCCCTGAAAGTGACACCTGTGACTGTAAAAACAACCACCTTCAATCGTGTTTTGGTGCAGTGAGGCCACATGGCTCCTGTTTCAATGTTTTATTCATATCTTTATTCTAGAGTGTCTGATTAAGCGAAAACTTGATCCATAGAGGTTTTTGACCCTGCTGGATCTAATGGCAGTGGTCCTATAGTGATTTGAGATACAAAAAATATAGTTCCAATTGTAGGGTCCATTTCAGGGTGTTAGACTGATTTTGCTGAATTTGTTTCTTTTTGTTCACTGCCTTAGACATGTCTGATCATGATGAAACTTGGAAGGTGATCTTTTGAAGTGTAGACGAAGATCTTGACCAATTTTGAGGCCACTTTGAGACTGTCAAGAATTTCCTTTGTTTTATAGGCTTTATTGATCTGCTCCTATCAGGGACCAAGATGCTGAAAAATACGTTCAAATAGCCATGATTAAAAATGATGGACGGGCACGGTCACGAAGCCATGATTAAAGATTTATGTGGAAAACAAAACTCAGGCATGGTGAAAACACCAAAAGGGCACCGTGGGAAAAAACAGTTGAAAAGGGTGGACATGATCGTACGGTCGTAGGGAAAAGAGCCCAGAAATAACAAAAATTTGTGAAAGCTGTCTTTACAGCACCTCTTCTCTTATTCAAGTGAAAACCCGCAAAAGGGCGCTTGGACTGACAAAATAGGTTGACGCACGATCACAGCCTCAGCCAACATCCAATTTCCAAACACTCACAATCCCAGCTATTGAGGTCTCCTAAAATCATCAAAATGCCAGCATCCAATCATGACACCAAATGGCTCGCCAGGGAGTGAGAGCCCCAAAGATCTCCCAAACATCAACAACATAAACTGGCTCATCTGGGAGTGAGTACCGCATAAGATCTCCCACATTTCAATATCAATAAACAACAAGAGTCCTTGACGGTAAGGACAATGACCAAAAGATCCCTCTGAGATGCTAAGGACCATCACGAAGGCAAGAAACTGAAGAAGCCAGGGTCTAACCTGCCACAGGCTTTAGGGTATTCCTCGCCCAATCCCTTAGCCTACATAGGTCCAGACTTTCGGGATAGGTCAGAAGTCCTCCGACTGGATCTTGCTAGACGGAACCTACAGATATACCCTGAGCATCAAAAGCAAACCTAGTGTAGCCGGAAACAATTTCAACCAAAGATTCATAGCATTTGGCCTCTACGTAGGCTTGATTCTGTCCAAGGAGGTCCCTACAAAAGCCTCATACTTCAGAAATGCAAATTGTCCCTTGAGGGTAAGGACTTCAACAAGATCCCTCAAACTTCTTGAATGATTGCACTTCTCGATTCTCTCGAAGCACAACATTTAGGGGGGCATGCTGTTGGAAGATATTTTTCATCAACATGGGGCCCCTGCTCAATAAAAGCCTAGCAAACAGTGGAAGTTTTGACAGTCTCAAAATACACCCAAAACTGGCCAAGATCTTCATGAGGTCTCTCAAAAGTTTCCTACCAAGTTTTGTCGCGTTCCGATACGTTTAAGGTAGTGCAGACTGAGAAACAGTTTAGGAAGAATCGACCTCTAGCACCCTGAAATGGACCCCATAGCTAGAGCTACATTGTCAATGTCTCAAATTGCTATTAGACCGCTACTATTGGATCCGGCACTGTTGAAAATCCACATGGACCAAATTTCAACTTCAACGGACACTCTAGGAAGAAGTTATAGGCGAAAGAGTGAAACAGGACGAGTCACATGCTATTCTTGTGCGGCCACCCTGCAAGTCCACCCCATTAAAGGATAGTCACGAATAGTGACTTTTGACAGTCATATCTCACCTGTCTCAAGTCTAATCGCGCTCAAATTTGGTGAGCATGTTTGTCACATCAAGATGAGTGATTCGATATGTGGCATACCTCATGACGATACCCAAGCACGAAGAAAAGCTTGAGAGAAGTTACTGATCCATGAAGAAAGTGCAAGAAATTCAGTAGCTTTGTGCCTCGCTCGAGAAGTCGAATCACACCGCTCATGACCTGATCGACGCGAGACCAATTCCATCGCGTGCGTAAGGTCTCGGGCTATCTTTGACCCGAACCCCGTATATGATGAACGGTTAGATTCTGCACTTGAAGCTGACGAAGTGACTACAAGTTCATATTTCAGCCAAAACTCCAAAGTTGTAAAACTTTTGTTTATGCACAGAATCGAGCTGCGTTTGTTGCCCCGTGATTGTAATGGCATGCTCAGTGTAATTCAGCAAAGAAACCACAGAAAAACATCAAGGAACAAGCACACTATCGATCTGAGTTTCAAGATCCATTCAAAATTCAAGTCAAATGTTGGTGCACTAAAAACACGATCGATGGCTCGAAGTTTGTATCAAGTAAATCGCCATGTTGAGCCCTACAAGAAAACAATCATCTTTTGATCAACAGGGTATCTAATGACCCTGGATCATCCGCGAAAAATCATGCACGTTCTAGGGCAACATAAGGATTGTTCTGGAATTTCATAAGTTGTTAGGAAGGGGCAAATCTGTCATTTTGTACCCAATTTTCTAATTTATTTTAATTCAATTTAATCTTCATTTCTTACAATTAGGGTTAAATTTAATCATCCACCCATTGTTTGAACGTATTTTTCAGCACCTTGGTGCTTGACAGGAAGCAGGTCAATAAAACCTACAAAATAGTGGAAATTCCTGAAAGTCTCATAATGGTCCTAGAATTGGTCAAGATCTTCATCAACACTTCAAAATACCACTTACCAAGTTTCGTCATGATCAAACATGTCTAGGGCAGTGAATACAAAGAAACAATTTCAAGGTCTCTAGCACCTTGAAATGGACCCTGTAACTAGAGCCATACTTTTGGTGCATCAAACTGCTCTGGGACCACTATCATTAGATCTGAAATGGTTGAAAATCCCTATGGGTCAAGTTTTGGCTTAATCAGGTACTCCAAGTTAAAGTTATGGGTGAAATACCGAAAATGGGTAGGCCGCACACTATTCATGTGTGGCCTCATTGGATTAAACACCATTAAAGGTGGTTCTTTTTACATTCACAGGTATTCACTTTCGGGGACTATAACTCACTTGTTCAAAGTTGGAACACTCCCAAATTTTGTGAGCGTGTTCGTCTCATCAAGACGAGCAATTCGATATGTTGTACGCCCCGTGATGACGCTTGAGCAGAGAGATAAACTAAATAACAGTCGCTGATTTGTGAAGGAAGTTGCAAAAAATTAAGCAGCAGCACGTCTCATTCGAGCTGTCAGATCATGGCGATCGCATATCTGATCGGCATGAAACCAATTACATTATATGCGTGAGCTCCGAGGTTATCTCTGGCCTGAACCTCTTGTACGATGAACGGCTGGATTTAACACATGAAGGCATCAAATCTGCTATAAATTCCAGCGGTCAGATATCAAGATTTCAGTCAAAAACTCAAGACGATAAAATCTTCATCCGGACACGAAATTAATCTACATTTGTTGCAACGTGATCGTGACAACATGCTCAGTGTGATTCAATGAAGAAGTCACGAAGAAACATCAAGGAACCAGCACACAATCGATCCAAAGTTTACAAGATTCATCTAAAATTCAAGTCTCATGAGCATAGCTCAAAAACATGATTCTTGGCTCGAAGTTGGTATCAAAATGATTGTTATGTAAAGCCCTATAAGAAAACAATAATCTTTCAATCAAACAGGCATCAGAACGACCCCAGGTCATTCAAAGAAGATCGCCTAAGTTCTCAGGTAGTAGAAGGGATTGATTTTGAAATTCCACACATTGTTAAGCAGGGTCAAATCAATCACTTTGCACCCATTTTTAGAATTTCTTTAAATTCAATTAAATTATAATTATCTTCAATTCTAGGTAGTTTTTGGGGGTACACCTATGTTTTAGACCAACTCTATAAAAATAGGCAATGCCTCACTGTATAAAGGATAGATTCATTCTTCTTGGATAAATTAATAAAATTTCGATTTTTTCTTAAGCTGTTGAGTACGTCCTAAAGAGAGAGAGGAGAGAGAAGAAAAGGGTCGGTACCCTTCGAGCAGGTAACTCTCTCTCCTCCCCTCTTTTTCTCCTCCCCTTTCTCTCTCCTCCCCTATTTCTCTTCTCTATCTCTTTCTCTCTCCTCCTCTCTTTCTTATCTCTATCTCTTTCTCTCTCTTCTTCATGTCTCTATCTCCATCTCTCTCATCCCCTACTTTTTTGTAACTATCTCTCTCTTTTTCTCATCTCTATCTCTTTCTCTCTCCTCCCCTCTTTCTCATCTCTATCTCTATCTCTCTTTTTCTTATCTCTATCTATTTCTCTCTCCTCCCCTCTTTCTCATTTCTATATGTTTCTCTCCCCTCTTCCTCGTCTCTATCTCTTTCTCACTCTTTTTCTCATCTCTATCTCCCTTCGTTCTTCAGTTAATGCAGTCGTTGAAGCTTAGCACGTCTGGATTTCTCTATCTCCTTCACTTATGTTGCAGTCGGCATGCCGATTGGATTTTTCTCTCTCCTTCTCTTTTGTTGCAGTTTATGAAGTCTAGTGCCGGCTGGATCTCTCTCTCTCCTTCTCTTCTGTTGCAGTCGGGGAAGCTAAGCATCGACTGGATTTCTCTCTCTCCTTTTCTGTCACAGGCGGCACAGCTTAGTGTTAGCTCGATTTTTGTCTCTCTCTCTTTTGTAACAGTCGGTAAAGCCTAGTGCCAGTTCGATTTTCCTCTCTTCCTTTTTTTCATCTCAACTGACGTAAGCCTAGCGCTTGCTGGGTTTCTCCCTTTCTTCACTTTTGCCACAGTCGGTGAAGCCTAGCGCCGACTTGATCTCTCTCTCTTACTTCTCTTCCATCACAACCGGCGCAAGCTTAGCGCTAGCTGGGTCTCTACCTTTCTTCTCTTCTGGCACAGTCGGTGAAGCCTAGCACCGACTGTGTCTTCTCTCTCTTCTTCTGACACAATCGGTGAAACCTAGCACTGATTGTGTTTTCTCTCTCTTCTTCGGGCACAGTCGGTGAAGCCTAGCCCCGACTGCATCTTCTCTCTTCTCCTCTATATAAAACAGTCAATGAAGCCTAGCATCGATTATGTTTTCTCTTTCTTACTTCTAACACAGTTGGCAATGCCTAGCGCCGACTGTGTCTTCCTTCCCTCTCTCTCTTTTATTCTCTCGCCTTTCATACTCTTCTCTTCCTTTCTTCTCCCTCCTTCCTTCTGTTCCTTTCCTCTGTTATTTCATTTCTTATTCTTTTCTCATAACCATCATTCCATTATTCTTTCATTCGACTAAGAGGGATTGAGGTTAGCCTCTCATTGTAGTCCTCTTGTCTAGCCGTAATATTGTTGTTTCAGGATTACTTGGCCCTTTATTGCCACGACAGACTAACAATTATGCCTAGCTAGTCGGTACTGATAATGACGTTTAGTAGTAATCCTGTGAGCCGGTCTTAGTTGCCATGCCCGTTTTGCCACCACGTCAAGGTAATTATTCAACAGGTTAGTCACCGCTCTGATCCACCCTCAGTCAAATTCTTCTCTCCCCCATGTTTCTTCTCTTATTTTTCTCTTCTTCTTTTTGAATGCACATGCTTGTGTACGTTCAAAGAGGAAAAGGGTGAGGTCTGACCCACCTGTTATATAACCTTTTACCATATGTGTGTGATTGCAGAAAACTAAAGAATACAAGCCAAGGGAGATGATTCCCAACCAGTTTTATTACTGGGGGGCTTTCTTGGTGATCTAAGAGGGTGCCCATGCGAGCCAGCCCGAGTAAGTCTCAAACCCACTTTAAATTCCTATCTCACCGATTGGTAACATCTGCTCCTGTCCTCGAATGAGGTTCGCAAGACAGCAATCACAAAAGGCCTCTTGTCTTCCCTCGAAACTCGAGATGTGTGCCGCCCGATCCGCAAGGGATTTAGAGGGAGAGATCGAGGAACTTAACCATTGGCGACTCCACTGGGGCCTAACTACCCCTTAGTCGGATCGTTCTTGTTTGGCTAGTTTCTTCTCTTATTATTTGCTTTCATTATCTTTTCACGTTTTATTTATGGTTTCCGTGTTCTGTAACCCATTTATCCAGATCAGGGATTTTCTTATCCCTGCATTCGAGAGTGTCCCTAAGGAACAAGTTCCTTCGACTTCTTTTTCAACCATCCTATTGAGCAAAGATCCCTTGTTTAGCTCCCAGGTCTTAACTTGGACCGGTGTGAGGCGAGACTTAAAGGTCCCTCACTCCCCATCTCCTCGCTTTGGTGGAAACTCCACCAAGGCGCCCTGCATTGGCAACACTTCTGTTGCCCCACACAGCATGCACTCAGCCACCTGTTTGCCGGTCGTGTTCCTGAGGTACGCTGGAAGGCTGCCCAATCCCTTTCTACAAATGGTAAACTAGTTTCCATTGCTTCTGTGGGTCGCCATAAGGATACCCCCCATATCTTTGTACCTTTGGTCTCTATCCTTAAGGGCTCAACACATCGAGGTGGAAACCCCACGGTCTTCACCCCTCATACATACCACAAGGCTCATGGGTCACCCACTCGAGTCACATTTCGGGGCAACCCTTGTGCCACCCCGAGTCAGCATCCAGGATCAGACCTTTTAAGGTCAGGTCCAGCGTAAGTTGATCACATGCATCTCACTGTCAGAGGCAACGCTGTCATTATCAACCCGAGTACATAAGAGACGTCCTCATTGTCTTTCTATTCAGCCCACACAAGCACACCCTGTAAGGGGCAGGCCTACACCTGTTCTCTTAAAGTCACTTGCTCTTAGTTCTTAGCCTCCTAAGGCCAGATCACCTACACAAGCCCAGCCTGACCTCCAGGTCTTCCGTAATCATTCTTCACGGGGGGCACAATCGTCGCCATCACAGACGTCCCCTTGCCTTAGACTCGGGCCTTCTTATGACTCAATCCTGCTCTGGCCCACTCCTCTTTCATCGAGCAAGCGCCTTCAAGCTTAGCATTTAAACTTTTTCCCCAAGAGTACCATCCTGCCCCATCACTTTGATCGTGTCTCTGAAGCTCATAAGAGATCTTAGGGCATTAACTTAATGGAAGATCGAGTCCTTCATCCTCCCCGGCCCAGGATGACTCCAGTTCTTGGCCCTCATCCATTGCCGTACCTGATGGAGACAACTCTCTCTTATGTAAGAAGAGCTGACCAGTCGCGACTTAGATGGCAGTTTTAGCGCGAGGTCCATCACAACCTCAACGCTAAACGTGATAGAGGTCTGCAAATTTTGACTGGGGAGGTGACCAATGCAGTCAAAACAACCAATTTTGATGACCCTCTTCACCTGACTCTCATCTACCCCCTTCAGACGATGAAGCCTAAAGAAGAGGTCCATGAGCCCCATGTTATGGTTACTGTCGTAGAAGAAAACCCAGCCACTCAGTAGCCATGATCCCAAGACTGTTGAGAACTAGCGCAAACGCGATCAGCGTACAAGAGTCGAGTTCAATCAGGGCATGCTGGCCCCCTGCTAACTATCAATCAGGGCATGCTGGCCCCCTGCTAACTAACCTACCACGTATGACCTGTTAAGTTCGTAAGCCCTCAGTTGCCACTAACGTTGACCTCCATAGAGGAACTGTCAGCGTAATGGTTGTAAGCGAGCTTGGTGATGCGCAGGAAGAGCTCATGAACAAGTTTGAGGATATGGTGCGCGTGATGATGGAAAAGATCGATCGTATCGATGCCGTACGCTAGTTGACTAACCATGAGGTCAATTCCCACCACTCTAATGGTGAACGCCCACAGCAGCCCCCTCCTTCTACCTCACAGGACAATTCTGTCCCTCATCCCGTCTCTCAGATAGACATTGACGCTATGCTCTCCCATAGCCTAAAGAACAGACAAATCCCGGGTATACAGGCTGCGATGACTTATCAAAGGCCATACCCCTCTTATATTGATCAGTTATCGTTTCCCTCAGATTATACAAAAGGGAAGTTTCCTTTATTCAACAGAACCACGTCCCCAAACCAACATATTGCCCACTTCCAGGCTGCATGTCGAGAAACAGCGACTGACGGGAGACTTCTTCTCCGCCAGTTCGTTGAGACCCTTGATGGCCCAACATTTCAATGGTATGCCCGAATTCCTCCAAACTCAGTGCATACATGGGAGGAGATCGAGAAACTGTTCTATCAACGCTTCTCTGAGGTCAAGGGAGAGGTTCAAACCATCGAACTTCTCACCTTGACTCAAGACCCCGATGAGCTTGTGGATCAGTTCATATCAAGATGGAGAAATTTGGCTCCTCGCCGTCCTAATCCTATGCCTGAGAAGGAAGAAGTCCAAACTTGCGTGCAGAACATGCGACTCGAGATCGCTATACATCTCGAGGCCTCTAATCCGACCTCCATGTCATAGTTGATCTGTAAATTAATTCGCATAAAAAGTTTATCATGCCACCATGGTGGGACACGATAACCATCTACAAGCTCAACAAACAACCGGGGCAATGGTAGCTCTTGAAATAACACTTGGGGGCAGCCAACAAAAAGGTGTAATCAGTGCAGCCGTCATGGTCACTGATTCAGAGAAGGCTCCCTCCTAAACTTTGGACCTCTCTAAAGGGATAAGCACGGCAAAGGTAACACCCTAGGCTGGCAAGCAACAACAGTCGTATAATCGGGTACCCCCATCAGCCAACCTTGATCGTGGTGATTATTTCACTAGGCATAGGAACAAGGTCTATCCCTTCTAGAAGGAATCGGTCCCTATGCTATTTCATTTATTATTGGAATAGAATATGATCCAGCTTCTAGAAGCCAAGTTCCCTGAGCAACCTGGCCTTGACACTCAGGCGAATTATTGTGCCTACCATCGAAAGAACAATCATCCTACTGATGACCGCTACACTTTGAAGGACATTATGGTGACCCTGATTCAGAAGGGTCAGATAAAGCTTGAAGACTTAAAGAAGTCCTTTGGGGCAGCCGAGGCCTCCCATGCCGTAACCATCCAAGAGGAAGACGAAATGCCTGGTATCCTTTACTCCTTCTTCATTATAATGCTTTAGGAAGGCATAATCATACTGAAGCAGGTAAGACAACCCCGTCGCCTTGCAAAGGGGACTGAAGATTGTTGATGCCCATACCATCAGATAAGAGGCCATTACCTGTCAGAATGCACATGTTTCCTTGATTTATTCACAAAGAAGGTGCAGGAGTGTCAGGAGTTTTACAATCTCCCCTTAAGTGATCCCCATGTCATTCCTCTATCAGGGCAAGAAGATCTCACAAACCTAGACGTTCCTATCAATGACTTTAACTCCGCTGAATCCTCGACGTCTCAGCCATGGATAGTCTACCATGGTCGAAGTAGACTCAAGTCCTTATGGCAAGAAGTAGTTCGTCAAGCTAGAGCTGTTCACAAGCCCAGCGAGACGAGTCAAACATCACCTCAAAAAACCAAAAAGAGATGGGCACCAAGGGCTACTCTCCGAATAAACAAGACCGCTCAACCCACAGTCGAGCAGTAATTTCTCAGGCCCCTTCCTCCACGGCCAACTTGACTGGACTTCATCCCTGGCATGATCCTTCTTCCTCTTTCATCCTGTCAAGAAGATGTTCCCGTGCCATCATCCACTCAGCATACGTTCAATGAGGGTGACAATGTTAAAAGCACTCCCGAACGGTCTAAGCAAGGAAAAGATCAAAAAGACTGCCAGCACCCGTCCATCCCTGGTGATGACGTAAAACGTTGCCCAGATCGGTCTGATGAGGGGAACGACCATAAAATTCCCCCACCTTCTAACTCTTCTCATGTTTCTCATTCTCCCTCTTCTACGTCCCCTGCAGGTACAACCTTGATATGCACAGACTTTGAAGCTCTCGATCGAGATTTCAAAGGAATCAATCTAAGCAGGACACAGCGAAAACGATTGAGAAAGACTCTGGCACAGTCAGTAGGATTCCTAACAGTTGTTGATGCCCTGGCAGCTAAAGCCAAGTTAGAGCCACCTTCTTCAAAGAAGCATTAGAAGTCAAAGCTAAAGAAACTCTAGTGGCTCTCTAAGCCTGACTTCGAGCTGAGACTGAGAGAATCAAAAGGGCGAAGCTCCTATTCTCAAGAAGCTTACCATATGATACAAGTCTGTGAAGAACCATCATTACAAAAGGCTTAGTGGTGTACTCCCAAAAAGTTGCTAAGACACCTATCAGTGTCGGCTATGTCTGCTAATACCTAGCATCGGCTGCATCTGCTAACCCTCAGCACCGGTTGAGCTTATAGATTCTCAGCACCAGTTGTGTGCCAATGGCTAGTGCTGGCTGAGTTTGATGACACTCAGTGCCGGTTGCGTGCCAATGTCTAGCGCCAGCTGAGTCTGTCAACACTTGATGCCAGTTGAGATTGCTAAGGCCCAATGCCGGTTATGTCCTTCAAAGGCCAGTGCCGGCTGTGATTGGATCTCTCACACATGCCACGCCTTGAACTCAGCTGTGCTGACTAACAATCGTCGCCACGTCCTTCAGCGCTGCTTGTCACACGAGCAAAGGCCAACCGTCACCATGTCTCCCGCAACCTTAAGCCTTCTCTGTGATGGTTTACCTCCATGCATCCATTTTGTCCCATCGGTTTCCCGTCGGAACATCTTTTATACGGCTGGAAAAACCCACTGAAAGACTTCCCTCGCCTGTGCTTTTGGCCGGGAAGTAACCAAAACCTCTTCAAAATCACAACAACGTTGGAAAAACTCAAAGGGAGATTTTTCTCTGCCGCATTTTTTGGTTGGGAAGTCACCAAAACCTCTGAAACATCACTAAAACCCTCAGGAAATGCCTTAAAACTCCTCGAAAAATTCCCAAAATTTACAAAAATGCCTACCACTACACTTCCTCCCTCTTCCACCTTCAAAATACCCATGCCGGAGTTCTTTTGTTTCTTGGAAAGCCCCTTATGCTAACCGTAAAACTCCTGCAAATCCTCGGCAGCGTCTTGCTTGCTAAAAAACCATTCCTACAAAAACCTTTGCTTACTGAAACCTTCCCTAAATGGTTTCCCGAAACACTTGACCTCTTATCGAAATTTCCCTTGCCACTTGTCGAAACTTCTACCGGGCACCCTTTACTCACCGATAAGATTTTTCTCATGTTTTTACCTTCAATGAAAAGTGAGGGAAAACGGGGTCTTACCCCCCTCAAACACCCCTCAGAAATAGGTAATCTCAGTCTCGTCCAATGGAAGCCAAACAACGATGAGCCGGGACAGTCTTTGATCTGAGGCTCGAGTCTACACTCATTGCAGAGTGTAAAATTCCAAATGGGTCGAAATGGGTTAGGCTCGGGCCATGACTCAAGTATCAATCCATGCCCAGCGCCGGCTACTCGGTTGAAGTGACTCGATGCCGGGTGAATTTCAAACAGCCCTAACGCCGGTTGACTTGGCGTCGGGTGAATTCCAAACAACCCTAGCACCGGTCGACTTGGCGCCGGGTGAATTTCAAACGACCTTAGTGCCGGTTTACTGAATGATGAGTGTGTTCAAACAATGTCACGGTTCGTTCACAGCGCCAGCTGAGTTTTAACAACCCAGCGTCGATTGTGTTTTTGAGATCTTATCATTGGTTGAACACTAGAAAGAAACAATTATTGCTACACCTAGCGCCACCTGTATTTTAAGCGGTTTATTGTCGACTGTTTTTAGCTGAAGCCTTGTGTGTCCTGTCATCCCCAGTGGAGTAGTACCTAGGCCGTTGCACCCAAGCCGTGACCTTTCATCCCCAATGGAGTCAGGAGTAGGCCATTATCCCTCATCCCCATAGAAGTCACACCCATGTTGCAGCCCATTATCCTTGGTGGAGTTAATTCTTACCCCTTCAATTCCTGGTGGGTCTGTTTCACATTAAGAAATCTTATCCCTAGGGAGTCAGGTTACCTATCATAAGCTTCTATTGATCATTCTTCATTAGGTCACAATTTCCATTTGAGCCCTCAGTTTGTGAATGGTCTTAACCATTTTATCCCCAGGGAGTCGGACTTCCATCAACAGATCTATTCCCCATGGCGCTCCACCTACATGGCGACCCACCTCGGTCCGTGCTGCATGACCCTAAACTGCACAGCCTCTGTTCGTGCTGCATGACCTTAAACTGCACAGCCTTGGTCCATTATGCACCACCCTAAACTACACAGCCTCGATCCATGCTGCACGACCCTAAACTGAATAGCCTCGGTCTGTGCTGCATGACCCCAAACTGGACAGGCTCGGGCCGTGCTACACGACCCTAAACTGTACTCGGTCCGTGCTGCACAACCCTAAATTGCAGAGCCTAAGTCCGAACTGCATGTCCCTAAACTGCACAGCCTCGATCCGTACTGCACAACCCTAAACTGCATAGCTTCAGTACATGTTGTATGACTATAAACTGCATAGCCTAAGTCCTCCCTACAACACCCTAAACTACACAGCCTCGGTCCGTTCTACACGACTCTAAACTACACAGCCTCAGTTAAAACTTCATGGTCCCAACTATATGACCTAAAACTATAGCGGAGGTCTAGTTGCACGACCTTAAACTACATGATCCTAGTTATATGACTTTAAACTGCATAACCACGGTCTAGCTGTATGACCTTAAACCATAGTACATGTCCTAGCCGCATGACGTTAAAGGTCTTAGCACCATGGTCCAAACTATATGACCTTAAACTATAGCAGAGGTCTATTTTCACGACCTTAAACTGCATGGTCCTAGTTGTATGACTTTAAACTGTATAACCATGGTCTAGTTGCATGACCTTAAATCATAGTGCACGTCCTGGCTGCATGATGATAAACTATTTTGCACAGGTTTCGAAGGTATGACCTTTAAAACTGCCCAAACATATGTGCAAATGCCTTTACGTATACTTTCACGCACGCCTTCCCTAACCTACATGTTAGTGTGCGCATGCCACGTTCATTAGCTCCCCAGTGTGTCCATTCACTTCATCACCATACCTCATTCCCTAGTGAGTCGCACCAGCGCTCACAAAACTGCGAACCATCCCGCCATCCATAGTCATTGTAAGTTAGTGGGTCACCATTGTCTACTCATATTTCATACATCATCCATCTTTCATTGGTAGCCTAATGACATTTCCTTAAGTGAGTCAAACCACCATCATACTCACTCCATGGATCTCCAAAGACTGTCATTTATCACCATCACGATCCAGCTGTTGGACCTTAAACCATAGTGCACATCTTGGCCGCATGACGTTAAACTATTTCGCACAGGTCCCGAAGGCATGACTTTAAACACGCCTTCGCAAAAACAAAAAACAAAAAATGATGAAATAACGGGCATGGTGTATACTTTATCAAGGGAACGCTATGAGTAAAAATGACAGACATACATGGTCACAAAACCATGAGTAAAAGAGTTCTATGAATAAAAACCAAGCATGATGAAAACCTGAAAGGGCATCGTGAGTAAGAAATAGATGAAAAACGTGGACATGGCCAAAAGGTCATGGGTAAAAGAGCCCCAAAATAAAAAGAAGTTAGTGAAAATCGTCTCTACGACACCACTTCCCAAGTTCAAGCGAGAATGCACAAAGGGCGCTTGGACCAATAACCAGGTTGATGCAGCACATGCCTCAATAGGTGGCTTCAGCCCTCACTCAGAAAAAAAAAGAAAATCCCTAGTAACACTATGTCAAGATTCCAAAAATACGAGCTTTAAGGAAAAGATTCCGACAGCTTGAGTCCAGTTGCAAAAGGACTCGAAAGACAAAAGACTCGCTAAGTCGGCAAGACAAGTCTCATGAGGAAGAACATTATTCCCACGAGGTCACAAAAACACTCTAGAAAAACGCACTACAAGGGCAAGAAATTGACAAATCCAAGGCAAAACCTGCCAAAGACTTCAGCTCGCCTAGCCTGTAGGCCCAGACCTTCAGGATCAGCAAATAAAACTGCCCCCGAACCTGGTAGACGAGACCTATAGTGGTACTCTGATCGTCAAAAGCTAACCTGGTGTAGCAGAAAATAGAGCCGACAAAAAGCAAATAAACGACCCCAGACCAAATGAGAACAAAGCCCGTCAACATGGCACTCAATTGCCAGATGGGCCTGATTCTGATTGATGAGGTCCGTACAAAATCCTCAGCTTTAAAATCACAAACAGTCCGCACGAGGGTGTGGAATTCAACAATATCCCTAAAAAAGACTCTTCTCCCCCTAAAGACTCCACGGATGGACCTGCGAACAATGCATCACTACGTCTGAGCATCCTAGTTACACCGTTACGTGAATCTCCTTGATGTTCACGAGGTCCAGTGGCTAGGAAGAAAAAAAGTAAAATCCAAAGGAAAATTTTCAATTGATTGTCCTTCTCGCTTCTCTTAAAGCACAACAATCGGCGGGGCAAGCTATTTGAAGGTATTTTTCAACACTTTGGTCCCTGTTAGGAAGTACGTCAATAAAGCCTATAAAACAGTGGAAATTCCTAATAGTTTCAGAGTGGCCCCAAAATTGGTCAAGATCTTCATCAGCACTTCAAAATATCACCTTCAAAGTTTCATCACGATCAGACATGTGTAGGGCAATGAACACAAAGAAACAATTTTAGTAAAATCGGTCTCTAGCACCATGAAATGGACTCTGTAACTATATCCATACTTATGGTACGTCAAACTGTGTTGAGACAACCTCCATTAGATCTGACATAGTTGGAAACCCCTATGGGTCAAGTTTCGACTTAATTGGGCACTTCAAGACAAAGTTATGGATGAATTACCGAAAAGGGATAGGCCGCACACTATTCCCGTGTGGTCTCACTGCATCAATACACCATTAAAGGTGGTTGTTTTTACAGTCACAAGAAGTCATTTTTAGGGCCTACAACTCACTCATTCCAAGTTGAATCGCTCCCAAATTTGGTGAGCATGTTCTTCACATCATGAAAAGCAATTTGATATGTGGTACACCCCGTGACGACGCCTGTGCAGAGAGAAAAACTAAATGAAAATCGCTGATCCGTGAACAAAGTTGTCAAAAATTCAGCAGCAACATGCCTCGTTCATGAAGCTAGATCACGACGCTTGCATACCCGATCGGCACGAAACCAATTGCATTATGTGTATGAGGTCCGAGGCTATCACTGCTTCGAAATTTGCATACAATTAACTGTTGGATTTCATGCACGTAGGCATCAAAGCTGCTGTAAATTTCGGTCGTCGGATTTCAAGATTCCGATAAAAAATTCAAGATGACAAAATCTTCATTCGGACAAAAAATCAAGCTACCTTTGTTGTAACGTGATCCGGATGGCAAGCTCAGTGTGATTTAATGAAGAAATCATGAAGAAACATCTAGGAATGAGCACACAATCGATCTGAATTTTTCAAGATTCATCTAAAATTCAAGTCTCATGATCATGGCTCAAGAACATGATTCATGGCTCGAAGTTGGTATCAAAATGGTCGTCATACCGATCCCTACAAGAAAACAATAATCTTTCAACCAAATGAGCATCATAACTACCTCGGGTCAGCCACAGAAGATCACGCAAGTTCTCAAGCAGCAGCAGGGACTTTTCCACACATTATTAAGCAGGGGCAAAACAATCCTTTTGCAACCATTTTTAGAATTTATTTAAATTCAATTAAAATGCAATTATCTTCAATTATATATAGTTTTTTGGCGTACACCCATATTTTAGCCCAATTCTATATAAACAAGCAACACCTCACTATATAAAGGACGGATTCATTCTTCTTGGATCAATCAATAAAATTTTGAATTTTGCTTACCCTTGTGGGTACGTCCTAGAGAGAGAGAGAAAGTAGAGAGAAGAAAAGAGTTGATACCTTTCAGGCAGGGAACTCTCTCTCTCCTCCCCTCTTTCTCATATCTATCTCTTTGTCTCTTTTCTTCTTATCTCAATCTCTTGCTCTCTCCTCCCCTCTTTCTCATATCTATCTCTATTTCTCTTCTTCTCATCTCTATCTCTTTCTCTCTCCTCCCCTCTTTCTTATCTCTATCTCTTTCTCTCCCCTCTTTCTTGTCTGTCTCTTTCTCTCTCTTCTTCTCTTCTTTATCTCTTTCTCTATCTTCTTCTCATCTCTATCTCCCTCCATTCTACGTCTAATGCAGTCAGTGAAGCATAGCACCGATTTGGATTTCTCTCTCTCCTTCTTTTCTGTTGCAGTTGATGAAGCGTAGCACCAGCTGGATTTCTCTCTCTCCTCTTCTGTTGCAGTTGGTGATGCCTATCGTTGGCTATATTTCTTTATCTCCTTCTCTTGTTTTACAGTCGGCAAAGCCTAGCGCCAGCTGGATTTCTTTCTCTTCTTCTCTTCTATTGCAGTCGGTGAAGCCTGATGTCGGCTGGATTTCTCTCTCTCTCTTCTATAACAGTCACCATAGCCTAGCGTCGGTTCGATTTTCCACTCTTCCTTTTCTTCCATCGCAACTGACGCAAGCCTAGCACTAGTTGGGTTTCTCCTTTCTTCTCCTTTGTCACAGTCAATGAAGCCTAACGTCGGATCGATCACTCTCTCTTGCTTCTCTTCCATCACAATCGGCACAAGCTTAGTGCCGACTAGGTCTCTGCATTCTTCTCTTTTGGCACAGTCGGCAAAGCCTAACATCGACTGCATCTTCTCTCTCTTTTTCTGACACAATCGGTGAAGCCTAGCACTGGCTATGTTTTCTCTCTCTTCTTCTGGCACAGTCGACGTGTCCTAGCATGAACTACGTCTTCTCTCTCTTCTCCTCTGTATAACACAGTCGGTGAAGCCTAAGATCGACTGCATTTTCTCTCTCTTCCTTCTAACACAGTCAGTAATGCCTAGCATCGACTGTGTCTTCCTTCCCTCTCTCTCTTTTATTCTCTTGCCTTTCATACTCTTCTCTTCCTTTCTTCTCCCTCCTTCCTTTTGTTCCTTTCCTCTCTTATTTCATTTCTTATTCTTTCCTCATAATCATCATTCTGTTATTCCTTCATTCGACTAAGAGGGATTGAGGTTAACCTCTCATGGTAGTCCTCGCATATAGTTGTAATGCTGTTGTGCCATGATTACTTGGCCCGCTTTATTGCCACAACAGACTAACCATTGTGCCTAACTAGTTGGTACTGGTAATTACATCTAGTAGTAATCCTATGAGCCGGTCTTAGTTACTGAGCCTGTTTTTCTACAACGTCAGGCCAATTATTCACCAGCTTAGTCACCGCTCTGATCCTCCTACTCAGTCAAATTTTCTCTTCTTCTTTTTGAATGCGCATGCTTGTGTACGTTCATCAAAGAGGAAAAGGGTGAGGTTTGACTCACCTGTCTTATAACCTTTTCCATATGTGTGTGATTGCATAAAACCGAAGAATACAAGCCAAGGGAGGTGATTCAGAACCGGTTTTATTATTGGGGGGCTTTCTTCGTGATCTAAGAGGGCGACCACACGAGCCAGCCCGAGTAAGTCCCGAACCCACCTTAAATTCCTCTCTTACTGGATGGTGACACCTGCCCTCGATCTCTAACGAGGTTCTCGAGAGAGCGATCTCAAAAATGTCCGTGGTCTTTTCACAAAACCCCAAACACATGTTGTCCGATCCTCAAAGGATTTAGAGGGCGAGATCAAAGCACCTAACCACCCATGTTTGGGGTAAATTTTATATATACCACATATTATCATTGTACATAGAGATCCAACTCCTTGCAAAAGAGAGAGTTTTTACTGAATATAGTTTCTCTTTCTTCACATCGTTGGGTCACATTTGGAGAGAGAGAGTAAGGTGAGAGAAACTTTTGGACTGTACCTCTAGGCTCAAGGTAGAACTTCTCTCTCTTCTTTTTCTTTTCTTCTCTCTCTTCTTCTCTTTCTTATTCTTCTTCCCCATCTGAGCTCTCCTTAGAGGTCATGCACGATAGTGGCAATGTCATGCATGCCACTCTGGTAGTCTCACTGTTCGTGCATGGCGATAGTAGCGCCATGCGCGAGCCACTTTCTCTTTTCATTCTCTCTCTCTCTAGTGAGGCCTACAGACGGCGTTGTGCATCGATGTCCGCAGACCTATCCTCAGTGTCTTAATGAGGAACACAGGTAGCGAAGCCTATTATTATTCGTGAGGGCTCCACCTTGTCGTGTGACTATTGTAGGCAGCGACGTCCATCACCGTTCATAAAGAGTTGCGACAATACTTGTCGCTGTGCGTAGGCTCCTTCACGCCTCTCTACACCCATCGTTGCATGCCCCATGAGAGATAATTGCCACGCGACCTATGAGAGGTAATCACCATGTGCCAAGTCAGGAGTTATCGCCATCCGCAAGGGACGTGTTGCCTCCTCGCGTTGCTAACGGCGATGCTCTCTGCCATCTCGGTTCTTCCTCCCTCTGCTGTCTCGCTCTCTTCTCTTCATTCTTTTCTCTTCTCATTTGACTGATTGGATACTAAGCCTAGCACCACCATATCGACCTCAGTTTCGAGTGGTATTGCCGTCGTGCTAGCATGTGAACTATGCCCGTCTTGCTACCACTCCGAGTCGGTAACTTTCTAGTCGTCATGCTAGTCTCGCCCCTCCATCGAGTTCTCCTCTCTTTTTTATCTCAAATTGAACCTTGCACTTCATAATTTTCTCATATGATCGTGCATTGCCCTAAGACAAGGGTGGGTCCCTTTGACCCAATGGTCTTGCAAATTAATCATAGAAGTGTTAACAGAAAACAAGAAGATTGCAGGTCAAAGGAGGTGATTCCGAACTAGTTAATACAACTGGGGGGGTTTTTTCGTGATCTAAGAGGGAGCCCACGCGAGTCAGCCCGAGTAAGTCCCGAACCCACCTTCATCTCTCATCAGTTGATATACATGCCCTTGCTTCTGAGCAAGGTTCCAAGAGAGCAATCTCAAGTCCTGGGTTTACTAAAGACCCGAGATACGTTCTGCTAAATCTTCTAGATCTGGAAGGTGAGATCGAGGCACCTAACTAATGAGCTCTGTCATGAGGGTGGATTGGAGGCCTCAACATGCAGGGCGATCTCGGGCAACATATTTCATATACAGGTCTGAATTGTTTCTTTTTCGATCATGGGATGGGCATGAAAGGTTGCCACCTCTCTCCATCGGGTGATGAACTTGTCAACCAACTCACCAAGGTCTTGAGTCAGAGTGAGGAGCTCAATGGTCTCAATGTTTCTCTAGACTTCGTAGAAGCATTGATAAAACAACTGCTCCATTTCTTGTCACTTGTGCACCGTTTTTGGAAGCAGCCGAGCATACCACTAGAAGGCAGCCGAGCATACCACTGGAAGGCAACTGAGCATACCATTGGAAGGCAGTCGAGCATACCACTGGAAGGCAGCGGAGCATACCACTGGAAGGCTGGCCGTTCGAGACTCTCGACGAACTGACAAAGGAGGAGTCGCCCATCAGTTATCGTTTCTCAACACACCGCTTGGAAGTGAGCAGTATGCTGGTGAGGGGATGTAGTACCGTTGAACAGGGGGAGCTTCCCTTTTTTTTAGTTTGGGGCAAACGGCACCTGATCGATATATGAAGGGTAAGTCTTTTGATAGAGCGGTGCCTCTTGTATGCCCCGGATTGTGGGTCATCATGGCATTGATATCAACTTGAGAGACTGTGGGGGAAGTCGAGTAGTCCTGGGAGACCGGTGGGGGAGTTTGCCTAGGAACTATATCTTCACCAGACTGGGAATCGATCTCATGGTGAGAAGAAGGGACCTAGAGGCTTCTAGGTGTTCAATCGTTTCGAGGATGGACTACATCATTGCCTCGAACCAGTTCATCTGCTCTTCTTGGGCATTGTCCAGCTCGTTGATCACCATGACACTAATCGTTTCTTTTGGAAGGTCAGAGCCAGGTTGAGTAGTGGACTGCCGGGGTTGGTGAGTCATACGAGGCAAATTGGTCTGCAGGGGTTCAGCATGCCCCGACTGGACTCGAGCTTGTATGCCGACCTTGTGAGGGCTGGTTCTTGACGGTCTTGGGACCGTGGCTTCTGGGCAGTGATCACCGAGCAATATTCTTGGACCTGCTCAAGTTCTGAATCTGAAGAGGGAAAAAGGGATTATGAGGCACGAGGTCACCAAGGGTGGTGACCTCAACTGCCTTAGAGGCTTCTCTAGTCAGGATCTGCAAGCCTCACTTCTGTTTAATCTTGAGGCTGCTATGGACTCCACCCCAGAATATGGCCTGAGAGTTAGATTGCCCTGCTTTTCTTAAGCATGCGAGGGTTGTGTCTATTATTTGGAGCAGAGAGAGGGGCCTAAGGATAGAAGGCAACCTGGGGTTCTGCCTTTGAGGCTGGAGGCCTCTGTCTGACATCAGATCGTTGCCCTGAATTCCCTTGTGGGGTCCGAGTACGTGCCTGACTTGAGGTGGCAGACTCAAGATTGTATTCTTAGAGAAAACCTTTTAGTACGAGGTCTTTATGTGCTTGCCTGGTGAAGATAGAGCGATAAAAGAAGCAGCTGGTTCATTACTCCGCCTGAGTTGGGATAAGGGAGGAACTTGCAAAGTTGGTGCATTTGCACCTTTAGGGTTAGCCGTCTCGGTGACTTGGGGGTCAGCTCAGGCTCGTTCAACTGGTTCGACCTTAGGAGGCTGAGACCCACGTGCTTGTGTTTGTGAGGGACAAGGAGAGATCTTATCTCTCACAAGGTGAAGCTGTGTGTGCTGAGAGGGAGGATAGAGAGGTCACCCCTCGTGTGCTCGAGCTGACGTAGAACTGGTGCTGCCCCGACCTGTGGGATGCAAATGTATGACATGTGCGGGATTTGGCCTGAGAAGGCCAGCCCTGGACGCGAGCTCAAGGCAGCATGAAAGTTGCCCCGAGTTGTATCTCATGTGGTTGGACCACGAACCTTTAGGTGTGTGCGAGAGGTGGAGTTTGTAGGGTCTCGGCCCAGTTGTGTCGAGCCTTTAGGTATAAAGGTTCAAAGTGGTGAAGGAGTATGGGGAGTTGCCTTACGACGACCCTCAAGAGAGATGGAAACCTGTTCGCCTCTCGTGAAAGCTGTCAAGGCAGCCTTCCAAAGGACCCCTGCAATATGACCGGCAAGGGACTTGCCAGTAGCAAGGTGAATGTTGTGTGTAGTAGCAGATGTGCTACCAATGCAAGAGTTCTTGGTGAAGGTCCACCAAGGCGAGGAAGCGGGGAGTCAGGGACCTTTAAGTCCCTTCTCGCACCAAACCAGGAAAGAACCTAGGAGCCGGACTGTGGATCCTAACTCAGAAGGCGAGTAGGGAAGGAAGCTTGAGAACTTCGCTTCCCTGGGATGGTCACAAGTGTGGGGATAAGAAAATCCCCAATTCAGACAAACAGGTTGAATAACTCAGATGCCATAGAATATAGTGCAAAAAGTAAAAGGCGATACGAACGAACGAAGGGGTAATAAGTCCCTAGTGGAGTCACCAAGCTGGTTATGTGCCTCAATCTACCCTCCCCATATCGAGGTGATCAGGTGACACGTGACTCAGGTTTGGAAGACCCGAGATCGCTCTCTCAGGAACCTCATTCACATAACAAGGGCAGGTGTCCAACTAATGGGAGAGGAATTTAGGATGTGAGGTGGGGACCAACCTCACCTACGTTCGTGACTTATTCGAGCTAACTCGCATAGGCGCCCTCTTAGATCACGACGGAAAGCCCCCCTGCTGCTGCAGCTGGTTCGGAATCATCTCCCTTGACCTGCAATCTCCTTAATTTCTTCACAACACTACTATGGTTAATTTGCAAGACAAGTGGGCCGAAGGACCCACCCTTGTCTTAAGGCAATGCACATTTGTGTGGCTAAGAATGTGGGAAGTTAGAGTGACGAAGTGGAAGGTTCGAATAAAGGTCGAAAAGAGAAGAGAACTTGATGAAGGGACAAAACTAGCATGATAGCCGGACAGTGACCGACTCGGAGAGGTAGCAAGACGGGCATGGTATTCAGGACCAACATGACGACAATACTACTCGAAACCAAGGCCGATATGACTGTCCTAATTTGGTGTGGCAGCAAGATGGGCATGGTACTCAGGACTAGCATGACGGAAATACTGCTCAACAGCCATACCGTCAAGTGAGAAGAGGAGAGGATGAAGAGAAGACATGAGGCGGTGAAGAGATGTGGTCCCAATGGCACTAGGCGTTGCCACCAACAACCGTGGAGTAGCAGTATCACGACCCTTGGGTGGTGCTAGACACTACTGCTCACAGCTAGAGGGTGAGCAGTGAACTATGGGAAGCATTGGGCATCGTAATTAGCAACACGAGAAGGCAACTCACCCTTGCGTGGGTGGCTATAGCCTCTTGTGAAGTGTGCATCGATAGCCAATTATAAAGCGTGTGATGATAGTACTTTCTGAGGCACACGACGATAAGCATGGGAGGCAAGAGAAACCTACAAATGACGATGGCTACCGAGTGCACGAAAGGGACTTACGGACGGTGATAGGCACCGAGCGCGTGAAGGAAGCTGGTGGATGGTGATAAGCACCAAGCGCACGAAGGAAGCTCGCAGATGGTAATAGGTACCGGGCATGAGAAGGAAGCTTGCGGATGAAGATAGGTACTGGGAGTGCAAAGGAAGCTCGCGGACTGCGATAGGTGTTACCGTGACCCCTCGCGGGCGGCGATAGGCATCACTGTCTGCAATAGGCGAGTAGCAAGGGGATACCCCTGCGGGTGGCAATAAGTTTCGCTGTCTGTGCTCCTCATAGAGACATCGAGGACACATCTACGGACGGCGATGAGCAGCGCCATCTATGGGTCTCATCGAGAGAGAGAGACGAACAAACATAAGGGGAAAGAAGCTCACTCATGATGTTGCCATCACCATGTGCGAACTGTGAAACCGTAGGAGGGAGAGAAAGAAAAGAAAGAGGCATGCATGACACTGCTACTACTGTGCATGACCTCTGAGAGAGGCTCAGACGAAGAAGAAGACGAAGAAAGAGAAGAAGAGAGAAGAAGAAAGAGAAGAGGAAAAGAAAATAATAGAAAAGAAGAGAGAGAAAGATTTACCATGAGCCTAGGGGTGTCGATCCAAAAGTTTCACTCTCCTTCCTCTATCTCTCTCAACATGACCCATCAAGAAGAAGAAAGAGAAATTTTATTAAGCAAAAGCTCTCTTTGGCGAAGGGTTCAAGCCTCTCTGTGTATAATGGTAGTACATGGTATATATAGAGTTATGCCCAAATATGGGTGGATTGATCAAAATTAAACCTATTTGCTAGAAATTAAGATTTAACTAAATTAAAAGAATTTAGAAAATAAAATACAAAATGATAAATTTGCCCCTTCTTAACAATTTGTGAAATTCCAAAATAGTATTTGTGCTGTCCTAGAACTTGGGTGATTTTTCATGGATGTTGTTTTGATGCTTGTTTGATCGAAATATGATTGTTTTCTTGTAGGATCTGGTATGGCGATCGATTTGATACCATCTTTGAGTCATGGATCGTGCTTTTAGGGCACGATCATGCGTCTTGAAATTTGGATGATTCTTGAAACTTCGGATCGATAGTGTGCTCGTTCCTTAATGTTTTTCTGTGATTTATTCATTGAATCACAAAAATATGTCGTCATGATGGGGTGGAAACAAACGCATCGCAATTTTGTGTCCGGACGAGGATTTTGCAACTTTGGAGTTTTAGCAGGAACCTGAAATTTTGGTGCAAGAATTTGCAGTCACTTCATCGACTTTGGGTGTAGAATCTGTCCATTTATCATATACAGGGTTCGGACTAAAGATAGCCCTAGACCTTGCGCATGCAATGAAACTATTTTCACGTCGATCAGGCTTGCGAGCGGCGTGATTTGGCCACTCGAGCGAGGTGCGAAGCTGCTCATTTTCCTACAACTTTATTCACTGATTAGCAACTTCTAGCTTTTCTTCTCACTCAAGCGTCATCATGAGACGTGACACATATCGAAACGCTCATCTTGACGAGACGAACACGCTCACAAAATTTGAGTGCGATCCAACTCGAGACGAGTGAGATATGAGTGTTAAAAGTCACTATTCATGACTATTCCTTTAATGGAGTTGAGTTGCAGGGCGGCCGCACAGGAATAGCTTGCGGCTCTTCCTATTTTCTCTTTCACCTATAACTTCTTCTTAGAATGTCCGTTTAAGCTGAAATTTGACCATTGGGGGTTTTCAACTGTGATTGATCCAATAGCGGTGGTCCCATAGCAATTTGATACATGAAAGATATAGTTCTAGTTATAAGGTCCGTTTTAGGGTGCTAGAGGTTGATTCTTTCGAAATCATTTCTTTGTCTGCACTACCTTAGACATGTCGGAATGTGACAAAACTTGACAAGATACTTTTAGGAGTCCTCAAGAAGATCTTGACCAATTTTGGGGCTATTCTGCGACTATTGAAATTTTCGTTGTTTGTTAGGCTTTATTGACCGCGTACCCATGATGATGAAGGATATCTTCCAACACCTGCGGCTGAAATAGTACAATGCAGTTTCCTTCCTTTCATCATTATTTTGTACCAACATTGTCGTGAGTGACTCATATAGAGCGGTCACATACAGGATGAGAGGTCTTCCCACTACCGATGTAGAGAGCACTAGAGGATTGAGTAAATAATGTTTGATGTCATAAAGGGCTGCTTGATATGTTTCATCCTAGATGAATGGGGTATCTTTCTTAACAGGTACGTAAAGGGTTTACAGCAACCTGAGAGGTTTGAGATGAACCTACGGATGTATGTCAGATGCCCTTAAAGAGAGTGCAACTTTGGTAGTGTATTTGGTGACGGTGTTTGAACGTATATCAGCACCTTGGTCCTTGGTAGGAAGCAGATCAATAAAGCCTACAAAAATAGTGGAAATCCTCAATAGTCTCAAAATGACACAAGAATTGCTCAAGATCTTCATCAACACTTCAAAAGACCACCTGTCAAGTTTCATCACAATCAAACATGTTTAAGGTAGTGAACACAAAGAAACAATTTCAGCGAAATCGGTCTCTAGCACCCTAAAATAGATCCCGTAACTATAACTATACTATTGGTGAGTCAAACTATTGTGGGACCACTGCCATTAGATCAGACACGGTCGAAAACCTTTGGGGTCAAGTTTCAGATTACTCGGGCACTCTAAGACAAAGTTATGGGAAAAATACCGCAAAGGGGTAGGCCGCACATTATTCTCGTGTGGCCACTCTGCATCAAAATACCATTAAAGACAATTGTTTTTATAGTCATGGGCAGTCACTTTTGGGGCATATGGCTCACTCGTTCCAAGACGGATCGCTGCCAAATTTGGTGAGCATGTTCGTCTCATCAAGACGAGCAATTCGATATGTGGCACGCTCTGTGACGACGCCCGAGCAGGGAGAAAGCCTAAATGAAAGTCACTGATCTTTGAAGGAAGTTGCAGAAAATTCAGCAGTAGCATGCCTTGTTCGAACAGAGCGTGAGGTCTAAGGTTATATTTGGTCTGAACCTTGCGTACGATGAATGGTTGAATTTTACACACGAAGGTGTCGAAGCTGCTGTAAATTCCGGCCATCAGATTTCAAGATTCCGATAAAAAACTCAAGATGACAAAATCTTCGTTCGAACGTGAAATCAAGCTATGTTCGTTGCAACATGATTGTAACGGCATGCTCATTGTCATTCATCAAAGAAATCACGAAGTAACATCAAGGAACGAGCGCATAATCGATCCGAAGTTTTCAAGATTCAAGTTTTATAATTATGGCTCAAAAACATGATTCATGGCTCAAAGTTGGTATCAAATGGGCATCAAAACGACTCGGGTCAAGCATGAAAGGTCAAGCAAGTTCTCGAGTAGCAGTAGGGACTGTTCTGATACTCCACAAATTGTTAGGCAGGGGTAAAACAGTGCTTTTTCACCCATTTTTAGAATTTTTTAAAATTCAATTAACTTGTATTTATCTTCAATTCTAGGTAGTTTTCGGGCGTACAGTCACGTTTTAGCCTAACTTTATATAAACATTCAACGTTAAATTATAAAGGGAGAGTTCATTTTTTTATTGATTCAATAAAAATTTCCATTCTTGTTTGAGCCTGTGAGCTTTTGAGCCTGTGAGTACGGGTCGGTATCCTTCGGGCAGGTAACTTTCTCTCTCCTCCCCTCTTTCTCTATCCTCCCCTCTTTCTCTCTCCTTCCCTCTTCTCATCTCTATCTATTTCTCTCTCCACCTCTCTTCTCATCTCTATCCCTTTCTCTAGCTTCTTCCCATCTCTATCTCTTTCTCTCTCCTCTCGTCTCTATCCCTTTCTCTCTCTTCTTCTCATATCTATCTCTTTTCTCTCTTCTCATCTCTATCCCTATCTCTCTCTTTTCTCATGTCTATCTCTTTCTCTCTCCTCCATTCTTCTCATAACTATCTCTTTCTTTCTCTTCTTCCTATCTCTATCTCTCTCTCTTTTGTTCTCATCTATATCTCCATTCGTCCTCTTATGATGTAACTAGCAAGGCCTAGAGCCAGTTGGTTGTCTCTTTCTCTAGTCACAACTGGTGAGTCATAGTGTCGGTTGGTGTTCCCTTTCTTCTATCATAATCAGTGAAGCCTAATGCCGGTTGGTTTTCTCTTCCCTCTATCAATCGGTGAAGCTTAGCCCCAATTGGTTTTCTCTCTCCTATTTTATCAATCGGTAAAGCTTAACATCGGTTGGTTTTCTCTTTCCTATATCAGTCGGTGATGCCCATCACCGACTTGTTTTCTTTCACCTCTCTCCTCTTCTGTCAATCGGTGAAACCTAATACAGACTGGTTTTCTCTCTCCTCTTTGATCAATCGATGAAACCTAATGTCGATTGGATTTCTCTCTCCTCTTTTGTCACAATCGATGAAGCTTAGTGCCGACTGTGTATCCTCTCTCTTCTCCTCTGTAAAACACAGTCAGTGAAACCTAGCGCCGACTGAATTTTCTCTCTGTTCCTTCTAACACAGTCCATAATGATTAGCCCCGACTGTGCCTTCCTTCCGTCTCTCTACTTGATCCTCTTGTCTTTCATACTCTTCTCTTCCCTTTTTCTCCCTCCTTCCGTCTTTCTCTTCTTCTCTTATTATTCTTTCCTCATACCTTAAGTTTGCCACTCCATCATTCAACTAAGAGTGATTGAGGTTCGCCTCTCATGGTAGTCTTGTCGTCTAGCCTTAATGTTGTTGTGCCAAGATTACTTGGTCCACTTTATTGCCACGATAGACTGTCCATCGTGCCTAGCTAGTCGGTATTGGTAATGACTTCTAGTAGTATGTTGTGAGCCAGTCTTAGTTACTATGCCCGTTTTACTACCACGTCTAGCTAATTATCCATCAGCCTAGTCACCACTCTGATCCTCTCCCTTAGTCGAATTCTTCTCTACCCTATCTTTCTTCTCTTCCTCTTTTTTAATACATATGCTTGTGAACTTTCATCAAAGAGGAAAAGGGTGAGGTCTGACCCACCTGTCTTGTAACCTTTACCTTATATGTGTGTGATTGCAAAAAATAAGAAGCGTACAAGCCAAAGGAGGTGATTCCGAGCCAGTTTTATTATTGGGGGCTTTTTCGTGATCTAAGAGGGCACCCACACGAGTCAGCCCGAGTAAGTCCCAAACCCACCCTAAAATTCCTCTCTCACCGATTGGTAACACCTACCCCCATTTTCGAGTGAGGTTCCCGAGAGGGCGATCTAAAAAACATCTCGGGTCTTCCCTCGAAACCCATGACGCACTCCTTCCAATCCCCAAAGGATCTGGAGGGCGAGATCGAGGCACCTAACCAGCTTGGCGACTCCACTAGGGACTTACTACCCCTGAGTCAGATCGTTCTTATTTGGCTAGTTTTTTCTTTTATTAGATGCTTTCATTATCTTTCCACATTTTATTATAGCTTGCGGGTTTGTAACCCATTTATTCAGATTGGGGATTTGCTTATCCATGTATTCGAGACTGTCCAGAAAACAAAGCAGAGCCACTCCAAGAAGTTAGCCTTGGTCCATTCGACATGTGTGTCATACATACAACAAGATATTTCATTTTACATGTATATCAAACATACGACGTATGATTCATTCGACATGTACATTAAGCATACAAAGTGAGCTGCCCTGGTAAGGAACTAGCTTATGACGGAAAGAATACCCTGTTCACAGTGGGTGCCCTTCAATAGAACAACATGGACCTCATTGTGATCCTGGAGGATATGGCTTCTAACAGGTACCACAAGCCACGCCCTTTCATCATTCACCACTTTTTGCCTGCCCATGTACATCGCCGTGTGTAGCTCATCACCAAGCGTCGCAAATCCTGCACGTAGCTTACTACCATAAGCGAGTATCACTCTCCAAATCAAGATAAGCCATACGTGTTGACGAGCACCGATTGAAGCCAGCGCTAGCAAAGTTCTCCAAAGGTCAGCGTCGGTTGTGCTCCTAACCCTTAGCACCGGTCGCCTTTCTTGAGAATCAGCGCCGGTTGAGTCAGCACTCCAAACCATCAGCGTCGGTTTCCCCAACGTCGACTGCACTTTTGTTCGCGTCGGCCCTGTCGCGATTGCTCGCTTGCCGAGACTCCTCATTTTCAAAGCCTAAGTTTTCGCACCTCTTTAATGGTCGCACGATTTTCGTAGGGTAATCGTACACCTCCCCTGCGACGGTTCACCTCCATGATGGTTCACCTCTTACAACCGTACACCCTCCATGACGATCCACCTCTAGTGACCATTCATCTCCCGTTGAAACGTCTCCAACACTGCCGAAAAACCCACTGAAAGACTTTTCGCCTAGGCTTTTCACCTGGATAGCACTAGAACTTCATCGAAACTTCTACAAACTTCCCCAAAGTCCCGGAGAACCTCTGCAAAAACACTAACAACGTCAAAACGTTACCACAATGCCCGGGAAACTTCTTAACAATCCCTGAAAAACTCCTAAGACATGTGAAAATACTCACAGTTTCACTTCCCACCTCTTCCACAAAAAACTGC
This sequence comes from Amborella trichopoda, assembly GCF_000471905.2. The sequence goes on along the minus strand of NW_006499751.1, from coordinate 6,657,855 downwards.
TGCAGTCAGAATCTCTTCTATTTCTCAGAAAACTCCCTGGAGAACTTTGCTTTCCTTATCCTTTCCCTACAACTTTGCCATATTCTTGGCAAATTCTCCACGTCCAAGGCCTTCCCTATAAAAAACCGACCTGGAATCCCACTGTTGGTAAAAAATCATCCCTATAAAACTTTTGCTAAAGTCCCACTGCTTGTCGGAACTTCGACCGAGCACCCTCTCCTCACGGTTAAAGAAAACCTTTGCTTAAGTGTTTTTTACCCTTAGTGAAAAATAAGGGAAAATGGGATTTTACCCCCTTATATAGACTACACAACCCTCAAATGCCCCTCACAAACTAGGAATTCCAGTCGCGTCTCAGGGAAGCTAAGTGATGATGAGCCTAGTCGGGCATTGACTCGAGGCCCGAGGTAACTCTCATCGATCCATCCTCAACGCCGAGTTAATTTCAAACAACCCTAGCGTCAGTTGACTTAGCGTCGAGCGTGTTTTCAAAACAACCCTAGCGTCAGTTAACTTGGAGTCAGACATGTTTCCAAACAACCCTAGTGCCAGCTGATTTGGCGCCGGGTTAACTTAGTGTCGTTTGTCTTCAAACCATATCACGGGTTGTTCCCAGCACCAGCTGAGTTTTTAACAACCGAGCGCCGGTTGTGTTTTTGAGAACTCAGTATCGGTTGAATATTCACAAGAAATCACTAGCGCTACACCTAGCGGTGGCCGTATTTCAAGCAACCTATTGTCACCTACTCCAGATTTAAGTCTTGTGCGTCCTACCACTTATCCTTAGTGGGGTTGCACCCAAGCTGTGAATTGTCATCCCCAGTGATGTTGCACCCAAACTATGACCTATCATCCTTAATGGAGTTAGGAGTGATCCCACATCCCCATAAGAGTCACACCCATACTCAGCTCATTGTCCCTAGTGAAGTTAGGGTCATTCTTACCTCTTCAATTTTCAATGGGTCTGTTTCACACCAAGCCATATTTGACCCTAGACACTATGCTTATCCCCCCACTAAGCCTTAGTGAAGTCTGCTTTTGTTGGTTGTCCTTCGTCGAGACACGATTTCCATCTGAGCCCTCAGTTTGTGAATGGTCTTAACCATTTTATCCACAAGGAGTCGGATAGCCATCCACATATCCATTTCCCATGGAGGTTCACCTACATGGCGGCACAGCCTCAGTCTAACTGCACGACCCTAAACTTCATGGTGCAAATGATATGACCTTGAATTGTAGCGGAGGTCTAGTTGCACGACCTTAAACCTCACGGTCTGTGTTGTATGACCCTAAACTCTCCAAACTATACGACCTTAAACAATAGCAGAGGTCCAGTTGCACGACCCTAAACTGCATAACTACAGTCAAAGCTACATGACTTTAAACTATAGTACACGTCCCAGCCGCATGACATTAAAAGGCTTAACACCATGGTTCAAACTATATGACCTTAAACTATAGCGGAGGTCTAGTTGCACGACCTTAAACTGCACGGTCCTAGTTGTATGACTTTAAACTGCATAACCACTGTCCAGCTGTATGACCTTAAATAATAGTATACATCTTGCCTCTATGACGATAAACTACTTCGTACAGGTCCATGAGGCATGGCCATAAACTTGCCCCCACGTACGTGCACATGCCTTTACATGAATTTTCACGCACCTTCCCTAACATACCTATTAGTGTGCCTGCACCACCTTCATTACCTCCCCAGTGAGTTCATTCACTGCATCACCATTGCTCATTCCCCTGTGAGTCTCACCCGAGCTCACAAAACTGCGAACCATCCCGCCACCTATACTCGTTGTAAGTTAGTGGCTCACCATCATCCACTCATATTTCATACATCATCCATCTCTCATAGGTAGCCTAATGCCAATGTCCTAAGTTAGTCAAACCACCACCATACTCACTCCATGGCCTCCATAGACTGCCATTCATCACCACCACGGTCCAGATGTATGACCTTAAACCATAGTGCAAGTCCAGGCCACATGACGTTAAACTGCTTCGCATAGGTCCCGAAGGCATGACCTTAAACACGCCTTCACAAAAAAAAATTAAATAAATGATGAGAAAAATAATTGGCATGGGGTATACCATGACATGGGAACGATATGAGTAAAAATGATGAACATGCATGAAACCATGAGTAAAAGAGTTCCGTGAATAAAAAAAAAACTGGGTATAGTGAAAAGCCGCAAGGGCATCGCGAGTAAAAAATGATAAAAAGGCTGGACATAGCCGAAAGGTTATAGGTAAATGTACCCCAAAATAAAAAAGAAGTTGGTAAAAACCATCTCTACAGCGCCGCATCCCAAGTTCAAGTGAAAATCTATAAAGGATGCTTGGATCAATAAATAGGTTGATGCAGCACTCGTCTCAACAAGCGACTTCAACCCTCACTCAAAAGAAGAAAATCCCTGGTCTCATAAATGCCAGGACTCGAAAAATATGAGCTTCAAGGAAAATATTATGATAGCTTGAGTCCAGTTGCAAAAGGACTCGAAAGACAGAAGAGTCACCAAGACAGCAAGACAAGTCTCATGAAGAAGAACATTATTCTGACGAGGTCACAAATACACTCTAGAAACAAACATTACAAAGGAAAGAAACTGACAAAGTGAGGGGAGAACCTGCTAGAGACGTTAGCTCACCTAGGCAGCACCACCAGACCTTTGGGATAGGCTAATAGAACCTGCCCCCGACTGGACTCGGTAGACGAGACCCATAGTGGTACTCTGAATGTCAAAAGAAATCCTAA
>NW_006499751.1:6615939-6655068 GCF_000471905.2 Amborella trichopoda | reverse complement strand
ATGGGTCTAATTTTGACTGACGAGGTATGTATAAAATCCTCAGCTTCAAAATCACCAACACGAACACACGAACAATGCATCCCTACGTCTGAGCAGCCTAGTGACACCATTACTTGAATCTCCTCGACGTTCACGTGGTCCTGTGGCTAGGAAGAAAATAATTATAAGCTAAAGGAAATTTTCCAAATGATTGTCCTTCTCACTCTTTTAAAGCACAAGCTGTTTGAACATATTTTTCAGCACCTTGGTCCTTAGAAGGAAGCAGGTCAATAAAGCCTACAAAACAGTGGAAATCCTTGACAGTCTCAGAATGGCCTTGAAATTACTCAAGATCTTCATCAGAACTTCAAAAGATCACCTACTGAGTTTCATTACAATCAGACATGTCTAAGGTAATGAACACAAAGAAACAATTTCAGCGAAATCGATCTCTAACACCCTGAAATGGATCCCGTACCTAGAGCTATAATTTTGGTGCGTTAAACGGCTATGGGACCATTGCCATTAGATTTGGTGCGGTCGAAAACCCCTACAGGTCAAGTTTCAGCTTAGTTGGGCACTCAAAGCCAAAGTTATGGGAAAAATGGCGAGAACGGGGAAGGCCGCACACTATTCCCTTGTGGCTACTCTGTATCAAAACACTATTAAAGGTGGCTGGTTTTACAGTCACTAGCAATCACTTTTGAGGCCTATATCTCATTCGTTCCAAGTAGGCTCGCTCCCAAATTTGGTGAGTGTGTTCGTCTCATCAAGACGAGCAATTCGATGTCCCACACCCCATGACGACGCCTGAGCAGGGAGAAAAACTAAATGAAAGTCGCTGATCTATGAAGGAAGTTGTATAAAATTCAATAGCAGCACGTCTTGTTCGAACAGCCAAATCACAACGCTAGCATACCGGATCGACACGAAACCAATTGCATTATGTGTGTGAGGTCCGAGGTAATCTCTGGTCTGAACCTCGTGTACGATGAATGGTTGGATTTCACATGCAAAGGTATCGAAGGTGCAGTAAATTTTTGCCATCGAATTTTAAGATTCCGATAAAAAACTCAAGATGACAAAATCTTCATCCGGACTCGAAATCAAGCTACGTTCATTTTAACATGATTGTGACGGCATGCTAAGTGTGATTCAATGAAAAAGTCATGAAGAAACATCAAGGAATGAGCACACAATCGATCCAAAGTTTTCAAGATTCATCTATAATTCAAGTCTCATAATCATGGCTCAAAAACAAGATTCATGGCTCAAAGTTGGTATCAAAATGATCGCCATGCCGAGCCGTACAAGAACACAATAATCTTTCAAATAAACGGGTATCAGAACGACCTCGGATCAGCAATGGAAGATCAAACAAGTTCTCAAGCAGCAGCAGGGACTGTTCTGGAGCTCCACACATTGGGCAAAACGTGGGCAAAACAATCATTTTGTTCTGGAGCAGCATGGGTAAAACAATCATTTTGCACCCATTTTTAGAATTTCTTTAAATTTAATTAAATTGTAATTATCTTCATTTCTATGTAGTTTACGAGCGTACATGGAGATTTCAGCCCAACTCTATATAAACATGCAAAACTAAATTGTAAAGGGAGAGTTCATTTTTTTATTGGTTCAATAAAAATTTCCATTTTTGCTTGAGCCAGTAAGTCTTGGAGAGAGACGAGAGAGAAAAAAGGGGTCGGTATCCTTCGTGTAGGTAACTTTCTCTCTCCTCTTCTCTTTCTCTCCTCTCCTCTCCTCTTTCTCTCCTCCTCTTATTCTCTCTCCTTCTCTCTTTCTCTCTCCTCCCCTATTTCTCTCTCCTCCCCTTTTTCTCTCCTCCCCTCTTTCTCTCTCCTCATCTCTTTCTCTCTCTATCTCTTTCTCTCTCCTCCACTCTTCTCATCTCTAACCCTTCTCTCTCTTCTTCTCATCTCTATCTATTTCTCTCTTCTTTCCTCTCTATCCCTTTTTCTCTCTTCTTTCCATCTCTATCTCTTTCTCTCTTTTCTAGTCTCTATCCCTTTCTCTCTCTTCTTCTCATATTTATCTCTTTCTCTCTCCTCCTCTCTTCTCATCTCTATCTCTTTGTCTCTCTTCTTCGCATCTCTATCTCTCTCTCTCTTCTTCTCATCTCTATCTCCATTCGTCCTCTTTTGATGCAACTGGCTAGGCCTAGCGCTGGTTGGTTGTCTTTTTCTCTTGTCACAACCGATGAGGCCTAACGTCGGTTGATGTTCTTTTTCTTCTGTCACAATCGATGAAGCCCAGTGTCGGTTGGTTTTCTCTCCCCTCTGTCAGTTGCTGAAGCCTAATGTTGACTAATTTTCTCTCTCCTCTTCTATCAATCGGTGAAGCCCAACACCAATTGGTTTTCTCTCTGCTTTATCAGTCGGTGAAGCTCAATATCGACTGATTTTCTCTCTCCGCTCTCTTCTCTTCTACTAGTTGGTGAAACCTAACACCGACTGGTTTTCTCTCTCCTCTTTTGTCAATCGATGAAATCTAGCACTGATTGGATTTATCTCTCCTCTTCTGTTAAAGTCAGCGAAGGTAGCGTCAACAACATCTCCTCTCTCTTCTCCTCTGTACAACACAGTTAGTGAAACCTAGCGTCGACTGTATTTTCTCTCTCTTCCTTCTAATACAGTTGGTAATGCTTAGTCCCGACTGTGCCTTCCTTCCCTCTATCTCCTTTATCCTCTCGTCTTTCATACTCTTCTCTTCCCTTCTTCTCCTTCCTTCCTTCTTTCTCTTCTTCTCTTCTTATTCTTTCCTCATACTTTAATTTTGCTATTCCTTTATTCGATTAAGAGGGATTGAGGTTAGCCTCTCATGGTAGTCATGTTGTCTAGCCATAATGTTGTTGTGCCAGGATTACTTGGCCTACTTTATTGCCACGATCGACCGACCATTGTGCCTAACTAGTCGGTATTGGTAATGACGTCTAGTAGTGATCTTGTGATCCGATCTTAGTTTTCGAGCCCGTTTCGCTATCGCATCAAGCCAATTATCCACCAGCCTAGTCACCACTGTAATCCTCTTGCTTAGGCGAATTCTTCTCTCCCCCCATCTTTCTTCTCTTCTTCTTTTTGAATGCCCATGCTTGTGTACATTCATTAAAGAGGAAAAAGGTGAGGTCTGACCCACCTGTCTTGTAACATTTGCCATATATGTGTGTGATTGTAGAAAATAAGAAGGATACAAGCCAAGGGAGGTGATTTCGAACCTAGTTGTATTACTGAGGGTAAATTCCTCTCTCACCGGTTGGTAACAGTTGCCCCCATTTTCAAATGAGGTTTCTGAGAGGGTGATCTCAAAAATGTCCCTGGTCTTCCCTCGAAACCCGAGATGTGCTCCACCCGATCCCCAAAGAATCCGAAGGGCAAGAATGAGGCACCTAACCAAACGTCATTTCTTGTAGTGCTTTGATCATGACTGACTCAACTTCCATCCCTCGGTGTCTAACAATGAACCCCAAGAACTTTCCTGAAAGCGGGCCAAAAGCGCATCGCAGCGGGTTCATTTTAAGTTGATGAAGGCATAACCACACAAACACCTTTTCATCGTCTCTTATATGAGCGTCTTTCTCTTTGGATTTTACCACCAAGTCATCTACATAACATTCAACCTCCTTGTGCATCATATCCTTGATGATGGTTTTCATCGCTCTTTGATATGTGGCACCAGCATCCTTCAATCCAAAAGGCATCATTGTATAGCGAAAGACCCCTTTTGGAGTCAAGAACGCTGTGGCTTCCTCATCTTCTGGTGCCATTCGTATCTGATTATACCCAGAGTATCCATCCATGAAGGAGAAGATCTGACAATGAGCCATAGAATCAATGAGCATCTCCGTGAACAGCAACGAAAAGTCATCCTTTGAGCAGGCAGTATTGAGGTCACGAAAGTCGATGCAAACCCTAATTTAATTGTTCTTCTTCTTTACTGGAACAATTTTTACGAGCCACTTTGGGTACTTGACTTAACGAATGAAGCCTGCTTGTTTGAGTTTGGTCACCTTGGCATCTATCTGCATTTCGACGTTAGGCCCGAACCTCCTTGATTTCTGCCTGACAGGTTTGACAGTGGGATCGATGTCATGATGGTGAACCGCGACTTGAGGGTCTAAACTAGGCATCTCATGGTAATGCTATGTCTCGGTTTGCTGGCACGAAGGCAGTGAAATTTTCTTTCTCTTTTAGAGACATATTCGCCGAGATGAAAGTGGGTCAGGGGTCGACCTCATCCCCTAGATTTATCTCCTCGAATTCATCTATTGTGGCTTGACCACCTTCTTTCCATTCTTTTGGGGCCTCTTGCAACTCGTCATCATTAGCTTCAGAGATTTTCTCATTAACCACAAGTGCAGAGACCCATGATCCTGACATCTCTGCTTCCAATAGAGCTATAGCATAGATAATGATTTCTACACCTTTCTCGAACTGGGGCATAGAAGGGTCGACCTCAAATATGAACGCCACATCAGGCTGTAGGAGTTTGATTTGAAATTTACAGGGAAGTTGAGATTCAGCGATTGTGGGGCCAGAGGCACCCTCATATGAATCACTTGGTCTTTACATGCGTGTCTGTAGTGTTTGCCCCGTGCTAGCTGATACTTCATAGATCTATACCATGTGGCAAGCCTCTTGAGAATAGAAGCTCTGCCCTCTTGATTCTCTTAGTCTCTGCTCAAAGTCAGGCTCAGTTGGCCACTGGGGATTCATTGACTTCGACTTCTTGTGCTTCCCGGTGGAAGAGGATGGCTCTGACTTAGCTCGAGCCACTAAGGCGTCAACAACTATTAAGAATCCAGCTGCCTAGGCTAACGTCTTTTTCAGCCGTCTCTGGTGCATCCTGCTTATATTAGTTCCTTCGATCTCTCTATCAAGAGCCTCAAAGTCTGGACATTTCATGGTTGTACTTGTAGCAGAGATAGAAGAGGAAGGATAAGAAGAAGAAGAAGGAAAAATGGGAGGGGTCAATAGAAGAGGGACTTTTAAGGTCATTCTCCTCGTTGAACCCATCTGGGCAGCTTTTTACATCATCACCAGAGTTGGACATGTGCAGGGAGTCTTTTAGGTCTTTCGCCTGTGTAGACCTTTAGGGAGTGCTTTTAATATCATCACCCTCTTTGGGCGTTCCACGAGAAAGAGATGACTCAGGGTCTCCAGACAAGTGCATTCTTCATCGAACTTCTCGACTGGTGAGGACACAGCTCTCGGGCACACTCCCTCGCCGGTCTCTCAAAACAGCTCTCCTTCTCGTGGGGTCACGCAAGCTGACATGAATGCCATGGTGGCTCATAGCCTCAAGAATAAGGTCCTAGGCATACAGGAGACGCCATTGTAGCAAAAGCCATATCCTTCGTACATCGACCAGGTGTCGTTTCCCCCAAACAATCGAAAAGGAAAACTCCCCCTGTTCAATGGTACTACTTCTTCTCATCAACATACTGCCCAGTTCCAAGCAGCCTGTCTGAAGACGGCAACTGACAGATGACTTCCCCTCCCCTAGTTCGTCGAGGCTCTCAAAGGACCAGCTTTTCAATGGTATGCCGGGTTGCCTCCAAACTCGGTGCGCACTTGGCAAGAAATGGAGCAGTTGTTCTACCAACGCTTCTACGAAGTTCAAAGGAATGTGGAGACCATCGACCTCCTGACTCTGATGCAAGAACCTGGTGAGCCGATTGACAAGTTCATCCCTCGATGGAGAGACATGATAACCTTCCATGCAACCCCCATGACTGAGAAGGAAGCAGTCCAGACTTGCATACAGAACATGCTTCCCGAGATCGCTCTAAATGTCAAGCATCCAATCCACCCTCCATATCAGAACTCATCTCTAAGAAAATTTTTATTGAGGGATAGTTTAAGCACGGTAGCTCTCGCTAGCAACCCTCGGCCTCAAACGCTCACTCCAGCAGTTGAGGCAATCAAAAGGCAGTAATCAGCACGGCCGTCACCATAACTAACACTAAAGGCGCAACTCCTCAAACTCTCGACCTCTCCAAGGTAAAGACGCCTTAGGTCGGGAGCAAGCAGCAGTCCTACAACATGGTCCCGCCTCCTAAAAAAAGTAAACGGAACGACTACTAGACCCAGCATCAGAATAAGGTTTACCCCTTTAACACAAAGTGGACCCCTGCAATGCTGCAACTGCTGTTAGCACAGAACACACTCTGGCTATCATAGGTCACCACTGTAGAGCTGTCAGGGTAGGAGGCAAATGAGAGGTACTGCGCCTATCACAGGAGAGTAAGCCACCCCACTCACAGCTGCTATAAGCTCAACGACACTATTGAAACCCTTATCAACAAGGGTCAGATAAAGCTCGAAGAGCTGAAAAAGGCATTCGGGGCAGCTGAGGCATCTCACATAGTCACTATCCAGAAAGATGATGGGGCACCCGCTATCCTTCATTCATTTTTCTCCATGATGCTTGGAGAAGGAATCGTCGTCCCAAAGCCGACAAGGCGGCCTAAGGTTCTTGCTCCAGGGATCGTGAACCTCTGGATACCATTAGATACGAGGCCATGACATCAGCGAGTGCACTTGCTTCCATAAGCTCTTGGCCGAGAAGATGCAGCAGTGCTAAAATGTTCAAGGTGACCAGACAAGATGCCCTTACTTCCCTCTCCTTCCTGAATAAGAAGACCTCCCATTGTAAGCTAGGGAAACTCCGGGTAAGATCCTCTCTAGGCCCACTTTGAAGCAATGCTCCACTAGGGTCTCGTCACCCCCATGTCTGCCAGATAGCCTAAGCATCTTGCCAGGGGCAAGGAAAAACTTCGGTGCCCATACCATCAAGTGTGGGACCACGTACTCAAAGACTTCTTTGGGTTCGAGGCCATAGTCACGGAGAAAGTCCAACAAGTCAGGAAGAAAGTCCAACAAGGCATCATCGTTTGTGCAGTTCTCCCAAAAAACATCTGAGACCTCGCTCCCGTCCAAGAGGAAACCATGCTATAATCCCCTCACAAGCATGTACTGGATCCCTCAGAGCCCTCGACCTCTCGTCCCTAGGAAGTCTACCATGGAAGAAGTAGACTCAAATCCCTTAAACGTGAGGCAGTCTACCAAGCTGAGGCTACTCACCAACCTAACAAGGCGATCCAAACACCCCCTCAGGGATCCCGAAGGAGATGGTGAACACCTAAGTCAGCTCGCCAAAGGAACCGTCCTCCTCAACCACCAGTTGACGAAGAATTCCTTAGGCTCCTTCCTCTGCTGACAACCTTGAGGGACTTCATCCTAGGTGCAGCTCGCCTCATCTTATTATCCAAATAGGCAGACGACCCAAAGTCATCAATATCTCAAGAGTTGGCCAAAATGGGCGACGACGTTAAAAGCACCCTACAACGGTCAAAGCGGGGCATGATCTTAAATACCCTTGCAAGCGTCCAATTCTGGCGATGATGTAAAAAGTTATCCGGAATGTTCTAACCCTTCTTCTCCTCCCCCCTCCTCTATTTCTTCTACAGGTGCTGCTCAACGGTGCCCAGACTTCGACTCTCTCAACAGAGAGCTCGAAGACACCAGCCTCACCATGCCGCAGCAAGAGCACCTTAGAGAAATGCTTGCACAGGCGGTAGGATTCTCGACAGCCGCCTACACCTGGCAACCGATCCAAAACTGAGTCATCCTCAAGCCCCTCCTATAAAGAAGCCTCCCACATGGTGCAAATCTTGGAAGTACCAGCCAGCACGGGGCAAATTAGTCTAAGATCGGGAAAGAGGCTACAGCCCACACCTCAAAAGCTCAAGGTCCTCAAGTTTCCCGATCCTTCACTTTTTTGTAAGCCCAAACTTCAAACCTCTATATCCCTGATAGACTATCCTATTACTATCCCATCAACCCAAATCTCACCGGCTGAACAAAAACTCAACCAAAGCCTACCCTACCACCTACACCAGTGACTGGATTAGGAACACAGAAGACAAATGAAGGTAAAGTAAAATACGATGTAATTGGGAACTTGAGAAAGCTTTCAACCTATTAAACTATCTATGATGCCCTCCTGTTGTCTAGAGACTATCGTATGGCTCTGGACTAAGCTCTTTCTAACCTAGAGGTGTACAAGACTATGGTAGAATCTATTAAGGTTGACTCAGCCATTCTAAGCGGGTGCCTGGTGATCTCCTTTTCCAAAGATGACCTTCAGTTGGAAGGCAAATTCCATAATCGCCCCCTCTTCGTGAATGGTGAACTGCACGCCTACCCCCTCAATCGGATTATGCTGGATGGAGGGTCAACTGTTAACCTGATTCCAAGAAGGATTCTCACTCGACTAGGAATATGGTTTGACGATCTCACTCCTACCCACATCACTGTGTAGGTTTCAACTAATCAAGAGAAAATCCAGCCGGGGCGGTGTGTCTTCTCCTCAAGATCAGTGACCTCAACGATTACGCTCAGTTCCATCTAAGCGACACTGATACCTCTTACAACATCCTGCTTGGTCGTCCTTGGATTCACGATCAGGTGTTGGTTCTTTCTACGGTTCACCAATGTTTCAAGTACAACCAAGATGGAAGACAACACACGTTCTATGCTGACAAAAGATCATTCGCCGTAGCTGAGACTCACTATGCCGATGCCAAATACTATTTCATCAACCTCCCAGCACTAGAAAAGTCAAAAGATGATGAGCGAAAGTTTGTGAGAGAGACATGACCTTCGTCTCATGACAACATTGAGGACCTAGGGAAAATGATCATGGATATATTCAAAGAAAAGGAAAGACAAGACAATATCCTCCCTTTGACCCCCATCCACCCACGTATACCTTGCCACCTCTTCGAGGTCATGATATCCTCTCCTGAAGGTAAAGCTTCTCCTTCTACTTCTGATCCACCAGAACAAAATGACGAATCAAAAGTAGTCCTTGAGCCTGAGGAAGCCCTAGAGGTGGACCTTCCTGCACCAAGGGTCATCTACACATCAAACCAGCAAAAGGTTCTGCATGTCCCCATCGCTCTTCTAGAGGTAGAACTGGTGCACCAACTGCCACGGAAGGTGCTCCAAGTTCCCTCCTCCTTGAACAAGGCGATAGTCGTTAGCCAAAAGAAGGACTTACACTTCTTCGGAGTCATCGAAGATGTACAAACCGACAAGAGTCAGCCCTCAGGCTCTCACGAGCAAGACCCTATGGTGGAGCAGAGAAGCGAGGTGTGTAGCCTCCAGAGTCAACTAAAGGTTATGCGCATCGCTTCAAAGCACTTAAAAGAGTTTGTTCCTAAGACCATGACTTATGATGAACTCATAAGAAGTGTACCTCGAGTCAAAGCCAAAACTCCCCCAGGCTGGAGCATTTACGGCGAGCAAGCTCATCAAATCATGAGAACCATGAGCTATGAGACATATCCAATCAAACACTCAGGGGTGAGGAACCATGAACTATGAAGTCACAACAAGCTACCACAAGATGAAGCAAGGAATGGACTATTCCTTTTCGTCTCAAACCATGAAAGAGTGAAGGTAATGAAGTAGAAAGAAAAGGCAAAATAATTGTTTCTTTTACAAATCAAAAGGGAATTACAAGCTTCTTTCCTTTACAACAAAAAAAAGAAGAAGGAGAACCATTTTTGGAGACTGTTACAAAAGGGTGAAGGAAGAAATTTTTGTTATTATCACTGGCAATTTGTATACAAGGAACTATAAGTCAAAATATCCATCTAATTCTCAAAGCTAAGCCCATAATGGTCTTGTTGTAACCACTTGATTCCATCCTTCAGGGCTGTTGCCTGAATGAGGGCAAACTTTCTGACCAAGGGAGGGTATTCCCGACGTACCAGTTGAGGCGAAAATGGATATTTTCCTACCTCAGGGGCCACATCAAGCAAGCCTTTGAAATCGTCGATGTTATGTTCAAGAATTACCATGTCATCCTCACTTTCAAAACTTGTGATTTCTTGAAATATCGTAGGAACCTCTGAAATCTCAGAATCTAGGTGAACGAATTGGCTCATGAACAAGTTGGTTCTAACATTACCCAAGTGTGCCGCTGCAGAATCCGTGACAGTCAAAGGACTAGGAAAGAGCCTAAGTAAAGGCCTCATGGGGGGATATTCCTCAATAAAAGTTAATTCTTCTAAAAGAATAATTTCCTTAGCCTGGCAAGTCACTTCAGTCACTTTTTCTTTGAACAAGTCTGTGCAAGGAACATTGAAGTCTAAGAGGTTGTCTATCAGCCTGTTCGCCAAAAAAGAAAACACGACGAATTCGAAGAGAGAAGCCCAGCTGAAGAGTTGATTAGCGATTCTAAGAAGATCAAGTCCATTTTCTGCAGAAACATTACGGTGATTAAGCCTGGTGACTTGTATAGGGAAAGGCATCATGGCCTATGATAAAACAAAGCCCCCCCCGAGTGCGCCAGACAAGAGGATGAATAACCTATCCTGAAAAGGAGGTGACCACCAAGGCTGAACCTATGATGGGATCCCTTCGATCAGAAGATGCGTGGCTCTCTCTCACCTCCAGAGATAGGTGATTTAAGAAAGGGATGCGGTTCATTCTCAGAAATAAGGGGCTCTTCATCCTCAATAACCATGAGGTCCCTACTGGAACAGGCCTGCCTGTTGGAAGCGTTAAATGATGAGAAGACATTTGTCGGAAGGCTTTTATCAACACTAATTGAGCGTGACCTTGTCTCTCTTGTTCCTCTCTTATGTTGTGCACGACAATGAACACTACCGAGCACAACTTTCTCTCTCTTCTTCTTTCCTTTTTTTCTCTTATTCTTTCCTTTCTCTCTCTTCTTCTTTCCTTTTTTTCTCTTATTTTGTTCTTCTATTATGCACAGTAGTGAACACTATCGAGGATGACCTTCTCTCTCTTCTTTCTTTCTCGTATCGTGCACGGCAGCGAACATTGCTAAGCACGACCTTCTCTCTATTCTTCCTCTCTTTTGTCATGCACGGTAGTGAACACTGTGGAGCACAACCCTCTCTCTCTTCTTTCTTTATTTCATCATGCACAGTAGTGAACATTGTCGAGTGCGACCTTCTCTCTCTTTTTCCTCTTTTCTGTGGTGCGTGGTAGTGAACACTGCCGAGTGCAACCTTCTCTTTCTTCCCTCTTTTTTTTATCTCGTACAGTAGTGAACACTGTTGAGCGCGACCCTATCTCTCTTCTTTCTTCTCTCTGTCACGCATAGCAGTTTCCCTCCCCCTTCCTGTCTTGAGCGGAAGCACACACTATTAGGCATGACACTTCTTTCTCTCTTTTTTCTTCTTTGTCTTGCACGACAGTACATACTACTGAGCATGATCTCTTTCTCCTTTCTCTTTTCTCTCTCCTTTGCTCATTTGACCAGAGAGCAGGCTGAGTCTTGTGTTGTTGTGCTAGTTTGTCACCGAGCAGCCTAACCTTCGTGCCGGTCTAGTTATTGTGCCGGTCTAACTGTCGTGTCAGACTAGTCGCTGCACCAGGCCAGTCCCCGTGCCAGTCTCGTCTTGGAGCACGCTAACGATCTTGCTGGTCTAGTTACCGTGCCCGTCTACTTGTTGCGCCAGACCAGGCTTTGTTTCTCTTTTCTCTTTAAACTATACATTTTCTCTAGAGGACTAATAGAAAGACATATTAGCCTTCATTCTTTTACTTCCTTTTCTCTCTGTTTTCCAAAATATACATTAGCTTTGGACTACTGGGTGAGTAGACCAGCCTTCAATTTCTTCTTTCTTTATTTCTTTGGAGTACTAGGTGAAAAGCAGACCTGCCTTCAATTTCTTTCCCTTTCTTTTCTTTGGACTACTAGGTGAAAAGCATATTGGCCTTCAAAATCTTCTTTCTTTCTTCTTTTCTTCTCTTTCACTCTCTCTATCTCACCCCTTGTCTTTCTTTCTTTACTATAAGATATGTACTAAGAGTCCCTCGTCAAGGAGACGTCATAAGTCTATCGAATTGACGTGAACTCCATCATGTTATTTTTCATTTTTCTTCGAGTACACATGCACATGTGCGCTCACCCTATGACAAGGTGGGGTCCTCAGACCCACTTGTTTGTATTCTAATGTATGTGTGTGGTCGCAGGTTAGAAGAAATAAGCCCAGGGAGATGATTTGGAATTAGCCATAGGCCAGGGGGGCATTCTATGTGATCTAAGAGAGCACCCATATGAGTTAGCCTGAGCGTGTCACGCACCTATGTGAGGTAAGTCTCACCTCACAACTCAATTCCTCTCTCACAGGTTAGTATTTTTGCCTGCATCATCCTTATGCGGTTCCCTAGAGAGCGGTCTCAGGTCCCAGGTCCATCTCGAACCCGAAACCATGCCATCAAATCATCCCGACTCGGAGGGTGAGATCGAGGCATCTAACCAATTGACTGACAAAACTACCCACTTCTTGCCGATCTGCGCAACCTATACTTTGGACCGACTGGCTCAGTTCTACATCAAATAGATAGTGAGGTTGTATGGAGCTCCGATCGATATTATGTCAGACATGAACACTGATTTTACCTCTAGATTTTAGATTAGGCTGCAATCATCCCTAGAGATGAGACTCACCTTCAGCACGGCCTTTCACCCCTAAGCTGATGGACGATCAGAAAGAACCATTTGTACCATGAAAGATATGCTAAGGGCCTATTTTAGAAACTTTAAAAGAAGCTGGATGATCATTTACCCTTGATTGAATTTTCCTATAATAACAATTTTCATGCTAGTATTCAAATGGCACTATACGAAGCTGTATATAGAAAGAAATGCAAGTCACCCATCAGATGGGATGAGATTGGTGAGAGAAGGATTTTGGGGTAGAAAATCATCCAAGTGACCTCCAATAAGAGAGCTTTGATTCGAGAAAGGCGTAAGATAGCCCAAAGTCGATAAAAGAGTTACACCGATAATCGAAGGAGACACCTGGAATTCGAGGTGGGTGATCAGATCTTCCTAAAAGTGTCACCAACAAAGGGCATCATGAGGTTCGGCAAGGAAGGGAAGTTGAACCCACGCTGCATCAAACACCTTAAAATCCCGGAGAAGGTCGAAAGCGTGACATATAGACTTTCCTTACTGTCCGAGTTGGCTAACATCCATAATGTTTTTCATATATCTTTATTGCAAAAGTATCAGCCTGACTTAGCCTATGTCCATAAATATAAGCCTATAACGATTAGAGGGGACTTGACCTTCATTAAGCAACCAATTCTGATATTGGATAGGAGGGTGCAGATGTTACGTAAAAAGGAGATTCCTCTAGTATGTGTATTGTGGCAATACCATTCGAGGGAAGAATCCACTTAGGAACGAGAAGATAAGATCCTGAAAAAAAAAAAAAAATGCCCCTTTCTTTTTTAGCAATCAGCTACGAAAAATATAGAGGACTAAATTTCTATAAGGGGGGAGAATGTGACATCCCAATTTTTTCTGAAATGGAATAATAATAATAATAGTAATAGTAATAGTAACAGTAATTGTAATAGTAATAGTAATAGTAGTAGTAATAGTAATAGTAATAGTAATAGTAATAGTAATAGTAATAGTAATAGTAATAGTAATAGTAATAGTAATAGTAATAGTAATAGTAACAGTTAGTAATAGTAATAGTAATAGTAATAATAATAGTAATAGTAATAATAATAATAATAATAATATAAAAATAAAACAAAATACCTATATAAAGAAATAGATTTGAGTGATAGTTCATTGTGTCAAGAATACACCGTATGGACCATTCTTTTTATCTTTCCTGATATGTTTGGAAAGAGGTCTTCTTATTTTAAAATATGTAGTCTAGTTAGCTTTTTGTTGAAAATTAAGTGTCTCAAAACCACTTAAAAACTATGTTGGTCTATTTTGTTAGTATGGACCTTTGGTCCACCAGCTTTTACAATCGTTTGAACCTTCAAAGGTGGGTACAACCGCCTACGTTGGCAATTCAATATTCCCTGCTTATGTATATGGGACATGAGGTGTTATATGGGACATGAGGTGGCAATCCAATACTCTCTCATAAAAGGCTATAAGACATCTCTTACATGAGGTGTTATAATTTAAAAGGTCTCTCTCTCGTTATGCTCTCTTTCTCATAGAAGGCCCCTTTAAAGGATCAGTATTAACAAGGGGGCTAGGACTCTCTCTCAACAAGGCATGTCGTATTGTCTGGCAGTGACAAGGCTATCACTCGGACTCAACCGAGCAATGGCCTTTCAGTCTTTGATCTTATTCTTAGTAACGTAAGCATCTTGTCAAGTAAGTGACTTCATTTTCTGATAAAATTATCAATTGAAAAACTAATATTTCTGCATTCAATTGTAGTATTGCCAATATTGCAAGTTTTATATATTTATAAATTTAATTATAATATCTCCTGCAAGAATTTTAGAATTATAAGTGTTATATATAGATGGCCTTACTTTCTTGTAAAATAGTCTGCTTTTAATAAGATTATTATTTCTGCCTATTGTTAGGAATTTTAGACAATGTAAATTATTAGAAATAAATTTGATTATGTTTGTTTATTATTATAAATTCTAGACACTGCAAGTTTTATGTGTAAGTGATCTCATTTTCCTATAAAATAATTATTTGAAAATTGGTACTTCCTCTTCCAATAAAATTATGATATTTCGTTTATTATTGTGAATTTTAAATACGGTAAATTATGATATTTACTCTTTCAATGAATTTGAAATATTTTCATTTATTGTTATAAATTTTAGATATTATAAACTTATGTGTAAGTGACTTTATTTTTTCCTATAAAATCATTATTTGAAGAAAACTGATATTTATATAATATTCAAAAATATTTATGCTTTAATTATAATACGCCAAAACTGTAAATTTTACCTAATTTTATATTTAACTGTAATAATGACAACATGCCTCTGATAAGATATGTGTGCATCACAACATGCTTCTGATAAGATATGTGTGCATAGCAACATGCTTTTAATAAGATATATGTGCATGACAATATGCTTCTGGTAAGATATGTGTGCATGGCAACATGCTTCTGATAAGATATGTCCGCCTGGCAATATACTTTTGATAAGATATGAGCACATGAAAACATGCGACCATTATGATCTGCTGAGATATTTATGCCGGCAGTTGTGACTTATCTTGACTCTATATGATAGGATGAGAGTTAGGAGTGGATTGTGTTTGGGAGGTCTTACCCCCAAAACTCTATGTGAGGCACTACTCATTGAGACTCCTTTGGTAGTGTAACGTTCTCTCGCTATTATGGCAATGAGAGGGCCGTGTCTTGTAAGGTCAGTGCCTATCAAAAGCGTGCTGGGGCTGTGCGCGTGTGTGAGGTACTATCCAACGGATTTACCCATTGGTGGTGCTTCTTCCTGTGGGATAGTAGAAGTTCTAACCTTGGACCGAGATCTAGGACCTGAGGTTTGTGCTTCTACTCCAAGACTTATGTTGTTGTGAATCTTTATGTGATTATATTTGACACTTAATTGGAAAAATGTTAGACTATTGTTGATCTTGATATGAATCATGTGTTTATGTGGACTCATCCGGTACGGCTGTGAGATATGAGTGGACCCATCCAGGATGCTGGTGGGGTATATAGATGACCTACTTGGGACACCAGTAGGGTATTTTGTGAAGTCCTTTATATTATGCTAAACTAAGCATTTATGTTTAGGAATTATATATATACTTGTTGAGAATACATTCAAATCTTATGAATTATGCTAAATTACGTGTTTCTGACTTGGAATATGTTCTCCATGTTTGTTCTTCTTCATATTATGCATTCTTTTAGAAAATATTTACACTTTCCAATCATGATTTTTTTAAGGATAATAATGGTCACTTACTGAGTAGCCAAACACATCAAGGTATTGTAAAATTTTTCAGCGTAATTACAGTCTCCTTGTCCGAGTGTATAGCAGGAGCAGCTTTGAAGAAGTTTATAGTTATGGATAGATTAGCGTTTCCAACTTTTGTTTGTCAAAGTTGTATGTATGTAAAGATCCTCATAAGTTGTAAAATAGATTTTGTACAATTTTGAAAGTTTCTGAATAATAAAAATTTCTTTTGATACGATATATGGTGAAAATCTTAAATTGCTTTAGTTCATTAAGAATTGACTGTCTCATCTCAGGTATTTTAATGATATAAAAACTTGGGATGTGACAATACGATCTCCCCTCCTACTAAACAGGCACCAGTAATGGTGGCAATCCCTAGCACGCCTGGCTTGGGAAGATTTTTTACCGAAGGTTTGGGAAGATTTTTTACCAAACCTGCTAGCCTGGTTTGGGAAAATTATGCAAGAAATCAATGAAGAGTCAAAATAAAAGAAGATAAGGGCCTGGCGAAAATTTGGCAGCATCTCCCCTATAAGCTGGACTTTTGAAGAAAAATGGGCTCAAAGGAGTCAAGGTGCCCCGGACGATGCCCAAGGAACTGAACTGTGGGACGCACCTGAACTAGACGAACCCCAGCAAAGCCCCCTTCCAATAAGGTAAAATCCATGTAAAATGCTTAGAAAAGCATAGAAAATGCCTAAAATGCATCAAAAGTGCTTAAAAAGCACTAAAAAATGCTTTAAATGCTAAAAAGGCTCAAAAGCCACTTAAGATGCTTAAAAGAAAGTGCCCAAAATGTTTAGAAGGTACTTAAAATCCCAAAAAAGTATTTTAAAAGCTCAAAAGGCATTTTGAATGTGCAAGAGGCGCTAAAAAATGCTTAAAAGGCGCCACAAGTGCTAATTAAGTATCCAAAATACATAAAGATGCACAGGAGTGCAAGAATGCACAAAAATAATCTTTTAAGTGCTAAAAAATGGCATTTAATTATGCTAAGATAAGCAGTAAAAAAATGCATCGAAAAGAAAGCATGAAGAAGGAAAGGATACTCACCAAACTCTTGGGTGCCAGACATCCCGGTCATCAGCACGAAGAAAATGTATGTGCGAAGTCCCTTGACCACCTGCGCTCCACTCACTCCTTGACCACCTGCGCTCCACCCAGCTTTGCTTGCTTCCCAAATTCTCCCTCACGATTTCCCTCTCTAAATTCTTTCAAATGAGAACAACGACGCAAATGATGGGCCCTCAAGCCTTTTTATACCCCACCTCATAAAGTTACCTTTTTTTCCCTTTCCATTTTTCTCCCTCAAAAATTCCATATTCCGCCCACATCTATGATGCTTTTTGGGTCATTCCCAAGAAAGAAAAAGGATGTTTTAGGAAAACAAAAAGCAAAAGCACCCAACTGCCCTTAGACCCCTTTTTTTTAAAAAAAATGGGTCAAGGGCAAAACAGTAAAAAAGGGGTCAAACGGTGTCGGAATTTTGTGAAATCAGTGCCGGGACGTGCAAAAAAATTTGCTGGTCAGAGAGGGTCACCTTTCCATCACAAATGAGCTTTCGGTTTGGATCTTTGAGCCCAAATACGACCCAACAGACTCTATTTTCTCTTTCTTCCCCTCTTATGCAAGCAGACCGGTCGGGCTGGGCCGTGAGCTCCAGCTCGAGCCCAAGGTTCTGTCGTAGGCGCCCCTTGCGCACCCCTTTGTCATGTAGATGGGCCGAGTAGGCCGTCAACCCGAGCCCGAGGCCGAGCCCGAGGCCCTACGTAGCAGTCGCTTGTGCACCGCTTTGTCACTTAGACAAGCCGGGCTGGGCCGTGAGCCCGAGCCAGAGCCTGAGGCCCCTTAACTGGGCCAAGCCTGGCCAAGAGCCCGAGACCAAGCCTAAAGACCCGTCTCCCCTGTGCAGCAGTCTCACATGCTCCTCTCTCGTGCGCGTCTCCCTGCGCAGCCGATGCACGCACTCCTCTCTTGTGCCCATCACGCGCGCGTCTCTCCCACCTAGCCACCACAAGCATTCCTGTCATGCGTGTCATGCATGTGTGCTGCCCCGCCAGCATCCATGTGCACCCTCGCATGCCTCCTTCGCCGTGAGTCGGGTCAAGCCATTCTGTGCCCTGAGCTCGAACCCGAGTTTTTACCCCCGTTCACCCTCTCACCAGGCCTAGCCCCTCGCACCAAGCCAAGCCCTTCTGCACCGAGCCTAGAGCCTCACCCTCTTCGCGTATGCCCCCTCCGTGTGCGCATACCTCCTTCCCCAATGGATCGAGTTAAGCTTTCCCTTACCATGTGCAACCCTAGATGCGCATGCTTTTCTCCCTAGTGGGTCAAGTCACGTCCCCATGACCTCATCCATGTACATGTGCCACCGTGACTCACCATCCCCAGTGAGTCACACCATCCTCACCCTCATCATTCCCTTCATCACACACATCCATGCTCCCCATCCCCAGTGAGTCATATCGCTCACCACTCTCAATTACCTGATGGGTCATACCAACCCAAAGCCATCTTTCACCTCCATATCCACCATCAAACCATTGTCACCTCATCATGCCCCTCGTCATGCCTGAAATCACCATCCCCCAATAAATTACCCTCAGCACCTAAAAGCTTGTTCCAACCTCGGGCAAGCAGCACCCTCCATTGCAACTCCATTCATCCTTCACAAAAGTCACAAATCATCACCCCAATGAGTCACGTATTCCACCATCAACCTGTCATCCATCATAAAAAACTCATGCCATTCCCCAGTGAGTCTCACCCGCCATTGTCATCCCATTCACCTCCCACAAAAGCTCACCCCTATACCAGTGGGTCAAACCACCCCAATTTCCCATCTTCAACTCGAAAACCACCGTTCACTTTTATCATCCTTCAAACACCACCAATTCATTGCCATTTATTTATATATATATAATAGAAAATAAAAATGAGTAGACATGGTCATGAAACCATGGTAAAAGTTCTCAAAGAAAATGAAAGAGAAACAGGCACGGTGAAACCCTAAAGGACGCCATGAGTAAAAATGGCAGACAGGCATGGTCATGAAACCAAGAGTAAGATCGTTTTGTAAAGAAAAAGCTGGGCATGGTGAAAAACCGCAATGAAACCATGAGTAAAAATGGAAAGAAAGGTGGATGTGACAAGAATGTCAAGGGTAAAAGAGCCCAATAAAAAATAAGTTGGTGAAAACTATTCTACAGTGCCTCTTCCCTCTCTATTCAGGTGAAAACCCGAAAGGGCATCTGAACCAATAAGCAAGTTGATGCAGCGCTCACCTTCACAGGTGGCTTTAGCCAGATCCAGACAAGGAAATCCCAGTAGTTTACAGGTCAGTACCCTGCTATTGAAACCACAAAGAGCTTAAGAAAATTCCAACGGCCTGGGTCTGTCCATGAAAAGTACCCAAAGTTAGAAAAATCAACAAGACTGCTAATAAGAATTCCATGCTAAAAGAGTTCATTTCTAAGAACTCCCCAAAAGCAAGAATCTCATGCCGATAAGCCAAGGATGCTCCCAAAAGGCAGATGCCTGCCAAGCAAGACCAACACCCTCCACTGAAATTCAAAGTGACGCCTCTTGAAGGTTCTCAGGTGCTATTCTTGGAAGAAATTTTTCATCATCATGGGTCCCCGATGTCGAATAAAAGGGAGAAGCTGGTAAATAATGCCTAACAAACAGCGAAAATTTGACAGTTTTAAAATGGTCCCAAAACTGGTCAAATTCTTCATAAGCACTTCAAAAGGCCGCCTGCTAAGTTTCGTCACAATCTGATATGTCTAAGGTAGTGCAGACAAAGAAACAATTTCTACAGGATCAGCCTCCAGCACCGTGAAACGGATCCTATAACTAGAACTATATTTTTGGTATCTTAAATTACTATTGAACCACTTCCATTAGATCCGGCACGGTTGAAAACCCCCAAGGGTCAAATTTCAATTTAAACGGACATTCCAGGAAGACGTTATAGGTAAAAGATCAAAACAGGAGGAGCCGCACACTATTCCCGTGCGGCTACCCTGCAACTTAGCTCCATTAAAGGGACAGTCACGAACAGTGACTTGCAATGCTCATATATCACCTATCTTGAGTCAGATCAAGCTCAAATTTTGTGAGCATGTTCATCTTGTCAAGACGAGCATTTCGATACGTGGTACGTCTGGTGACAACACCCGAGCTCGAAGAAACGCTAGAGAGAAGGTTGCTAATATGTGAAGAAAGTTACAGGAAAATCAGTAGCATCGTGCCTCGCTCGAGCAGTCAAATCACGGCTCTCGCAAACCCGATCGATGTAAAACTAGTTCCATCGCATGTGTAAGGTCAAGGGCTATCTTTAGTCCGAATCCCATACATGATGAACGGTCGGATTTCGCACATGAAGCTGATGATGTGATTGCAAATTCTGGCATCGAAATCCAAGATTTCGGCAAAAACTCCAAATTTTTAAAATCCTCATCCCGACACGAAATCGAGCTGCGTTTGTTGCCACACGATCATCATGACATGCTCAGTGTGATCCAATGAAGAAATCATAGAAAAACATCAAGGAACGAGCACAATATCGATCTGAAGTTTCAAGATTCATCCAAATTTCAAGTCGCATGATCGTGGCCTAAAAACACGATATGTGGCTCGAAGTTGATATCAAATCGATCGACATGCCGAGCCCTACAAGGGAACATCTATCTTTAGATCAAACGAGCATCAGAACAACCCCAGATCATCCATGAAAGATCACGCATGTTCTAGGGCAGCACACGAACTATTATGAAATTCCACAAATTATTAGGAAGGGGCAAATTAGTCATTTTTCACCCTATTTTCTAATTTTTTAATTCAATTAAATTTTAATTTCCAACAATTAGTTTTAATTTTGATCAATCCACTCATGTTTGGGCACAACTCTATGTATAACACGTACTACCATTGTACGTAGACCCTTCGCTAAAGAGAACTTTGCTTCGTAAAATTTCTCTTTTTTCTTATTGTTGGGTCACATTTGGAGAGGGAGAGGAAGGAGAGAGAAAATTTTGGATCGATACCTTTAAGCTCAAGGTAAATATTTCTCTCTTATTTTCTTTTCTTTTCTTTTCATCTTCTCTTTCTTCTGCTATTTCTTCTTCTTCGTCTGAGCCTCCCTCAAAGTTCATGCACCTCAGTGGCAATGTCGTGCATGCCTCTTTCTTTTCTTTTCCCCCCTCCTGTGGCTTCATAGGTCACGCATGGCGATGGCAGCACCACGCACGAGCTTTATTCCCCTCCTTTTCATTCATCTCTATCTCTCAGCGAGGTTCGCAGATGGCGCTGCTCATAGCCGTCCGCAAATGTGTCCTCGACGTCTCAACGAGGAGCACAAATGGCAAAGCCGATTACCACCCGTAGGGTTCTTCCCTTGTTGTGCCTCTATCGTAAATGGAAATGCCTATCATAGACGGCGATGCTTATCGCTGCCTACGAAGGGTCATGGCAACACCTATCG
Source organism: Amborella trichopoda (assembly GCF_000471905.2). The sequence continues at coordinate 6,633,819 of NW_006499751.1, read as the reverse complement.
CCGTCCATGAGCATCCTTTGTGCGCTCGGTTCCTATCACCGTCCGCGAGCTTCCTTCTTGCGCTCAGTGCCTATCGTCGTCCGCGAGCTTCCTTCGTGCGCTCGGTGCCCATCGCCGTCCGCATGCCTCCTTCATGCGCTCGGTGCCCATCGTCGTCAGCAAGTTTGTCTTGTGTCCCACGCCTATCGCCTTTTGCCTCAGAAGGAACTATCATCGCATGCTTCACAAGGGGCTAGTACCGCACGCTTCACAAGGGGCTATCACTGCTCACTTAACAAGAGGCTATCGCTACTCGCAAAGGGGCATTTGCCTTCTCGTGTTACTAACGACGATGCCTAGCACCGCCTGTAGTTCATTTCTCGCTCTCCAACCATGAGTAGCAGTGTTTAGCACCATCCAAGGGCCATGACACTGCTACTCTAAGGTTGTGGGTGGCGACGCTTAGTGCCGTCGGGAAGCCATCTCTTCACCGCCTCGCACCTTCTCCTCATTCTCGTCTCTTCTCACTTGGCTGAGGGTTAACTTAGTCCAGCACTACCATAGCTGTCTGGCTGTCGAGTAGTATTGCTGTCGTGCTGGTCTTGAGTACCATGTGCATTTTACTGCTACACCAAATTAGGACAGTCATATCCACCTCAGTTTGAGTATTATTGTTGTCGTGCTGGTCCTGAATACCATGCTCGTCTATCTACCACTTTGATTCGGTCACTATCTGACTTTCATGTTAGTCTCGTCCCTTCATCATGTTCTCTTCTCTTTTCGACCTTTATTCAAACTTTCCACTTCTTCGCCCTAATTTCTCATCTTCTTTTCCATATGAGTGTGCATTGCCCTAAGATAAGGGTGTCCCCCTCGGCTCACTTATCCTGCAAGTTAAACAAGGAGATTGCAGGTCAAGGGAGGTGATTTCGAACCAGCTGAAGCAGTTGGAGGGCTTTATGTCGTGATCTAAGAGAGCACCCACGCGAGTCAGCCCGAGTAAGTCACGGACCCAAGTGAGGTTGGTCCCCACCTCACATCCAAAATTCCTCTCACACTAGTTAGACAGTTGCCCTTGTTCTATTAACGAGGTTCCTCAAGAGTGATCTCAAGTCCCGAGTCTTCTAAACCCATGACACATGTCACCCGATCACCTAGATCTGGGGAGGTGAGATCGAGGAACCTAACCAGCTTGGCAACTCCATTGGGGATTCATTGCCCCTTCGTTGGCTCGCTCTTGCTTGATGAGTATCACCTTTTATTTTCTGCACTACATTCTATAGCATCTAAGTTGTTTAACCTATTTGTCCAAGTTGGGGATTTTCTCATCCCCACACTCGTGACCATCCTAGGGAAGCGAACTGTTCAAGCTTCCTTTCCTACACTCCTTCTGTGTCAAGACTCACAATTTGGCTCCAAGGTTCTTTCTTGGATTGATACGAGAAGGGATTTTAAGGTCCCTGACTCCCCGCTTCCTTGCCCTGGTGGACCCTCCACCAAGGCCCCTCGCATTGGTAGCACAACTGCTACCACACACAGCACGCACCCAGCTACTTGCAAGCCCCTTGCTGGTAAGATTGCTGAGGTATGCCAAAAGGCTACCCTGATCACTTTTGAGAGAGGCAAGCAGGTTGCATCGCTCTTGAAGGTTGTCATAAGGCAACCCCACTTACTCCTTCACCACTCCGAACCTCTACACCTAGAGGCTCGACACACTGAGGAAGAGACCCTACGGTCTCAACCTCTCGCACACACCTAAGGGCTCTTGGTCCAACCACTCGAGCAACACCTAGGGGAAAATTTCATGCTGCCTTGAGCTCACGTCCAGGGCAAGGCCTTCTTGAGCCAAACCCCGCACGCGCCACGCATCTGCATCCCATAGCTCAGGGCAGTGCCAGTCCTGCGTCAGCTCGAGTATACGAGGGTCGACCGCTCTGTCCTCCCTCTCAACACACACATCTTTACCCTGTTAGAGATAAGCTCCCGCCCGGTTCCTCACTGACACAAGCTTGTGGGTCATGACCTCCTAAGGTTGAGCCAGCTGATCGAGCCTGGGCTGACCCTCAAGTCACCCGGACAGCTAACCCTAAAGGTGCACACGGACTAGCTTTGCAGGTTCCTCCCCGATCCTGACTCAGGCAGAGTCATGAACCAGTTCCTTCTTCTGTCACTCTTCCTTCACCAAGCATGCACCTTGAGACTTGGTACTCAAAGGTTTTCCCTTATAGTACCATCTTGATTCAGCCACCTTAAGTCAAGCATGCAGCGAGGCCTCACAAGGGAATTCGAGGCAACGGCCTGATGTCAGACATAAGCCTCCAACCTCCAAGGCAGCAGCCCAGACTACCCTCCGTCCTTGGACCCTATTCTCTACTCCAAATAATGGACACAACCCTGACATTCTCAAGAAAGATGGGGCAGTCCAAATCTTAGGCTCGGTTCTAGAGTGAAGTCCATCACAACCTCAAGAACAAGCAGAAGAGAGTCCTACAGATCATGATCAGAGAGGCCCTTGAGGCAGTTGAGGTTACCACCTTTGATGACCTCCTGCCTCATAATCCCTTTTTCCCTCTTTAGATCTCAGAACCTAAGCAAGTTCAAGAATATTGCTCAGTAATTACTGCCAAGAAGTCATGGTCCCAAGACCGTCAAGAACCGGTCCTCACACAATCGGCATACAAGGCTCGAGTCCAGTCGGGGCATGCTGAGCCCTTGTAGACCAACTTTCCTCGGCAGTCCACTACTCCACCTGGCTCTGACCCTCCAGAAGAAACGGTCAGTGTCATGGTGATCAACGAGCCAAATGACGCCCAAGAAGAGTGGATGAACAAGTTCGAGCAAATGATGCAGTCCATCCTCAAAAAGATGGATCGCCTAGAAATCTCTAGGTCCCCTTCTTCTCACCAAGAGACCGATCCCCCGTTTGGTGAAGAAACAGTTCCTAAGCAAAGTCCCCCACTGGTCTCCCAAGACAGCTCTGCTTCCCGCATGGTTTCACAAGCTGATATAGATGCCATGGTGACCCACAGTCTCAAGAACAAGGTCCCAGGCCTGAAAGAGGTGTCGCTTTACCAAATCCGTACCCCTCGTACATTAATAAGGTGTCGTTTCCCCCAAACTACCAAAAATGGAAGCTCCCCCTGTTCAATGGTTCTACATCCCTGCACCAGCATACTTCTCACTTCCAAGTGGCCTGTGGAGAGACGGCGACTCCTCCTCTGTCAGTTTGTCGAGACTCTTGAAGGGCCAGCCTTCTAGTGGTATGCTCAGTTGCCTCCACGGCAAAAAATGGAGCAGTTGTTTTACCAATGCTTCTATAAAGTCCAGAGAAACGTGGAAACCATCGAGCTCCTCACTTTGACTAAAGACCCTAGTGAGCCAGTTGACAAGTTCATCGCCCGATGGAGAGAGTTGGCAACCTTTCATGCCAGTTGCATAACTGAAAAAGACGCAATTCTAACCTACATACGAAATATGTTGCTCAAAATTTCTCGGCAGGTTGAGGCCTCCAATCCACCCTCCGTGTCAGAGCTCATCTTTAAACAGTTCGTATAGAAGTCTATCTAGGCACCATGGTGGGTCTCGTTAGCAACCCTTTGGCTTGTACTCCCGTTCCAACAATCAAGTAAACCAAAAAAGGTCGTGATTATTGTGGTTGTCACCATGACTGACACTAAGAAAGCCACCCCTCAAACCTTGGACCTCTCCAAGGCACAAACATCTTAGACCGGGGGCAAGCATCAGTCTTACAACAGGTTCCCGCTCTCTAAATATATAAATCAAAGAACACGCTGGACAGGAGATGCACGAGAGGTACTATGCTTTGTAAAAACCCCATTTTAATTCTGGCAAGTTTTATGGTTTCCTGAACCCTTAGGATAACACTTAACCTAGTAAACCCAAAGCTATAGTTCACACAACCTACGTTGCAACCCAAAACCCGTTTGCCTGCTCGGAACCCTGTAGAAACCTTGTTTTGACTCAGATTTGTCTAAACGTTCTGTTTTACCAAATAAATAATTAAAAATAGTAAACAAATTTGTTTTGACCCAAATTTTCTCTGAGAGATTCACAAGACGAGGAAGAAGACACCAAAATTGAACAACATCAATTTGGACAAGTTTTGATTTAGGCAACACGGAGCGTGCTTCCCAGGTGACAAAGGGCGTGTCACCCAAGTCATCCTACAATTGCCTTGTTTGACCAAACAAATCATTAAAAATAGTAAAAAAATTCGTTGTAACCCAAATTTTATTGAGAGCTTCACAAGAGGCTAAGGAACACACCAGATGTGAAAAATCTCAATTTGGATAAAAATTGCTATGTACGACACCAGGCGTGCCGCCCAAGCGACACGACTCGTGCTACCCAGGCGACACGTCCCATGCCGCCCAGATTTGTATCTCCAAAAACATGTTTTGACTGGGGGGATTTGTTTGTTGCGGGAGGATATCATTCCCAATGGATTTTGACCTTTATAAACTATCTTTTCTTGGAATTTTGAGGGGAAATAGAGAAAATCCCTAGCAGAGAAAAAAGAAATATAAGAGATAGAGAGAAACCTCAGAGAGATTAGAAAACCTAGAGACAGCTTCAAGGAACCCCCAACCTCCTGGAACTTCAATCCTTAAGCCTGAGAGACTCTAGACCTAGGACACCTAGAACAGTCTATAGGGCACAACTACCCGATACTAAAAAGACTTGATGGATAATATTCAGATCATAGAGAAAAAAGAGGATCGGTTCTGATACGGGCGAGCACCAGAAGGCTCGGGAGTCCTGGGCTATCCGGCCCGATTCGGTATCATTTTCTTCCATTTTATCTATTTTTATTTTATTGTTTTCAACTTATTTTGATTTGTTTGTTTACTTAAAAAATCATATTTTTTAACGTCTTGGATCATGTTGGCCCTGCCACAGATCTGAGAGTAGATCTGCTCGTTTTCCAGCAGATCTGACCTCAGATCTTAATTCAATTTGTCCCACCTTCTCTACCACATTATTTTAACCATTTTATTTTTTATTAGTTTAAGGTGTTAAGATCTGAGAGATCTTCACCACCAGATCTTCGGCACCCCACCGTGGAGCCTTTCGAGCTTGACTCCAGAGCCAAAATACAATTTTTATTCATCGTTTTTCACTATTTTCAGTCACAAAAAGTCTAAGAAGTTGGCAGTAACAAGGATCTTGGGTTTTGGTGCTTCAAAAATCTGATTTTTCTCAGTGACATCAGCCGTGTCTCTTGCGCGACACCACCAGTGCCACCTAGATCCAGGGTAACACTCCCCATGTTGCCCAAAATTCAAAAGTTTCGAAATATTCTAAAACTTTGCAAATATATTCCTAGGGGTTTATTCTGACTGTCAAAAAATTTTTAATGCAAATTTAAAATTTTAAAAATAACAAACAAATATTTTACTGTTCTGTCTACACTATTCTACTTTACTCTATTTTAATTTATTTCATCATAAGTAAGTTTTTTCATACTTATTCCAAGTTTAAAGTTGTCTTATTTCATCAATATTAACAAGATAAAAATTTAAAAAAGATAACCTTTTTTGGGCGACTCTATTTGCCTTGTGCGACACGAGGCGTTCCGCCCAGACGACACAGGGTGTGCCGCCCAGACGACACAGGGTGTGCCGCCGAGGTTCAGGGCGACACGCCCTCTGGTGCCCCCCTTCTCCCAAGTTAGAGTTTTTTGAAATTTTTCTAGCTGGGTCCTGGGACTCTCTTGTAACTGTCCACAAAATTTCAGAGCAAAATAAAACTTTTAAAAATATCCAAAAAATATTTTGCTTCAGATAGGTCTATGTTGTTTCTGAATCTTTTATTTTATTTTAGTTTATTAATTTTGATTGAAACCATGTTTTCCCTGCTTTCACCATTCTTAGTTTAAATTTATTTCATCAAGGTTAAAAAAGATAAAAAAATTTTAAAAAAATAAAATTAATATACATCGAGGGCTGCTTGCATCCTCCCAAAACCGTGTCCCATTAGAGTCACCCTCTACTCGGACCTCGGTCGACATAGCACGGACCGTGCCTGGTCTCATTGTTCTGACTTTACATTCATAGGGGTTGCTTACCCCTCCATCTATACTATGCTTCAAGCGAGTTTCGCTAGGAAGCATGCATCGCTAAGCACAATCAGTGCGGAGCGCTCACTTATTTCCTTTCTTGTTTTGTGTTCATTGTGCGCTTAAGATTATTTTAATTGTGTGATTCTTTACATACTATAGCACACACCTGACCAAGAGTGCTCAAGAAACTAGCAAACAAATATTTAAAAAACCTCCAAAATCTGCGTTAACGGTGTGAGGGGAACCTAGCATTGTGAGCCGAGGCGGTTGGGATTCGCGTAACTTTAACTGTGAGCGCCCCTCAAAAATCCTTTCCCTCAAAGTAACTTCGTGTGTAGTAGAACCTGGTGAACATCCTATAACAGGAGGCCAGCACCTATGTGAGGACCTACATCAGCCTAGCCGCTTTTCAATAGTTAGGAACCCGCTCTCAAGCCAAGCCTACCTATAATCATATTAGGTCAAATGTTTTCGTGTGCTTACTTTCTTATTTTTGTTGGTTAATCTTAGATACCATTCTGGACCCGCTTTTAGTCCGAGCAGATCTCTCTGGGTCCAAGTCCAGGCTTGTACCCATCTTAGCCCAGGTCCGAACGGGGTTTCGCCTTGGTCCGAACTTAGGCCCCCTTAGGGTCCGAGCCGAAGTCTCATTCCTAGCTCATCCTTGATCCAGTCTGGGTCCACACTTAGTCTGATCATCAAAACTCTTTGGGTCCAAGTTCAGACTTATTCTCAGCTTAGCCCAAGTTCGAACTAGATCACACCAAGGTCTGAACCTCAGCCCCCTTTTGGTTCGAGCCAAGGGCTCATGCCTAAACTAACTTTGATCCAATCTGGGTCCACACCTGGTCTTATTATCACAACCCTCTTGGTCCAAGCCCTGGATTGCACTCAGCTCAGTCCAGGTCTGAACAAATCTCACAACTAGGTCTGAATCCAGACCCACTCTTGATCTGAGCCGAGACTCATACCCATCTAGTCCAGGTCTAGGTTCTGCATAGGTCTAAGCTTAGAGTTACCTCTAGAGTTAGACTAGGTTACCCTAGTTCAGGGTTCAAACAAAAACCCATTGAGTCTAACAGGTTTCATCCAGTCTTGTTCTAGCCTTGATCTTAGTTAGGGTTTTGCCCTTAGGGACATAATAGGTCTACCATGAGGCGTCGAGTCTAGATCTCACTAAGTCTAGGAATTATGACCAATGGCAGAGTAAAGTCCAACCCTATGGCCACTGCTCTGTCTAGATCCATAGAACCTAGTCACTCCGAGAGGCTCCATCACAGTGCTCTCTCACAAATCATCCATAGCACTTGTATCAGTGAGCCGACTCTCGACCTGCATAGAACCAAACCTAGCTGTCCAAGCCACCTTCAAGGCCACCCTGTAGAAGTCATTAGCGAATAGGTTAATATGGTTCGTAGTACCTTAAATAGTCAAGGGATCAAGTCGGGGCAATCCTCCAAGAAAGACATAGGGGTTAACCTTAAATCTAGTCGGCACAACAAGAATAAGGCCTCGGCCCAAATCTTAGAGTCAGCTGATCTTAATCAAATGAACCCCGATGGTCTTATGGCTGCCCAACATTCTAGTTTTGGCAATCAGCCAAGTAGTGGGTGAGTGGGTTCATATACAACTAGAGAAAGTCTACCCAAAAAACCCATCACCAGTGAAGATCAGATTTTTGACGTAACTTGATATAAGGACAATTCCAAAGTGCATGCTTACTTTCAAGACCTCTTCAATAGAGGATACACCATCCAGCGTACTTAATCCAGGAAAGTCAGGTCAGAAGCTCAAACCAGGATGATCCTAGAGCTATTAGTCTGCTAATTGAACCCACTACGTGCCAGAGGTTCAATTCCAATCATCACTTGAGCCGAAGATTACCTAGAGGGTAGACTCCCACTGGTAGTAGTCATGGCATTCCTTCATTCTTTCGGTTCAATGCTAGAGCAAGAGAATACCCTAACCCTAGGGATAGATCATCTAATCAAGGTCAGGTTCAAGTAGCCCTAGCTGCCCAAGTTCAGAGGTCTAGTTTTCATAGTAGCTTGAGTCGTTTATCTCAGTTAAGCAGTTATCCTATCCTGCAGGCGTCCTAGCATGGCCAAGCTGTGCAACCTCTGAGTTATGGGTATGTTCTGACCCAATTCAACTCGGATGAGCCTACAAGTCGACGACTGACACATCAAGTTCAACACATTCCTCAGACTCCGTCCTTGGGGAAACCCACTATATGGGAACAACAGCTGGTTCATATGAGTCACATACCACAAAATCAAGTTCCACAGACCATACAAACGAGCTAGCACATAGCTCAACGATGGCTCAATTTGCTTGTATGAAACACCTCCAAGACTCTTTAGAGAAAATGGGAATATAGGATTTCTCCACTCTTAAGTCTTATGTACAAGAAATTTTAGGAAACCTAGAAGATGTACTAGTGGAGTTTGTGATGCCACAGTTAAAAAACAGATTTTCAGGAAAAGAGGATGCTACGGCACACATCAACGCCTACTTATTGATGGTCCACACACTATGATACTGACCCAACCAACTTAAGGTCACGTTCTCGCATAGCTTTAAAGAAGAACCCTTAATGAAGGAGGACCCTCGAGCAACTCCTGATGAAATGTTCAGGCAATTTTCCTCCCGCTATAGTGGAGGAAGTCCAAGACCCATCACCCTTGGTGAGTTAACTTCCACGAAACAAAAGTCGGACGAGTTTCTTTCCCTGTTTATGACCAAATTCAGAGAGCATGATATGTAAGTCCTTGAAACTCTAATCCCTGAAGCCGCGAACGTAAGCATATCATTAGAGAGTATGACTCCAGAATATATCACGTTCTTCAGTGAGGGGGCAGTCCCTTACCCATTTGATGTTATGCTTGAAAGAATATCGATATGATTGATCCAAGGAAGACAAAGCTGCAGACGAAAAACCTCTCAAGAAGGTGAGGTGAACATGATCAAGAAAAGCAACCCTTCTGCAAACCATTCACAAAGAAAGACTAAGATTCATTCTACCACATGGAGAATGCAGACTTCCTCACCAATTGGAATTCACTCCCATTGATGTGCGTATGACCAATGTCAAGAAGAAGTTGCTTAAGGCAAGGCTGGTAGAATTACCGACAGCAGCCAACATTCCTCCTTTCCATGGAGGCGATACATCTCAATGGTAACAAAATTATGCCTATAGCATGGAGGAATATTGAGCTTTCAGACATAGAGTTCAAGATCTTATCGATAACGGCATGATAAGTGTAGAAAAGGAAGATGTTGACGGTAAAGAGGAATCAGAAACTAATGTCATCATGATTAACTCAAGAGAATCATAAGTTGTGCCCAAACCCGAAAACATCTACAAAGGCCTTGGAGCATAAGCAAAAATCAATTGGAAGTTCTAGTAGCTCAAGAACAAAGCCAGCATAACTTCACCTAGTAGTTAATGACTAAGGATACTCAATATCAAAGCAGTGAGGATGATCTTAGCTCCAACCCCACAACTGAAGAAAGGGGAAAAGAAAGGGGTATCTCACATGGAATTCCAGTCCCAGATACACTCACAAAAGTGACGCAAGAAACTTCCGTCATCAAGAGTCACACTAAGGCATATGAACCCTTCAACCTGTATTTTCAAGTTAACACAATAAATGGTTCATACATGTGCGGCAACGAATCAAACTCGCAATAGGAATATGAACTCGAGCATAAGCTCAACGAAGGTTTTGAGGCTTTGAACTCCCAAGCCCATGATGATAAGAAAAACCTTAATTCTGGAACAATAATTCGTGAGGGGGCAAATAAACAAGTGCTAAAAAGAAGCCCTTTACCCCAAAACCATGACGACTCACCTAAGTGGGTTCAATATGACGAGGAGGACTGTTTGAACGTGTTTTTCATCACCTTGGTCCTTGGTAGGATGTAGCTTAATAAAGCCTACGATCCCAACAATCTTAGAATAGCCTCTGCATTACTGAAGATCGTCATCAGCATTTCAAAAGACCACCTGCCAAGTTTCATCATAATCAGACATGTCTAAGGCAGCGAACACAAAGAAACAGTTTTCAAAAAATTTACCTCTAGCACCTTGAAATGGACCCTACAACTTGAGCTACATTTCGGTGTCTCAACTCCCTATGGCACCATCGCTATTGGATCCAACAGGGTCAAAAACTCTGATGGGCCAAGTTTCGACTTGATCAGAGATACCAAACAAAGATATGAGCAAAACATTGAAACATGAGAGGTCACACACTTTTCCCGTATGGCCTCACTGCACCAAAACACTATTAAAGGTGGCTATTTTTACAGTCATGGGCAGTCACTTTCGAGCTCGTAACTCACTCATTCTACGTCGAATCACTCCTAAATTTGGTGAGCGTATTCATCTCATCGAGACGAACAATTCGATATGTGGCATGCCCTGAGACGATATCCCCAAAGGGAAAAAATCTAGAGAGAAGTTTCCGATCCGTGAAGAAGTTTCCGAAATTTCAGCAGCGACACACCTCCCTCGATGAACCAAATCACGACGCTCGCGCTACGGATCGACATAAAACAAATTCCATTGTGTGCGTAAGGTTCAGGGCTATCATTGGAATGAACCACATACATGATGGATGGTAAGATTTCATGCATGAAGACAATGAAGTTACTAAAATTTCTGCTGCCGAATTACAGATTCTGGCCAAAACTCAAAAGTTGCAAAATTTTCGTTCGGGCATCAAATCATGCTCCAATTATTGCCACACGATCGTGATGGCATGCTTAGTGTGTTATAATGAAGAAATCATAGAAAAAACATTAAGGAAAGACCTCACTATCGATCCAAAGTTTCCAAGATTCAAACAAATTTAAAGTCTTGTGATCATGACTCAAAAACATGATTCATGGCTCGAAGTTGGTATCAAAACAATCGTCACATCGAGCCCTACAAGAAAACAATAATCTTTCAATCAAACAGGTATTAGAACAACCTCAGATCAGCCACGGAAGATCACACAAGTTCTCGGGTAGCCACAGGGACTGTTTTGGAATTCCACACATTGTAGGTAGGGGCAAAACAATTATTTTTACACCCATTTTTAGAATTTCTTTTAATTCAATTAAATCTTAATTTTCATCAATTAGGTCTAATTTTGATCAATCCGCCCATGTTTGGGCACAACTTTATATAAATAGGCACTGCCTCATTGTAAAAGCCCCCCTAGCCAAGAAAAAAATGTTAGCCTTTAGCTAATTTTTTGAGAAGATTGAATAGAAATTTTGATTCCTTGCTTGAGACTGTGAGTACGACTTGGAGAAAGAGAGAGGAGAGAGAAGAAAAGGGTCGGTATCCTTCGAGCATGTAACTCTCTTTTTTCTCTCTCTTCTCTCTTTCTCTCTTTCTCTCTCTTCTCTCTTTCCCTCTCTTCTTTCTCTCTCTTCTCTCTCTTTCTTCTCTTTTTCTCTCTTCTTTGTCTCTTCTCTCTCTCTCTTTCTTTCTCCTTTCTCTCTCTTCTTCCCTCTCTCATTTCTCTCTTCTTCTCTTTCTCCTCTCTCTTCTTCTCTCTCTCTTTCTCTCTTTTCTTTCTCTTTCTTCTCTCTTTCTCTCTCTTCTTCTCCCTCTTCATCCACCAGTCGACAAGACCTAGCCTCAGTTGGTTTTCTCTCTATTCATCTACCAATTGGCGAGACGTAGCACTGGTTGGTTTTCTCTCTATTCCTCTCTCAGTCGGTGAGACCTAGCACTGGTTGGTCTTCTCCCCTCTTTGTCTATTAGTCGGAGAGACCTAGCACTGGTTGGTTTTCCCTCTCTTCCTATGTAAGTCATCGAGACTTAGCACCGATTGATCTTCGCACCAGTTGGTTTCCTCTCTCTTCGTCTATCAGTCAGTGAGACCTAATGTTGATTGATTTTCTCTCTCTTCCTCTACACATCGGTGAGGCCTAGCGTCGGTTGTCTTTTCTCTCTCTGCCAATCAATGAGGCCTAATGCTGGTTAGTCTATTCCCTCTCTTCTTCTGCCAGATGGGGAGACTAAGCGCCTGTGGGTTCCCTTCCTCTCTTCTCATCTGACACAGTTGGCAAAACCTAACACCGATTGCTTCCTCTCTCTCCCATCTCCTGAAACAGTCGATGATGTCTAGTACTGACTACATCTCCTCTTCCTTCTCTCCGCTTATGTCTATCCTCTTCTTCTCTTTAACCATTCCTCTGCAGCTCTCTTGTTTGACCAAGAGGGATTGAGGTTAGCATCTCATGACAGTCCTGTAGTCTAGCCATAATGTTGTTGCGTCAGGTTCGCTTGGCCTGCTTTACTACCATGATAGACCGACCATCGCGCCTAGGTAGTCGATATCGATAATAACATCTAGTAGCGATCTCGTGAGCCGGTCTTAGTTACCGAGGCCATTTCGCCACGACGTTATGTCAATTATCCACCAGCCTAGTCACTGCCTTAACCTTCTCGCTTGTCGAATCCTTCTCTCCCCCTGCCTTTCTTTCTTCTTTTTGAATACGCATGCTTGCATACGTTCATAAAAGAGGAAAAGGGTGAGGCTAGACCCACCTGTCCCATAACCTTTGCTATAGATGTGTGTCATTACAGAAAGTAAGAAATAAGAAAAATATGAGCCAAGGGAGGCGATTTCGAACCAGTTTCATTACTAGGGGGTTTTCTTCATGATCTGAGAGGGTGCCCATGCGAGTCAGCCCGAGTAAGTCCCGAACCCACCTTTTAAATTCCTCTCTCACCGGTTGTTAACACCTGCCCCCGTTTTCGAATGAGGTTCCTGAGAGAGCGATCTCACGAATGTCCCGTGTCTTCCCCGAAACCTGAGACGTGAGCCACCCGATCCCCCAGGGATCCGAAGAGCGAGATCGAGGCACCTAACCAGCTTTGCGACTCCACTTGGGACTTACTACCCCTTAGTCGGATCATTCTTGTTTGGCTAGTTTCTTCTTTATTTATTTTCAATCTCTTTTCACATTCACTTATGGCTGTTCTATAACCCATTTATCCAAATCGAGGATTTTCCTATCCCCTTATTGGAGAGTGTCCCTAGGGAACAAGGTCCTTCGACTTCGTTTCCAACCATCCACTTGAGCAAAGACCCCTTGTCTAGCTCCCAGGTCTTAACCTGGACCGGTGTGAGGAGGGACTTGAAGGTCCCTTGTTCCCCATCTCTTCGCTCTGGTGGAAACTCCACCAAGGTGCCTTACATGGGGGGCACTTATGTTGCCCCACAGAGCATGCACCCAGCCACCGACAAATCACTTGCCGGTCATGTTTCTGAGGTACACTGGAAGGCTGCCCAATCCCTTTTGGCAGAAGGCAACCAAGTTGCCATTGCTTCTGTCGGTTACCATAAGGCTACCCCCCACATTCCCACAACATTGGTTTCTATCCTTAGAGGCTCAACACATCGAGGTGGAGACCATGGGTCACCCACTCGAGTCACACTTTGGGGTAACCCTTCTGTTACCTTGAATTCGCGTCCAAGATCGAACCTTTCAAGGTCAGATCCTGCACACGCTACTCATATGCATCTCACTGCTCGGGGAACCATCATTACTGCGCTAACCTGATTACAGAGGAGATGACCTCCCCGTCCTCCTCCCATGCACACACAAGCGCACCCTGTAAGGGGCAGGCCTACACCTGTTCTCTTACAAACACCTACTCGTAGTTCTCGGCCTCTTAAGGCTAGCTCACCTGCACAAGCCCCGGTGGACAAGCGTTGCCATCTCAGGCCTCCCCTTATCCTTGACTCAAGCCTCCTTATGAGTCAACCCTGCTCCCGCTTGCTCCTTCTTCATCGAGCAAGCACCTTCAACCTTGGTACTCAAAGGTTTTCCCCATGAGTACCATCCTAAACCAGCCCCAACACTTTAGACATGTATCTGAAGCTCATAAGAGAGCTCGGGGCATGGACCCTACAGAAGATCGAGTCCTTCATCCTCCTCGGCCCAAGATGACTCCAGTTCCTTACCCTCATCCCTTGCCACACCTGACAGAGATAGCTCTCTCCTGTGCAAGAAGAGTTGACCAACCACGACCTAGATTGTAGTTTTGGCAAGTGGTTCATCAAAACCTCAAGGCTAAACGTGACAGAGGTCTGCAAATTTTGACTAGGAAGGTGACCAAGGCAGTAAAAAAAACCAATTTTGACAAGCCTCGTCACTTGAATCGCTTCTATGCCTTTCAGACAATGAAGCCTGAAGAAGAGCTCTATGAGCCCTGTGTTGTGGTTACTGTCATAGAAGAAGACTCAGCTACTCAATAACCATGGTCTCAAGACCATCGGGAATCGGCCCCGCAGCCATGGTCCCAACACCGTCGAGAACCAGTACAAATATGATCTGCTTACAAAAGACGATTTTAGTTAGAGGATACTGACCGGTTACTGACTATCCTATCACGTTCGACCTGTCAAGCTCACAAACCTTCTATCGCCACTAACTTTGACCTCCCTAGAGAAACGGTCAGCATAATGGTCGTACGCCAGCCTAGTGATGCACAGGAGGATCACATGAACAAGTTTAAGGATATGATGCATGCGATGATGGAAAAGATCGATCATATTGACGCTGCATGCTAGTCGGCTAGCCATGAGGTCAATTTCCATAACTTTGATGGTATACCTCCACGACAACTTCCTCCATCTACCTCGCAGGACAATTTTGTCCTTCATCCAATCTCTCAGTCTGATATTGATGCTATAATCACCCATAGCCTAAAGAACAGATAAATTCCAGGCATACAGGGGGCGACGCCTTATCAAAGACCATACCCCTCATATATCGATCAAGTCTCGTTCCCCTCAGACTATAAGAATGGGAAGTTTCCTTTATTCGGTGGAACCACCTCCCCAAACTAGCATATTGCCCACTTTCAGGTGGCATGTCGGGAAACGGCAGCTGACGGGAGACTTCTCCGCTAGTTCGTCGAGACCCTTGATGGCCCAACATTTCAATGCTATGCCCGACTTCCTCCAAACTCAGTGCATACATGGGAGGAGATGGAGAAACTGTTCTATCAACGCTTCTATGAGGTCGAGAGAGAGGTTGAAACCATCGAGCTTCTCACCCTGACTCAAGACCCGATGAGCCTATAGATTAGTTCATATCAAGATGGAGAAACTTTGCTTCCTACTATATTAACCCTATGCCCGAGAGGAAGCAGTCCAAACTTGAAATCGCTCTACATATCGAGGCCTCCAATCCAACCTCCATGTCAGAGTTGATCTCTAATCAGTTCACATGGAAAGTTTGTCGCGCTATCATGGTGTGACAGTAAGTAACTGGGGCAATGGTAGCTCGCGGAATAACACACGGGGTAGCCAACAGAAGGGGTAATCAGTGCAGCCGTCATGGTCACTGATTCAAAGAAGGCTCCCCCCTAAACTTTGGATCTCTCTAAAGGGGTAACCGCAGCAACAGTAACACCCCAGGCTGGTAAGCAACGTCCGTCTTACAATCAGGTACCTCCACCAGCCAATTTTGATCATAATGATTATCTCTCCAGGCATAGGAATAACGTTTATCCATTCGAGAAGGATTGGGTCCTTGCATTGTTTCAGTTAGTATTGGAGCAGAATATGATCCAACTTTCAGAAACCAAGTAGCCCGAGCAATCTGGCCTTGACAATTAGGCGAATTATTGTGCTTACCATCGGAGGATTAATCATCCTTTGGATGAATGCTACACGCTGAAGGACATCATTGAGGCCCTGATTTAGAAGGGTCAGATAAAGCTTGATAACCTAAAGAAGGCCTTTGGGGCAGTTGAGGCCTCCCATGTTGTAACCATCCGGGAGGAGGATAAAGTGCTTAGAATTCTCTATACCTTCTTCATTACAATGGTTCAGGAAGGCATAATCATACCGAAGCAGGCATGGCAACCCCTTAGCCTTGTTAAGGGGACTGAAGATCATTGGTGTCCATACCCTCAGATAAGAGGTCATTACTTGTTAGAATGGAAATCTTTCCTCGACATATTCGCAAAGAGTATGCAGAAGTATCAAGAATTCTACAATCTTCCCATAAGTGATCCTCAAATCACTTCCTCATCGGGGCAAAAAGATATCACAAGGTAGGACCTTCCCATCAATGACTCAGACCCTGTGGAACCCTCAACGTCCCAGCCATGGATGATCTATCATGGCTGAAGCAGACTCAAATCTTTGAGGCGAGAAGCAGTTCATCAGGCTAAGGCTGTTCACCAGCCCAGCAAGACGAATCACAAATTACCTCAGAAAACCAAAAAAATACGGGCATCAAGGGCTACTGGCTGAAGAAATAAGACCTCTCAACCCATAGTCAAGTAGGAATTTCTCAGGCCCCTTCCTCCGTTGCCAACTTTGTTGGACTTAATCGATAGCACGATCATTTACCCTTCTTCATCCTATCAAGAAGAGGTCCCATGGAATCTTCCACTCAGCAAACGTCCGATAAGGGTTAGGACATTAAAAGCACCCCCGAATGGTCTGAGCAAGGGAAAGACCTAAAAGATCCCCTCCACCCATCCAATCTTGGTGATGACATAAAAGCCTGCCTAGATCGGTTTGATGAGGGGAACGACCTTAAAAGTTCCTCACTTTTCAACCCCTCTCCACCTTCTTCTCCTGTTTCTCATTATCTGTCTTCTGCTGATACGACCTTGATGTATTCAGACTTTGAGGTTATCGATCAAGAATTCAAAGAAATCAATAGAAGCAGGATGCAGCGGAAGCAATTGAGAAAGATCGTGGCATAGGCAGCATGATTCTCAACAGTTGCTGAGGCCCTGGCTACTAAAGCCAAGGCCGAGCCACCTTCATCAAAGAAGCGCAAGAAGTTAAAGCCAAAGAAGAGAGAATCAAGAGGACAAAGCTTCTATTCTCAGGAGGCTTGCCACATGATACAAGTCTATGAAGAACCGCTTGGCTTAGAGCAAACACTCTTGGCATCTGTATAAATATCGTATGGTTCGTACGAATACACTCTTCACATCATCATCATTGAACGTCAATTCCCCTCTAATGTTCAAGACAAGCCTCTTTAACCTGACGTGTTCACCGCGTTTGAGGTTGACCCGTCCTCCACTCGATTCGAGGAAGGTGCAGAAATTATGACCAACTTTGGACCTCTATCAGAGGTAGAAATGTTAGGATCATGGGTCTTTGCACTTGAGATTGATCAAAACATATCTAAAAACGACGATAAAGAACTGCAAGAGGCTCCAAAAGAATGCGAAGAATGTGTTCCGGCCATAGCTAACGAACTTGACGAAATAAATCTTGGAGACAAAACAGATCCTAGACCCACTTTCATTTCAACGAATATGTCTCTAGGAGAAAAATAAGATTTCACTACCTTCTTGAAAGCAAACTGAGACATTTTTCTTGGCATTATCGTGAGATGCCTGGGTTAGCCCCTCAAGTAGCAGTTCACCATCTGGGCATCGATGCAACTATCAAACCAGTCAAACAGAAGTCGAGAAGGTTCAGGCCTGACCTCGACATGCAGATAGACGGCGAGATAACTAAGCTCAGATAAGCAAGTCAAATACCCGAAATGACTAGCAAATGTCTTTTCGGTCAAGAAAAAGAATGGTCAAATCAGAGTGTGTATTGACTTTCACGATTTGAACACCACTTGTCTTAAGGATGACTTCCCATTTCACCGAGATGCTCATCGACTCTACCTTCATGGACGGATACTCCGGGTATAATCAAATAAGGATGGTGCCCGAAGATGAAGAGGCCACCACATTCTTAACTCTGAAAGGGGTCTTCAATTACACAATGATGCATTTTGGATTAAAGAATGTTGAGGCCACATATCAGAGAGCA
>NW_006499751.1:6573699-6615385 GCF_000471905.2 Amborella trichopoda | reverse complement strand
GAAGGACCTTGAAAAAGTATTTGAGCGACTACATCTTCATCAACTTAAAATGAATTCGCTGAAATGCGCTTTTGTCGTGCACTCTGAAAACTTCTTGGGGTTCATCGTCAGACATCGAGGACTTGAAGTTGAGCCGATTAAGATCAAAGCAATCCAAGAAATGTCGTCTCCCACTACACTTTGAAACTGCGCTCTCTTCAAGGGCAACTGTCATACATTCGCAGGTTCATCTCGAACCTCTCAGGTCAGTATAAACCCTTTACGCATCTGCTAAAAAAAGATATCCCATACATCTGGGATGAAGCATGTCAGGCAGCCCTTGACGACATCAAGCATTATTTGGTCAACCCTCCAGTGCTCTCTACACCTGTATTGGGAAACCCCTCATTTTGTACGTGACTGCTCTAGACAAGTCACTTAGAGAATTGTTGGCACAAAACAATGAAGAGGGAAAGGAGACTGCATTATATTACCTCAGTCGTAGGATGCAAGGAGCCGAGAGGAACTTTCCCCCTATTGAGAAGATGTGTCTGGCTCTGATCTTCATAGTACAAAAACTTTGTCATGACTTGCTTGGTCATGAAGTAAAATTTCTCATGACACGTCCATATTTGTCGGGACGCCTTGCCAAGTGGGCATTATTACTGATGGAGTTTGACGTCACATATGTCCCACAAAAGGCCATCAAGGGCCAGGCCTTGGCTGACTTTCTAGCAGCACACCCCATGCCGGTCGAATCTCCTCTATCAAGCGACCTCCCTGATGAAGAAGAATTATGTGCTGACCTTGCTCTTGTGTGGGAATTATACTTTAACGGAGCCTTCCAATCAGAACAAGGAGGCGCTGGAGTAGTATTTCTGACTCCTATAGGAGGAATACTACCGCTTTCTTTCTCTCTCACTCAATCCCGTTCTCATAATAAAGCAGAATATCAGGCCCATATAATCAGACTCAAGATAGCTTTTGATCTCGACTTGGAGCATCTCAAGATCTACGACGACTCTGACTTGGTTATCTGACAGCTCAAAGATATTTATGATGTAGGAAAAGACACCCTCAAGCCTTATCACGATACTGTAAAACCATATATGGCCCAATTTGAAGACGTATCCCTGAGTCACATCCTCAGGAGGCTAAATTCGCAGGCCGATGCACTTGCAAAACTCGATGCTATAATTCAATTGTCCTCATCAGGACCCAAGCTTGTTTGGGTGGCGGAATGGAGACACATCGAGCTAAGAACTGAAGTCCATACGTATGACAAGAGAAATATCTTCCCCGAGTGTCCTCCTTATCCATTTGGAGCACTTCTATCATACAAAGAAGTAATCTAGACTGAATAAGAAATAGCACAGAGTCAAGGAGCTAAGGGTCGAAATCAAGAACCATAGTTCTTTGACCCAACATGCATAGAAATTAAGCCGGTCTAAGATTGGAGAGACCCCATTACTAGCTTTCTAAAACAGGGCAGGATCTCGAAAGAGCGTGACGATAGTAACAGTATACGTCGAATGTCCACCAAGTATACCCTCCTTGAAGGTGATGTTCTCTTTAGATGGTCATTTGACCGAATTCTTCTCAGATGTGTCGACATCCAAGAGGCAAATAAGGTAATAGAAGAAGTCCACTTAGGCATTTGGGAGCAGCACCAGTCCAGGCCTAAGCTCTATGAACGAATACGTAGGCTGGGATACTATTGGCCTTCTATGATCGTTGATTCCTTAAGCTACACTAAAAAGTGCTAGGTATGCTAAATACACTCCAGCCTGGTTCACTAGCATCCAGAGCCCTTACACCCTACGGTTGCGTCATGGCCCTTATCACAATGGGTATGGATATCGTGGGGTTCCTCAATGGGCCATGTTTTCATCCTAGCTGCAACAGATTATTTCGCTAAGTGGGCTGAAGTCGCCCCCCTTAAGCAAGTTCTTAGGACAACGATGGCCTACGTTTTTCAACATCATATCATATACCGCTTCGGAGTGCCTGACCGGATCATATCTAACAATGGCCCTCAATTTAGGAGTCATCACATTGATCGCCTAGTTAACCAGCTCAGTCATCACATTAGTTGACGCTTTCAGTAAGACTCTATGCAATGTTCTAAGAAATTCAGTATAAAAAAGAAGGAAGAACTAGCATGAGAAGCTTCCCGAAGAATTGTGGGCTTCTCGCACTACTATATGAAATGCTACTGATTCCACTCTTTATTCTTTGGTTTATGGGGGTGAAGTAGTTTTACCTCTCAAAATACAAAACCCTTCATTGCGAGTATCTATTCACCAGGTAATAACCGAAGATGAGAGAGTCACGCTCCAGTATCAAGAATTGGATGCACTCGATGGAAAGAAACTAGAGGCTCAGCAGAACCATGAACTCAACCAAGGGAGAATGAAGAGGACTTTTGATAAGTCTGTCAAGATCCACTCATTCACTCGTGGTGATTTATTCTTAGCCGTCAAGAGGCCTATTGTTGTGCATGGCTGGCGTAAAGGGAAGTTTGAGCCTAAGTGGGAACTTCCCTTTATAGTAAAAAAGGTCTCACCTAACGGAGCTTACAACCTAAAACATCCTGGTGCAGAAGAGGCAATGCACCCTATCAATGGGTGATACGTAACGAAGTACTATCCATGATGTGTAGACAAGCAAGATAGTCCAAACAAAATGCTAACTTTTTTCTTTTATATTGCAGTAAAAATGAGTTACAAGTTACAAGAACCCGTTATTAGGGAGGTTACAAGTTTCTTGCGTCTAAGGATAAGAGGACGTTACAAACCAAAAGTTGTGCTTTTTCTCTTGCATTTGAGAGTAAGAGGACGGTTACAGGCAAAACAAATGCCTATCCCATGACGAAGACGCAAACCGACAAAGGAAGGACCTCCTCATGAAGAAGAAGCGAAACCACTTAGAGAGTTAGCTTTAATTCGTCTGACAAGTAAGAGGATGGTTACAGGCCAAAAGACAAAGCAGAGCCACTCCAAGAAGTTAGCCTCAGTCCATCCGATGTATATGTCAAACATATATGCCAGATACCTCATCTGACGTGTATCCCAAACATACGACGTAGGATCCATTCGACGTGCATATCAAACAAACAAGAAGGGCTGCCCTGGCAAGGAGCTGGCCGATGATGAAAAGCATGCCCAATTCACTGTGGATGCGCTTCCACAGAAAAACATCGACCTCACTATTATTCTGAAGGATTTGGCTTCCAACAGGTACCACAAGCCATGCCCCATCCTTCGCCACTTTTTTTCGGCCCATGGACATCACCGTATGTAGCTTATCGCCGAGTGTCGTGAACCCTGCACGTGAGTTTCCGACATATGCGAGTGTCAGTAAGTCACTCGAAAACCATCCCGCCTATCTTTTTAGCCTGGACTTCACCAGAGTCAAACCAGAAGGCTTTTGCAGGCTTCTTCTAAGTCACCAAAAACCTCTACGACACCACAATAGTGTCGAAAAACTTTCACAACTGTCAGGAAACCCCTTAAAAAATCCTTGGAAAGCCCTCAAAACGTACGGAAATACTCACTGATGTGTTTCCCGTCTCCTCCCGAAAGAAAAAGCGATAGCCGGAGCCTCCTCTTCTTCCCAAAAAGATTCTCATAAAGCTCTCCTTTCCCTACTACTATCTCCGCAAACTCACCGAATCCTTAGCGAGGTTTGTTCAACGAAGGTCTTCTCTGCAAGACCCTTGAATGAAAGCCTGCTATCTGCCGAAGAACCTTCCCTACAGAGACTGTTGTTGAAGTCCCACTGCTTGCTGAAAACTTCAACCGAGCACTCTCTCCTCAAGGTGAAAGAAAACTTGCTTAAGTTTTTACCCTTGGTGAAAAATAAGGGAAAAATGGGGTTTACCCCCTTATATAGACTAGACTGCCCTCGAATGTCCCTAAAAAATTGAGAAGTCCAGTTGAATTCAAGGGAAGCCAAGGGACAACAAGCTGGGTCGGGCTTTACACGAGGTCTAAGGTAACTCTCATCAATCGATCCCCAGTGCCGGTTGATGCAATGCTTGGTGGATTTCCAAAACAACGCTCATGTCAGTTGACTTAGCGCCAGGTGTATTTCCAAAGATAATCTTAGCGCCGGGTGTGTTTCCAAATACGATCCTAGCGCCTGTTGACGTAACGCCTAGTGTGTTTCCAAATTAAACCTTAGCGCCGGTTGACTTAACACCGAGTATGTCTCCAAAATTACCCCAGCATGGGTTAACTCAACACAGGTTGTCTTCAGATAATATTATGGGACATTCACAACACTAGCTGAACAGCGCCGGTTGTGTTATGAGAACTCAGCACCGGTTGAATATTCGCAATAAACCATCATCGCTACTCGTGCCGCCGGCCGTATTTCAAGCAATGTATGCCCTACCACTATCCCTAGTGGAGTTGTGTACCCAAGCTAGGATGTGTCATCCCTAATGGACTTGCACCAGGGTCGTTGCACCTAAACTGTTACTTCCCCAATAGAGTTAGGAGTTGTCCCTCGTCCCGCACTAAGAGGCACACCCATACTGTGGCCCATCATCCCCAGTGAAGTTGGGGTCATTCTTACCTCCCCAATACCTAATGATTCATCTTCACACTAAGCTACCTTATCCTTAGGGAGTCGGTCTTTGAAAATATTTTTCATCACCTTGGTCCCTGGTAGGAAGAAGGCCAATAAAGCCTACAAAACAGTGGAAAATTCTTTACCATCCCATAATGGCCCTAGAATTGCTCAAGATT
The DNA here is from genome assembly GCF_000471905.2 of Amborella trichopoda. The sequence continues at coordinate 6,610,652 of NW_006499751.1, read as the reverse complement.
GTCATCAGCACTTCAAAATAGCACCTGCCAAGTTTCATCACGTTCAGACATGTCCAAGGCAGTGAACACAAAGAAACAGTTTTCGAAAAATTGGCTTCTAGCAACCCTTCAATGGACCCTACAACTGGAGTGACATTTTTTGATGTCTCAAATCACTGTGGGACAACTACCATTGGATCCTTCACTGTTGAAAACCTCAATGGGCCAAGTTTCAACTTGATCAGACACTTTAGAACAAAGATATGAGCAAACTATTGAAACGGGAGAGGCTGCACACTATTCCCATACGGCCTCACTGCACTAAAACACCATTAAAGGTGGCTATTTTTAAAGTCATGGGTAGTCACTTTCGGGGCCCGTAACTCACTCATTCCAAGTCAGATCACTCCCAAATTTAGTGAGCGTATACGTCTCATCAAGATGAACAATTCGATATGTGGCATACGTTGAGACAATATCTGCGCAAGGCGAAAATCTAGAGAGAAGTTGCCGATCCGTAAAGAAGTTGCAAAACATTCTGCAGCGACACGCTTCTCTCGATGAACCAAATCATGATGCTTGCACAATGGATCGACGCAAAACCAATTCCATGTGTGCGTAAGGTTCAGGGTTATCATTAGATTGAACCACGTACATGTTGGATGGTTATATTTCTTGCACGAAATAGATGAAGTTACTGAAATTCTGGCCGTTGGATTCCAGATTTCGACAAAAACTCAAAAGTTATGAAATCTTTGTTCGGGCTCCAAATCACGTTCCGTTTGTTGCCACACAATCGTAATGACATGCTTAGTGCGTCACGACAAAGAAATCATGGAAAAATATTAAGGAAAGACTGCACTATCGTTCTGAAGTTTTCAAGATTCAAATGAAGTTCAAGTCTCGTGATCATGACTCAAAGTTGGTATCAAAACAATCGCCATGTCAAGCTCTACAAGAAAATAATAATCTTTCGACCAAATGGGCATCAGGACAACCTCGGGTCAGCCATAGAAGATCACACAAGTTCTCGGGCAGCCACAAGGACTGTTATGAAATTCCACATATTGTTAAGGAAGGGCAAAACTGTCATTTTGTACCCATTTTTTGAATTTATTTCATTCAATTAAATCTTAATTTTCAGAAATTAGGTCTAATTTTAATCAATCCACCCATGTTTGGGCACAACTCTATATAAACAGGCACTACCTCATTGTAAAAGGACCTCACAAAAAAACTTCGGCCTTTAGTTGATTTTTAAGAAGATTGAACATAAATTTTGATTCCTTGCTTGAGCCTGTGAGTAAGTCTTGGAGAGAGGGTGAGGAGAGAGAAGAAAAGGGTCGGTACCCTTCAGGCAGGCAACTTTCTTTTTGTTTCTTCTCTCTTTCTCTCTCTCCTTTCTCTCTATTCTTCTCTCTCTTTCTCACTCTTCTATCTCTCTTCTCTCTTTCTCTCTCTTCTTCTCCCCCTTCGTCTATTAGTCAGTAAGACCTAGTGTCGATTGGTTTTCTCTCTCTTCCTCTGCCAGTCGATGAGATCTATCACCGATTGTCTTTGCTCCCTCTACTAGTCGGCGAGGCCTAGCGTCGGTTGATGAATTCCCTCTCTTGTTTTGTCAGATGGCGAGACTAAGCGCCAATTGGTTCCCTTCCTCTCTTCACATCTGACACAATCAATGAAGCCTAGTGCCAACTGCTTCCTCTCTCTCCCATCTCCTGAAACAGTCTATGATGTCTAACGTCGATTGGATCTCTTCTTCCTTCTTCTCTCTCCTTCTGTCTGTTCCATTCTTCTTTTTAACCCCTACTCTCCACTCTTTTGTTCGACTAAAAGGGATTGAGGTTAGCCTCTCATGGTAGTCTTGTTGTCTAGCCGTAATGTTATTGTGCCAGGATCACTTGGCCTGCTTTGCTGCCACAACAAATCGACCATCGTGCTTAGCTAGTTGATATCGGTAATAACGTTTAGTAGTTATCCCGTGAGCCAATCTTAGTTACCGAGCCCGTTTTGCTACCACATTAGGCCAATTATCCATTAGCCTAGTCATTGCTCTGATCCTCTCACTTGGTCGAATTCTTCTCTCCCATCATCTTTCTTTGTTCTTCTTGAATGCGTATGCTTGTATACGTTCATCAAAGAGAAAAAGGGTGAGGTCGGACCCACTTGTCCTGTAACCTTTGCCATATATGTTTGTGATTGAAAAAAAGAAGAAAATAAGATGAATACGAGCCGAGGGAGGCGATTTCGAACTAGATTTATTATTGAGTGGCTTTCTTCGTGGTCCAAGAGAGTTGGTAACACCCCCTCATTTTCGAACAAGGTTCCCGAGAGAGCGATCTCACAAATGTATCAGGTCTTCCTTGAAACCCGAGAAACGTGTCGCTTGATCTTCCAGGGATTCGGAGGGAGAGATCGACGCACCTAACCAGCTTCGCGACGCCACTAGGGACTTACTACCCCTTAGTTGGATCGTTCTTGATTGGCTAGTTTCTTCTTTATCTGTTTTCATTCTCTTTTCACAGTCAGTTATGGCTGTTGGGTTCTATAACCCATTTACCCGGATCGAGGATTTTCTGATCCCCTTATTTGAGAGTGTCCCTAGGGAACAAGGGCCTTCGACTTCATTCCCTACCATCCTCTTGAGCAAAGACCCCATGTCAAGCTCCTAGGTCTTAACCTGGACCGGCGTGAGGAGGGACTTGAAGGTCCCTCATTCCCCATCTATTCGCTCTGGTGGAAACTCCACCAAAGTGCCTTGCATGGGTGGCACTTATGCTACCCCACACAGCATGCATCGATCCCGACCCAGTTCAGCCCATTTGATGGGATTCTACAGCGGTGAAGAGAGTTTCCTCGGGCCTTGAGTCAAAGCTCGATCCGGCTCATCGTCGTTTGGCTTTCCTTGAATCCGGCCAAGGAGCAGGTAGGGAAAGTCTCTCAGTCAGTTTCTGGCCATGTAGGAGAACTTTTGGCGAGAAACCGAAGGGTCAAGAGAAACAGAACGGTCGTCGAAGGTGGACCGTCACAAGGAAGGCAAACGGTTGTGGGAGGTGGATCGTCATGAGGAAGGCGAACGGTTGGGGGAACCGAATGGTCACAGCAGGTGGTGGTCGGTTGCCCTTGGAAATTGCTCGACCATTAAGCAGGCAAAGAGACTCGGGCTTTGAAAATAAGGAGTCTCGAGAGACGAATAGTCACGACAGAGCCGGCGCTAACAGAAGCACTGCCAGAGCTGATGCAGCCAGTGTTGATGGTTAGAGGCATAACTGGTGCTGTCACTGATGGCACTGATCCTCAAGAAAGGCAGCTGGCGTGAGGAGTTGGGAGTGCATATGGTGCTGGCCTGTGGATGACACAACCAGCGCTGGCTTCAGACAGTGCTCATCAGCACATGTGGCACATTGTGACATGCACTGTGCTGCTATCATGTGGAAATAAATTACATGCGGGGACTGCGTCATTTGTCGATGAGCTACGTTCGGTGCTTTTCATGTGTGGTGTTGACATGGGCCGACAAAAGGTGGTGAATGATGGTAAGGCATGGCTTGCGATACCTGTTGGTAGCCAAATCCTCGAGGACAACTATGAAGTGCATGTTGTTCTATGGAAGGGCATCCACTGTGAACAAGGTATGCTCTCCATCATAGGCAGTTCCTTGCCAGGGCATCCTGCTTTGTATGTTTGATACACACGTCGAATGAATTCTGCCTTGTATGTTTGATGTACATGTCAGATGAGATATCTGACTTGTATGTTTGATATACACGTCGAATGAACTAAAGCTAACTTCTCTGTGTGGTTTTGCTTGGCCTTTTGGCTTGTAACCATCCTCTTGCTCGTCAGATGAATTGAAGTTGACTCGAAAATGGTTGGCTTCTTCTTTTGGCTTGTAACCATTCTCTCTTGTGGTACTCATCAGATGAATTGAAGCTATAATTTCTCCAAATGGTTTTGCTTCTTTGCTTCTTCTTCACGGGGTAGGCATTTTTTTTTAACCTGTAACCATCTTCTTATCCTCAAATGCAAAGGCAATATTACAGGTTTTGGTTTGTAACCGTCCTCTTATCCCTAGATACCAGAGCAACACCTTTGGTGTTAGATGTTTTCTTTCCCTCAGATGCAAGAGACTTGTAATCTCCCTAATAATGGGCTTTTTAGATTGTAATATGTAACTCCTTTTTACTGCAATAAAAAGAATCAGAATTTGTTTGGACTATCTTGCATACCTTGCATTGAGTCATTTTCTTTTACATATGTATCACGGATAGTACTTCTTTAGGTATCGCCGGTTGATAGGGGGCATTGCCTCCTTTCCCATCAGGATGGGCCAGAATGTAGGCTCTGTTTGGGGAGACGTTTTTTACTATAAAGGACCCTCCCATGTAGGCTCAAACTTCCCTTTACGCCTGCCAAGCATGATAATCGGCCTCTTGACGGCTAGAACTAGATCGCCACGAAGGGTACGAATTTTATGAAGGGTACGAATTTTGATAAAGAGGCGTCTCCTGCATGCCTGGGACCTTGTTCTTGAGGTTATGGGCCACCATAGCATCTATGTCAATTTGGGAGACCCCGCGGGACATAGAACTGTCTTGGGAGGCTGATGGCGGAGTTTGCTTGGGAACTGTGTCCTCACCAGTCACAGAATCGATCGAAGGAGCGGACCTGGCGGCCTTTAGGAATTCTATCATTCCAAGAATGGCCTGCATCATTTCCTCAAACTTGTTCATTCACTCTTCTTGAGCATCGTCCGGGTCATTGATCACCATGATGTTGACCGTCTCTTATGGAGGGTCAAAGCCTAACGGGATAGTGGACTACCGAGATCGATGAGTGGTGCATGGCAAGTCGGTATGGAGGGATTCAGCCTGCCCCGACTGGACTCGAGCCTTGTATGCTATTCTTGTGAGGACCGGTTCTTGACGGTCTTAGAACCATAGTTTCTAAGTAGTGATGACCCAGCAGTACTCTTGAACTCCCTCAGGCTCTGTAGTTTAGAGAGGGGAAAAGGGATTACAAGGCAGGTGGTCATCAAAGGTGGCGACCTCGACTGCCTTGGAGGCTTCTTTGGTCAAGATCTGAAGACCTCTTTCCTGCTTAACCCTGAGATGGCTGTGGACTTCACTCCAGTATCGAGCCTGAGATCTGGACTACCCCGCCATCTTGGAACATGCAAGGGCCGTGTCAATGAGCTGGAGCCGGGAGTGGGGTCCGAGGATGAAAGGCAGCTTGGGTTTTTGCCTTGGAGGCTGGACGCCTCTGTCTGACATCAGGTTGTTGCCCCAAGTTCCTTTATGGGGCCTATGTGCACGACTGACCTAAGGCTGGGTCAAGATGATACTCTTAGGGAAGACCTTTGAATACCAGAGGAAGAAGCTAGTTCATGAATTCGTCTGAGTTGAGGTCAGGAAGGAACCTACCAAGACGGTGCGTGTGCACCTTTAGAGTTAGTCGTCCGGGTGACTTAGGGGTCGACCCGGGCTCGGTCAATGAGTCCGACCGGAGGAGGTTGAGACTCACGAGCTTGTGTCAGTGAGTGCTGAGGAAGAAGCCCATCTCTCATAGGGTGAAGCTGTGTGTGCTGGGAGGGAAGAGGGAGTGGGCGACCCTCATGTGCTCGAGGTGATGTAGAGCTAGCGCTGCCCTCGAACTGTGGAAAGAAAATGCACAGCGCATGGAGGGTTCGGCCCGAGAAGGCTAGCCTTGGATGCGAGCTAAAGGCAATGTGAGGGTTGCCTCGTGGTGCGGCTCGAGTGGATGGACCATGAGCCCTTGGGTGTGTGCGAGAGGTGAAGATCTCAAGACCTCCGCCTCTATGTGCCGACTCTCCAGGTATTGAGATTCAGGTTGGTGAAGGAGCATAAGGGGCTGCCTTTCGGAGAACCTCAGAAGTTGCCTTGCTCGCCTTTCGCGAGAGTGATAGGGGCAACCTTCGGCATGCCTCAACAATATGACTGGCAGTAGACTTGCCAGTAGCAGGGTGCGCGGTAGCAGGTGTGCTACCCATCCATGGGGCCTTGGTGGAGAGTCCACTAGGGCGAGAAGCAGGGACCTTTAAGTCCCCTCTCACCCCGATCCAGGTGAGAACCTGGGAGCCGGACCATGATTCCTGGCTCAGAAGGAGAATAGGGAAGGAAGCTTGAGAAGTTCGCTTCCCCGAGACAGTCATGAGTGTGGGGATAAGGAAGTCCCCGACTCGGATGAATGGGTTGAACAACTTAGGTGCCATAGAAGTAAAAGAGGATACTGGTCAAACAAGAGTTAGCCGAATAAGGGGTGGGAAGTGCCCAATGGAGTTTCCAAGCAAGTTAGGTCCCTCAATCTCACCTTCCAAATCTATGTGATATGGCGGCACGTATCCTAGGTTTCTGACGAACCCGAGATTCGAGATCGCACTCTCGGAACCTTGCTCGAGAGAAAGGGCAGGTATACCAACCGATGAGAGAGTAATTGAAGGTGCGTTCGGGACTTACTCGGGCTAGCTTGCATGGGTGCCCTCTTAAATCATGAAGAAAGCCCCCCAACTATTTTAACTGGTTTGGAATGGCCATCCTTGACCTGCAATCCTCACAACATTTCTATGGTTAATTTGAAAGACAAGTGGATCAAAGAGACCCACCCTTGTCTTAAGGCACTGTACGTTCACACGAGAGGGCGATGAAGCATAATGTTCAAATAAATAGATAAAAGAGAAGAAAACTCGACGAAGAGGCGAGATTTGAATTGCATCCGAGAAGTCATTGACTCAAAATGGTAGCAAGATGGGCATGGTTCTTAGAACCAGCACAACGGTAATACTACTGGAAATCGAGACCGACATGGCAGCGCTAGACTATGTCTACCCTCAATCAAGCGAGAAGGGAAAAGAGAATGAAAAGAAGAGATGAAATGGTAGAGAGATGAGGTCCCGATGGCATTAGGAGTTGCCCCACGACCGTGGAGTCGCAGTGTCGTGGTCCTTGGGCGACGCTCGACACTCCTGCTCATGGCTAGAGAGTGAGGAATGAATTACGAACGGTGTTAGGCATCGCCATTGGCAACATAAGAAAACAACATGCCCCCATGCGGACAGCGATAGTTTCTGATGAAGGTGCGACTATTGTTCATTCGTGAAGCGCACAACGATGGGCGTGGGATGCAAGAAGGACGACGATGAATGTCGAACACTCGAAGGAAGCATGCGGATGGCGGTAGACATTGCTGAGGCCTATAACGGTCGGTAATGGGTATCACCGTCTGCTATAGACACACAACAGGGAAGGACCCCTATGAGCAGCAACGGGTTTCACCGTCTGGGTTCTTCACTAAGACGTCCAAGCTGCGTAAGTGGACAGCGACGGACAACGCCGTCTACAGGCCCCACTAGATGAAAGAGATAGGAGAAAAGAAGGAGAAGCAGGTTCGCGCATGGCGCTGCCATCGCCAAGCGTGATCTGTGTGACCTCAGGGGAGCTTGCACGGCACTGCCACTGCCATGCTTGACCCCTACGAGGAGCTCAGGCTGGAAGAGGGAGAAGAGAGGAAAGAAGAGAGAGAAGATTTACCTTGAACCTGGGGGTACCGATCAAAAGTTTGTCTCACCTCACTATATCTCTCAAACGTGACCCCACAATGAGAAGAAATTGAAACTTGTATAACGTAAAAACTTTCTCCCTTTTGTGAAAGGTTCAATCCTTGATGTGTATAATGCTGGTACGTTTATATAGAATTTACTCCAAACATGAGTGGATGATCAAAAGTAACCCTAATTACTGGAATTAAGATTAAATTGTATAAAAAGAAATTAAAAAAAAGGGTGCAAAATGAAATATTTTCCCCTTCCTAACAATTCATGGAATTTCAAAACAGTCCTTGTGTTGCCCTAGAACTTGCATGATCTTACATGGCTGATCAGGGGTCCTTTTGATACTTGGTTGACCATAAGATGATTTGTTTTCTTGTAGGGCTAGACACGGCGATTGTTTGATACCTACTATGAGCCATGGATCGTGTTTTTAGCTCACGAACATGTGACTTCAAACTTGAATGGATCTTCAAACTTCGGATCGATAGTATACCCATTCCTTGATGTTTTTCGGTGATTTCTTTGTTGAATTTCACTGAGCATGTCCTTACAATCGTGGGGCAACAAACGCAACTCGATTCCATGCCCCAAAGTAGATTTTACAACTTTGGAATTTTGACTGGAATTTGGAACTCTGACAACAGAGTTTGCAGTCACTTCGTTGGCTTCGTGTGAAGAATCCGACCGTTCATCAAGTACAGGGTTTGGATCATAAGTAATCCAAGACCTTACGCACACGATGAAATTGATCTCACATCGATCGGGCTTGTGAGTAGCGTGATTTGGATGCTCGAGCAAGGCACGATGCTGCTTAATTTCCTACACTTTCTTCATGGATCAGCAGCTTCTCTCGAGCTTTTCTTTGTGCTCGAGTGTCGTCACAAGGCGTGCCACATATCGAATCGCTCGTCTTGACTAGTTGAACATGCGCACCAAACTTGAAGGCAATCCGACTTGGGACGGGTGAGATATAAGCATCAAAACTCACTAGTCATGACTGTCCCTTCCATGGCATGGAGTTGTAGGGTGGCTGCACTGGAATAGCGTGCCTCCTGTTTCACTCTTTTGCCTATAACGTCTTTCTAGAGCGTCCGCTAGGGATGAAATTTGACCCCTAGGGGTTTTCAACCGTGTCGGGCTCAATGGTAGTTGTCAGACAGCAATTTCAGACACCAAAAATGTAGCTCTAGTTATAGGGGTCGTTTTGAGGTGCTAGAGGCCGATTCTGATGAAACTATTTCTAAGTCAGCACTACCTTAGACATGTCGGAATGCCACGAAATATGGTAGGAGAGTTCCGTGAGACCTCATGAAGATTTGGCTGATTTCAGGGCTATTCTGAAACTGCCAAAAATTTCACTATTTACTAGGCTTTATTGAGCAGGGGCCCCATGTTGATGAAATATACCGTCAAACAAGGAACTCTCTTTACAATTAGGTTTAGCATGTATTTACAAAGTTGGGCCCAAACATGGGTGGATGCCAAAAAAATATCTTAATTGATGATCATTACATTTTAATTGAATTAAAATAAATTTAAAAAATGGGTACAAAAGGACTGTTTTGCCCCTGCCTAACAATTCATGGAATTCCAAAACAGTCCCTACTGCTACCCTAGAACATACGTGATCTTCCGTGGACGATCCGAGGTTGCTCTGGCGTCCGTTTATCTAAAAGATGATTGTTTTCTTGTAGGGCTCGACATGTCGATCAATTTGATACCAACATCAAGCCATGGATCGTGTTATTAAGCCACATCATGTGACATGAAATTTGGATGAATGTTGAAAACTTCGGATCGATAGTGTGCTCCTTTCTTGATGTTTTTCTGTGATTTCTTCATTGGATTACTTGAGCATGCAGTCACAATCACGTGGCAACAAATGCAGCTCGATTTAGTGCTCGAACAAAGATTCCACAACTTTGGAGTTTTGGTCGAAATTTGGAATTTCGGCATTGGAATTTACCGTCAATTTATTGGCTTCGTGTGAGAAATCTGATCGTTCATCATGTACAAGGTTCGGATCAGAGATAGCCCTAGACCTTACACACACGATGAAACTGGTCTCGTATCAATCTGATGTGTAAGCGCGGTGATTTTACCGCTCGAGCTAGGCGTGTCGCTGCTGATCGGTAACTTTCTTCATAGATCAACAACTTCTCTCTAGATTTTCTCCATGTTTGTGCATCATAAAGGTGTGTGCCATATATCAAAATGCTAGTCTTGACGAGAAGAACACAGTTACAAAATTTGAATGTGAACCGACTCAGGACAAGTGACATATGGCCCTCGAAAGTCACTACTCGAGATTGTCAAAATAGTCATCTTTAATTGTGATTTGGTGCAGAGGGGCCATACGGGATAGTGTGCGGCCTATCCCTTTTTTTTATTTTACCCCTAACTTTCTCTTAGAGTACCCGATTAAGCAGAAACTTGACCCATAAGGGTTTTCAGCCGTGTTGGATCCAATGGCCATAGTTTTATAGAAATTTGATGCATAAGAAATAGGGCTCTTGTTACGTAGTCCGTTTCAGGGTTCTAGAGACTGATTTTTTCAAATTTGTTTCTTTATCTGCACTACCTTAGACATGTCCAATCGCGATGAGACTTGGCAGGTGCCTTTTTAAAGTGTTTAGGAAGATTTCTACCCTTTTTGGGGCAATTCCAGGACTATTAAGAATTTTATTGTATGTCAAGGCTTTATTGACTGATTTCTCTTGTTATTCCGCATCAGGGACCAAGGTGCTGAAAAATGTTTTCAAATAGACCGTTGCTAGACTTGGAAGGAAGCAGCTAGTAAATCTCAAAAAATATTTGAAGACTAGTAGGTGGTTCTTTTCCTCCTCGGCGAGCACCACCAAAGATGACCGAGTTTTGAGGCACGAACTCATCATACATTGCTTCGATCAGTGGAAGGCTAGCATTGAAATCAAGATCCAAATAGGAGATTCTTGCCTCCCCGTTCTCAAGGAGCCATGTGTTGTTAACATGACTCCATGTCTCTAGCAGTCCTTAGCAGTATTGGAGCACTGATCATAATAGCTGCTGAGCACCGAATCGCTGCTAGCAGAGAAGCACGCTCAAGAATTCTTGTATGGACAACAATTTTTCTCCCAAATCCAGTGATGCGCACGGCGAGGGAGAGTGAGATAGAGGCCTAGTGCCATTTTGAGTAGCGTCGATTGTGTAAGGAAGATGCATCGCCAGCTGTATAAGGAAGACGCAGCATCGACTGTGTAAGGAAGACATAGCACCGACAGTGTAAGGAAACCGCAGCATCGGCTGTGCAAGGAAGACGTAGCACTGGCTATGTAAAGAGACCCATCGCTGTCTGAGAACTCAAGACGTAGCGTCGCCTGAGTAAAAGAGAGAAAGAAGAGCATTACCACACTTGTGAGAGGCAGCACCGGCTATGTAAGTGACCATGACCCACTGTGTAAGTGAGCATTGCTGGCTGTGTATGGGAGCATCGTCATGTGTGTTTGGTCAAATCATACAGCTGTCACTAATCAGCGCCACTCCGTACATGTCAAAGCCACATACAATTGCGTTAGCCACATGTTTTTCCAACCACCCTCTCCTTTTTAAGCCTTTCCTCCTTTCGACAGCACCGTCTCTCCCATTTTCTCAACTTTTTCTCTCTCTCTTGAAGTTCACTGTTGCTCCTTGAAGATAACCCACTAGTGGAGCAAGGGGGAAAGCTCATGAAGGCAGTGAGTGGGGATTTGAGATACTGTGGGAGTCAAGGTAAGTGGGTTTAGCTTCGATGCATCCATGGTTTATGTAAAGAACAAGTATTTATAATGGGTAAGATGATAGAATGAAAAGTGTGAAGCAAGACTGGGTTAACGTGGGGTTGAAATTTCAGGTTTATGCTTTTAAATTCCATGATTGTTTTTGCCATATATATGATCCTTTTATATATCGAAACTCATGAAATTGCTAAATGTGAGACTCCATATCATGAACAAGGTTCCAAGATCAAAGTCTAGCTTGGCCACGAAATATTAAGTGTTCTTTAAAAGCAAGTTAACCTGTGAATAAGAATTTCTAGAACTGTGATTGTTTTTTATATCGAAATGTTCGATGGCCAAATGGAATCCAAATGGGACCAAATCGGCTCCAATTGAAATACATATATGACCCCAAGTTTTCTTTTTATTCCATGGTAAAATTGTGCATGGATTAAAAGATATGGCCTAAAATGTCGAGACATGAAACGGCTCACAGTTGCTGCTAATTTCAGCAACTGTGGCCCTCTTTGAGAAGTGCTTTTGACCCAGCAAATGGTGTCAAAAAACATTTAAATTTCAACCATTGGGAAGTTATGTAAATGTACTCAAAGTTGCATGTTTTGAGGTTTTTGAAATTCCCCACGAAGTTTGAATTATACCCCGAAATGCGTGAACATGGCATTACGCAATGTTGATGTGAAGATTTCCAGCAACTAATGCTCACCTTGTGCTAAGTTATGGACCCATAAAATGACACCCAAATTCTTTCAAATTACTATCTTGTAATGATCTAGGGGTAAGCTTAAAGTTTCATGCTTAAGGCATTCTGAAACTCCCCCTAGCTTGGGAGCTATGCCCTCGCAAGAGGGGTATGTCACTGTTACATGTCACTGCACCAGTTTTATATCCATGTTGCACTAAGCTTTCTTGATATGTGATAAATGTGAATACCACATGATGAATTTTATGTGAATTCCATAAGGATATGTAAATGATGTCTTATGACTACGCTATGTGAGAAGAAGGGACCATGAGCACAATAGTGATGAAATGAATTAATAATGAATGCCAATTGCAACTGAGAAGAGTTATGTGTAAATGCCCTGTGAAGGTTTATGAAATAAATGAATTTTGCTAAATGATATGATGATATGATGGAATATGATTTATCTGTATGAGGCATTGAATGATGTGAATGAATTGATTGCTTGAACATGATGGATGGCCACTGCTTATATTGATATTGACCATTACGTGGTGGGACACTCACCGGTAATGGATACTGTTATGATATTGTGCTGGATGGCCACTGCTTATAATGATATTGATGATTACGCGGTGGGACACTCACTGGTAATGGATACTGTTATGATCTTATGATAGATGGTCATTGCTTATATTGATATTGACCATTACGTTGTGGGACACTCATTGATGATGGATACTATTATGATATTGTGATGGATGGCCACTCCTTATATTGATGTTGACCATTACGTGGTGGGACACTCATCGGTAATGGATACTATTATGATATTGTGATGAATAGTCACTACTTAAGTTGATATTGACCAGTATGCGGAGGGATACTCACCGGTAGTGGATACTGTTACGATATCGCATGCTACGCAATGAGACACACATCAGTAGTAAGAAAAGTGATGACGACATATCCCCTAACCTGCATAATGATCGGAACGGGTTACGAGAAAGGATAGAGGGTCCCACCCTAGATTCATGAAATGAAATGAAATGATTGATTCCTTGCAAGGTAAGGGCCTATCGAACCCCCAATGCACCCTGGGGACTGTGTGAGTGAGTTGAGGCTATTACGAAGTGGATTACCCCGCTTGTCATTTCCTTCCCTCCTGTATGATGGTAGACGTCTCAAGAAATAGGATTCGCTTAGCCTGATAGTTAGGTCCTCTAATGCGGGAGTAGGTGATTTAGGGAGTGAGTGGGTAATGATCGAATTTCTGAATAAGGAATGTTTAAGATTGCACTGATTGAATGCTAATGAATTCACTGATTGAATACTCATGATCGCACTAATTTAATGATAACTGCTGTGTAAGGAGGATTCCATTAGGGCGTTTTTCATATCAATGACTGAAGATTCATTGAGCTTGTAATGAGGAACTGCTTTTGTCTTCCATAAAGCATCTACTCATGGAACAACCCGTTCTATCAAATGAGAAATGAAACTCTTTCCATGACGATGAGGCTTGGAAATCATAATGAATATGCAAAACTCAAAAATAAGAAAATCGGAGTCGTGGGGGGATGTCCGATCACTTCTTACACGACTTGGTTCGAAATGAATGATCTTCTATTAGTATATGATCATTTTCCTCTAAAGAATAAGCACTTTAGTGGAAGTCCCGTTTGACTGTTCGACTCGAGATGTTAGTGGGCCTGCCGTAAATGAAATCTTCATACTCACTGTCTTGATCTAATATTCATATGTGCTAAACTATGATTTTATATCAATGGATCGAAATGTGATCACGCACGGATAGAATCACTATACATGCATAACACTAGATCTACTTACTGGGCTGTATAGCTCATTCCATTATTTCTCGTCTTCTTGTTGATTGATAGCGACAGGTTCAGCACTTGGAGCTCGTGTTTTGCTGTGGAAAGTTGAAGTTAGATTCTGCAAAGGAGGCACTTAGATCTTTTTTATGTCTTGGTTGTTTGAGCTTGGGTTTTTGTTCTTTGTTGATATATGTAATATTGGGCGTAGATGCCCTGAACTGAATGTAACATTTTGAAAGAGATTTATATATATAATGGATTTTTGGTGTTTGGGATTGTCGAGTTGAGTTATTCTTGAGTTCTTTTTCCATAGTTTGCTCGATTACAGCAAATAAAAGCTTTGAGTTCACTCCTTCTTGAGTGACAAACGTTACATTGGATCACGAACACACGCTCGATCGCTCGTCACCATGTATGGTACGGTGATCGGGGGTGGGGTCATGACAGATATGGTATCAAAAACAGCCATGATAGGATTCTTGGCCTAGGGAGTTTAGGAGAGTCTTTAGATTAGTTTTGGGGTAGACAAGTGACTAGGTGTTCTTGGGACTAGGTCAAGGATGCCGAGAGCTTGTACACACAATGTGAGTTCCAGTAATGAAAATACCGAGGCACTCGACAAGTTTTATAGAATTCTAAGGGGACTATCACACTAATGATGAAGGAATCGATGCCAACCCAATCTACTACCCCTACACCAGCATAAATTGACAGTAGCCTCATGGAGAGGTTTAGGAGAATGGCACCCCAAAATATTTGACGCATGGAGGAGTGGAGCAGGCTGAGAGATGGAAGAAATAAATAGAGAAGATTTTAGAGGTGTTAAACTGTTCGGATTAGTAAAATGTTAGGCTACGGGCCTTTATGCTGGAAGGAGAAACAGAGCACTAGTGGGATTCGATAAAGCAAACTTGGAGGGAGTTAGGCACTGAGGTCACCTGGGAAAACTTCTTGACAACATTTGACGAAAAGTACTTCCCCGATTTAGTCAAGGAAATGAAGGGGGTAGAATTTATTGAACTTCAGCAAGGAGGTATGATGGTGGAACAATATGCCTCCCGATATGCAGATCTTTCTAGGTATGCGCCCCACATTACAAATATCGAGGTGCAAAAGGCAGCTAAATTTTGAAGGGGCTTGCTATTAGATATCAAGGCTAGAATGATGTTGGCTAATATAAAGTCGTATGCCCCAATGGTAGACCATGCCCTAAAGATGGAAAAGGACTGCGAGGATCACCGGTGAAGGAAGGAAAGAAAAATGAATACAGTGCCGTTGGGGAAGTTTGGGAAGAAACCCAGTAGTTTTCAAGGAGAAACACCAGAGGGAAGCCATGCCCACCTAACCCAAGGATCCCGAAGAATCTTCCAAGAAATATGGGTATTGACCTCCGATCGGGTTATCATTAATTGCGGGTCAAGGAGGGAGACATCCCAAAGACCGCTTTCAGAACTCGATACGGTCACTACGAGTTTCTTGTGACGTCGTTCGGGTTAACCAATGCCCCCGCTGTATTCATGGATTTGATGAACAAGGTGTTTAGGCCCTTCCTAAATGACTTTGTAGTGGTTTTTATCGATGATATCTTAGTATATTCTAAGAGTCGTGATTTTCACGAATAACATCTAAGAATTGTCTTGCAAACTTTGAAGTCGAAAAGATTGTATGCTAAGTTGAGAAAGAGCGAGTTTTGGCTCCCCAATGTGGCCTTCCTTGGGCACATTATTTCTAAGGATGGAATCAAGGTTGACCCCTCTAAGATTGAAGACGTACTTAAGTGGGAAAGGCCAACAAATGTGATCGAGGTTCCTAGCTTTCTAGGATTGATAGGGTACTACAAGCGCTTTGTAGAAGGATTGCCAAAGATAGCACTTCCTTTGACTCGATTGACCTAGAAGAACACAAAATTTATATGGTCCGAGGAGTGTGAGAAGAGTTTTCAGGAATTTAAGAAGAGGCTAGTCACAACCCTGATACTGCCTTGCCCAAGGGGAATGAAGACTTTGTGGTTTACACCGATGCATCTCATAAAGGGCTCTGCTGTGTTGGGAAAGGCCAACAAATGTGACCGAGGTTCCTAGCTTTCTAGGATTGATAGGGTACTACAGGCGCTTTGTAGAAGGATTTCCAAAGATAGCACTTCCTTTGACTCGATTGACCTAGAAGAACACAAAATTTATATGGTCAGAGGAGTGTGAGAAGAGTTTTGAAGAATTTAAGAAGAGGCTAGTCACAGCCCCGATACTGCCTTGCCCAAGGGGAATGAAGACTTTGTGGTTTACACCGATGCATCTCATAAAGGGCTCTGCTGTGTACTCATGAAGGGAGGTAAAGTCATTGCTTACGCCTCCAAACAACTAAAGTCGTATGAGAAGAACTATCCAACTCACGACTTGGAGCTCGTGGTAGTAGTGCTCGCGTTAAAAATATGGAGGCGTTACCTTTATAGGGTCCAGTTTAAAGTGTTCACAGACCACAAGAGCCTCAAGTACATATTTTCCCAGAAAGAGTTAACTATGAGGCAAAGAAGATGGATGGACTTATTGAATGATTATGACTATACAATTGATTACCAACCAGGCAAGACTAATGTAGTAGCCAACGCCTTAAGTCGAAAAGTTGTGATCTCCATGGCACATTTGATGGTTCGAGAAATGTAGCTTAGAGGATGTGGTGCCACCCATCTTAGCTCATAGTGAGGGAGAAGGAATGCTATTGTGTCTGAGGATGGAACCCCAACTCTTTCAACAAATCAAACGGCTCAAAAAGGAGATCCCCAATTGGTAAAAATCTTTAAAAGAACTTGAAATGGAAGGAAAAGAATATTTCTCTATGGGCAGTGATGACTTGTTTAGGTTTAAGAACAGAGTGTGTGTTCTTAATGACGAGAATATAAAAAGGGTTGTCCAAGAGGAAGCACACCACTCCCGCAACATGGTACACCCAGGGAGTATGAAGATGTACCAGGATTTGAAAGAGAGCTTCTGGTGGAACAACATGAAGCAAGATGTGGCACAGTTTGTCGTTAAGTGTTTGTCCTGCCAGCAAGTGAAGACAGAACATCTGAAACTTATTGGACTACTGTGGCCCCAACCCATACTAAAGTGAAAATGGGAAAACATCACGATGGATTTTGTTTCTGGATTACTAAAATCAAGTGCAGGGCATGATAGCATCTGGGTCGTGGTGGACCGATTAGTCAAAGCTGCTCACTTTGTACCGGTTTGCATGACCTATACTCTAGATAAGCTATCCCAGCTATACATCAGAGGAATTGTGATATTGCATGGGATGCCCATCAGCATTGTGTCAGACAAGGACACCAGATGCACCTTCAGATTTTGGGCTAGTCTGCAATCAGCTTTGGGGGCCAGACTTTTTATCACCGCCTTTCACCCCTAAACCAATGGACAATCAGAGAGAACCATTCAAACCGTGGAGGAGATGTTAAGGGTGTGTCACTGATTTTAAGGGAAGTTGGGAAGACCATCTACCTTTGATAGAATTTTCTTACAACAATAGTCTCTAAGCCAGTATTCAGATGGCACCTTATGAGGCCTTGTATGGAAGGAAATGCAGATCGCCCATCTGTTGGGATGAGGTGGGCGAAAGAAGATTGTTAAGGCCCGAGATAGTTCAGGTGACCTTCAAGGAGATTTCCTTAATCAGAGAGTGGCTCAAGACAGCTCAAATTCGACAAAAGAGTTATGACGAAAATCGTCGAAGAGAACTCGAGTTTGAAGTAGGAGACCGGGTCTTCCTGAAGGTATCACCAACCAAGGGTGCTATGAGATTTAGTAAAAAGGGGAAACTGAGCCCACAATTCATGAGGGTACAAGCGTTGCACAATAAAGAAATTCCTTTGGTCCGGATGTAATGACAGTATCATTCAAGGGAAGAATCGACATGGGAACGGGATGATGAGGTTAGAGAGAAATACCCCCACCTTTTTGGTTAATGATTAATATGATTTTGAGGACAAAATCCTTTCCAAAGGGGGATGATGTAAGGACAACAATTTTTCTCTAAAATCCAGTGACGCGCACGGCGAGGGAGAGTGAGATAGAGCCTAACGCTATTTGGAGTAGCGTTGGCTGTGTAAGGAAGACCCAGCACCAGCCATGTAAGAAAGACGTAGCTCCAACTGTGTAAGGAAGACGCAATGCCGGTTGTGCAAAGAAGACGCAGCGCCGGCTATGTAAGGAAGACGTATCACCGGCTGTGTAAAGAGCTATCACCATCTGAGAACTCAAGAACTAGCACCGCCTGAGTAAAAGAGAGACATAAGAGCATTATCACGTGTGCGAGAGGTAGCGTCGGCTGTGTAAGTGACTATCATCGGCTGTGTAAGTGAGCATCACCCGCTGTGTATGGGAGCATCGCCGTGTGCGTTTGGTCAAATAGTACAGCTGTCACCTGTCAGTGCCGCTCCGTACATGTCAGAGCTCAGTGCGATTGTGTTAGCCACAGTGTTTTCCAACCATCCTCTCCTTTTTAGGCCTTTTCCTCCTTCGAGCAGCATCGTCTCTCTCATTTTCTCAACTTTTTCTGCCACTGTTGAAGTTCACTACTGCCCCTTGAAGACAGGCCACTAGTGCTGCTTGGGGGAAATCCTGTCAAGGTAGTGAGTGTGAATTAGAGATACCGTGGGAGTCAAGGTAAGTGCTATTAGCTTCTATGCATCCATGGTTTATGTAAGGAACAAATATTTAGAATGAGTAGGAAGATAGAATGAAAAGTGTAAAGCGTGACTGGGTTAACATGGGGTTGAAATTTCAGGTTTATGATTTTAAATGCCATGACTGTTTTTACCTCATATATGATCCTTTTATGTATGGAAACTCATGAAATTACTCAATGTGAAACTCCTTATCATGATCAAGGCTCCAAGCCCAAAGTGTAGCTTGGTCAGGACATATTAAGTGTTCTTTAAAAGCATGTTAACTTGAGAATTAGAATTTTCAGAACTGTGATTGTTTTTGTAACGAACGTTTCGATGACCAAATGGCATCCAAGTGGGACTAAATTGGTTCCAATTGAAAGACATATATGTCTACCCCAAGTTTACTTTTTATGGCATGATAAAATTGTGCATGGATTAAAAGATATGGCCTAAAATGTCGAGACACGACACCACTCACAGTTGCTGCTAATTTGAGCAGTTGTGGCCCTCTTTGGGCTGTGCTTTTGGCCTAGCAAATGGTATAAAAAAAATTTCAAATTTCCACCATTGGGAAGGTCTATGAATGTACTCAAAGTTGCATGTTTTGAGGTTTTTGAAATTCCTCACGGATTTTGATTATGCCCCGAAATGTGTGAATATGTGATTGCGCACTGTTGCAGGGAAGATTTCCAGCATCTAATGCTCACATTGTGCTGAGCTATAAACCCATCAAATGACACTCAAATTCTTTCAAATTACTGTCCTTGTATTGATCTGTGGGTAAGCTTAAAGTTTCATGTTTGAGGCATTCTGAAACTCCCCTTAGATTGGGAGCTACACCCTCGCAAGAGGGGCATGTCACTGCACCAGTTTTATATCTATGCAACATTAAGCTTTCTTGATATGTGATAAATGTGAATATCATATGATGAATTACTTGTGAATGCCATAAATATATGTGAATGATGTCTTATGACTGTGCTATATGAGAAAAAGGGGCCACGAATACAATAGTGATGAAATGAATTCATAACGAATGTCAATTGCTACTGAGAAGACTTATGTGTAAATGACCTGTGAAAGTTGATGAAATAAATGAATTTGGCTAAATGATATGATGATATGATGGAATATGATTAATCTGTATGCGACATTTAATGATGTGAATGAATTGAATGCTTGAACATGATGGATGGCCACTGCTTATATTGATATTGACCATCACACAGAGGGACACTCACCGGTAATGGACACTGTTATGATATTGTAATGGATGTCCACTACTTATATTGATATTGACCATTATGAAGTGGGACACTCACCGGTAATGGATACTGTTATGATCTTGTCATGGATGGCCATTGCTTATATTAATATTGACAATTACGTGGTGGGACACTCAACAAAAATGGATACTGTTATGATATTGTGATGGATGGCCACTGCTTATATTGATATTGATCATTACATGACGGGAAACTCACCGGTAATCGATACTGTTATGATATTGTGATGGATAGCCACTGCTTATTGGTTAGGTGCCTCCATCTCTCCCTTCAGACCCTGATAATCGGGTGGCACGCATCTGGGGTTTCCGGAGAACTCGGGACTTTGAGATCCCTCTCTCCGAAACCTTGCTCAAGAGCAAGGGCTGGTCGACCAACCTATGAGAGAGGAATTTAAGGTGGGTTGGGGACTTACTCGGACTGGCTCGCGTGGGCGCCCTCTTAAATCTCAAAGAAAGCCCCCCGATCGTAAAACTCATTCAGAATCGCCTCACTTGGCATGTATTCTCCTGTTTCTGCAATCACACACATATAGTAAATGTTATAAGACAAGTGGGTCAAGGGACCTAACCTTGCCTTTGGGGAATGCACATGGACGTACACATTCAAAAAGCAAAAAGAAAGAATGAGAGAAGAAAGATTGGGGTTAAAAGAATTTGACCAGATCGTGAGATCGACAAAGTGACTAAAGTAGTAGGTAAGTGACCCGGTGTGACAGTAAAATGGGCTCGATAACTCAGACTGACTCTACAGAATTACTATTAGATGACAGTACCAATATCGACAAGTTAGACACAATAGCTAGTATGTCATGGCTATAAAGCTGGCACAATAATTCTTACCGGCACAACGACATTATGGCTAGATGACAAGACTACCATGGAAGGCTAGTCTCGACCCTTCTTAATCAAAAGAAACAGTAAGAGAAAGAATGAAAAAGAACAGAAAGAGAGAGAAGAGAAGAAGGAGAAGAGAATATAAAGACGAGGAGAAAGAGAACATGGGGAGAAGAAGAGCGTGAGAAAGGATAAAGGGAAAAGAAGAGGTAAAGACAAACAAGATGCTAATGGAAAAAGGAGGGAGAAAACTCAGCCGGTGATGGATTTTACCAGTTGTGAAATAAAGAGAGAAGAGAGAGAAAACACGCCATGGGGCGATGGGCTCGCGTCGATTGTGACAGAAGTGAGAGAGAAAGGGGACATATGTCGTAATAGGCTTCTGACAGCTGTGTCAGAAGAAAGAGGATAGACTAGAGGAGGAAGAGAGGGAAAGTGATAAAGAGGACAAAAGAGGAGAGAGAAAGAGAGATAGATGGGAAAATAGGAGAGAGAAAGAGGGGAGGAGATAAAGAGGAGGAGAGAGAGAGGAGAGAGAAAAGAGGAGAGAGAGAAAGTTACCTTATCGTGCGTTATCGGCCCTTTTCTTCTCTCTCCTCTCTCTCTCTCTCCAAGAGGTACCCACGAACTCAAGAAAATATTGAATCTTTATTGAATGAATAGAAGGTTCTGTGTTGTTTTTTTCACATTTTGACTTTGCATGTTTATATAGTATTGGGCCTAAATATGGGTGGATGCCTAAAAACTACCTAAAATTGAAGATAATTACAATTTAATTGAATTAAAAGAAATTCTAAAAATACGTGTAAAAAGGTTGTTTTGTCGTTGACTGACAATGTGTGAAATTTCAGAACCATCCCTCACTTGAAATTTGGATGAATCTTGAAACTTTTTTATTGATAGTGCGCTCGTTCCTTGATGTTTTTCTTTTGTTTCTTCACTGAATCACACTGATCATGTTTTCATGATTACGTTACAACAAACGCAGCTTGATTTGATGTCCGGCTAATGATTTCGTCGTCTTGGATTTTTTACCGGAATCTTGAAATTCGGTGGCTGGAATTTACAGCAGCTTCATCACCTTCGTGTGTGAAATCCAACTATTCATCCTATGCGAGGTTTAGACCAGAGATAGCCTCAGACCTTACACATATAATGCAATTGGTTTCGCGTCGATCGGGTACACGAGAGTCGTGATTTGGCCGCTCGAACGAGTTGTGCTGCTTCTGATTTTTCTGTAATTTTATTCACAGATCAGAAACTTCTCTCTAATTTTTGTCTTTGCTCAGGCATCTTCATGGGGCGTACCACATATCAAAATGCTTGTCTTTATGAGACAAACATGCTCACAAAATTTGAGAATGATTCGACTTAGAATGAATGAGATATAGGCCCCAAAAATGACTGCCCGTGACTATGAAAATAACAAATTTTAATGGTGTTTTGGTGCAGGGTGGCCACACGGGAATAGTGTCTGACCTACCCCTTTTTGGTATTTTACCCTTAACTTTGTCTCGGAGTAACAAACTAAGCTAAAACATGACCCATAGGGGTTTTAGACCGTGCCGGATCTGATGGTAGTGACCCACAGCTGTTTGACCTACCCACTGTTAGCAGTCTCGCGTAACAGGTTCAAAGTCATGGCTGACTTAGGCCTTCTTGAGGCGTCTTTAGTTTGTCGGAGTGACATACTGTTTGTTTGTTCTGGATGGTTTGCTAAAGAGCGTTCAGTCGGTGATCGTCTTCGTCATGCACCAGTTATTCCTTAACGAGTAGGGTACCTTAGTTTATCGAGGTGACTAGCTTTGGTTATAACCCCTATCCACTGCTAGTAGTCTCACGTAACAGGTCCAAGGTCATGGATGACTTAGCCTTCTTAGGGCGTCTCCAACATCATTGGAGTACGTTTAGTAACTTCCTCGAAATGATGCCTCTTCCTCATGAGACTTGTCTTGGCTTCTTAGTGATTCTTCTTTCCTTCAAGTCCGTTTTGCTAATAGACTCAGGCTGTTGGAATCTTTTCCTTGAAGCTCGTATTTTTAGTCCTGGTATTGTAACACCATGGATTTTTTTAATGTGAGCTAAAGTCGTATGTTAAGGTGAACACTGCATCAACATGTTTATTAGTCTAAGGGCCCTTTGCGGGTTTTAACTTGAACTCAGGAAGCGACGACGTAGAGATGGTTTTCACTAACTTCCTTTTTATTTGGGGCTCTTTTACCCATGACCTTTCAGCCATGTCCACCCTTGTATTCTATTTTTACTCACAGTGCCCTTTTGGGATTTTACCATGCCCAGATCTTTTTTATTCATGGAACTCTTTTACTCATGGTTTCAGGACCATGCCCGTCCATCATTTTTACTCGTGGCATTCCCTTGTTCAAGTATACACCAAGCCCATTATTTTTTGTGAAGCCATGTTTAGGGTCATGCCTTCGAGACCGGTGCAAAACCCTTTAACATCATGCGACCAGGACATGCACTACAGTTTAAGGTCATACAGCTGGTCTATGGAGGCCATGGAGTGAGTATGGTGGTGGTTTTAGCTGACTTTGGGAAGATGGCACAAGGCTACCTATAAAAGGTGGAAGATGTATGAATGGTAACTGAAACATGGTGACCCACTAGCTTACGATGAGTACAAGTGGCGGGATGGTTCGCCATTTTGTGAGCACGGGCGAGACTCATTGGGGAATGATGAATGGTAATGAAGTCAATGGACTCACTGAGGAAGTAATGAAGGTGGTTTGTGCACACGAACGGGTCATTTAGGGAAGATGTACATGAAAATGCATGTAAAAGGTGTGTGCGCCTATGTGGGGGTGAGTTTAAGGTCATGCCTCCGAGATCTGTGCAAAGTAGTTTAACGTCATGCGGCTGGGACATGCAAAGCAGTTTAACATCATGTGGCCAGGACCTGCACTATGGTTTTAAGTCATGTAGCTTAGACCATGGTTATGCAGTTTAGAGTCATGCAACTAGGACCATGCAGTTTAAGGTCATGTATATAGACCTCCGCTACAATTTATGATCATATAGTTTGGACCATGGCACTAAGCCTTTTAACGTCATACGATTAGGACGTATATTATAGTTTAGAGTCATATAGTTTGAACCTTGGCGCTAAGCCTTTTAACGTCATACACTAGGATGTATACTATAGTTTAGAGTCATATAGTTTGGACTGTGCAGTTTAAGATCGTGCAGCTGGACCTCCGCTATAGTTTAAGGTCATATAGTTTGGACCATGCAGTTTAGGGTCATTCACCTAGACTAAGGTTGTGCAGTTTAAGGTCATGTAGCACGGACCATAGCCATGAAATTTTAAGGTCATGTAGCTTGGACCATAGCCATGTAGTTTAAGGTCATGCAGCGAGGACCATAGCCATGCAGTTTAAGGTCATGCAGCGCAGACCATAGCCATGCAGTTTAAGGTCATGCAACACGAACCATAGCCACGAAGTTTAAGGTCATGCAGCACGGACCACAACCACGAAGTTTAAGGTCATGCAGCACAGACCATAGCCACACAGTTTAAGGTCATGCAGCGTAGATCATGGTGTGGGTCGCCATGTAGGTGAGGCTCCATGGAGAATAAGTCTGTAGATGGAAATATTTCTCCCTGGGGATAAAATGGTTAAAGCCAGCAAAGGGGTTCACATGGGAAGTCCGACTTCATTGGGGATAGGATAACTACATGTGAGGCAAACTCATTGGTGGTTGCAGTGGTAAAATGACCCTAACTCCACTGGGGATATTGCGGTATGAGTATGACTCCTACTGGGACTGAGAGGGTGTAACATGGGTATGAGTCCCACTGGGGATGAGGAGTGATAACCTGGGTGGAATGACCTAACTCCACTGGAATTGATAGGTCACGATCTCGGTGTAACTTCACTTGGGATAACAGTAGTAAGATACACACTACTTGAGCATGAAGAGTGTGGCGAAGGATTGTTTAGAACACAGTCGGCGCTGAGAACGACCAACACTGCTTCTTGAACACTCAGCCGGTGCTGAACCTTTTGAAAATGTAGTCGACACTGAGAACAGCCAACTACTATCTCTTGAATACCCGAACGACGCTGAGGTTTAAAAATGTAGGCAGCGCTAAGGGTGGTTGTGCTAGCTCTTAAACATGACCGACACTGGATTGCTAAGAATGCAGCCGGCACTGGGGTTACTGAAAACACAGTCGGCACTGAGGTGACTGAAAACACAGCCGGTGCTGGGTAGTTTTGACAACATAGTTGGCACTGATTGTGGGTTAGTGTTCGGGCCTTGATCCGAGCTCGACCTGGCCTAGCCCATTGGCGTTTGGCCTTTTAGGACGCGGCTAGCTCTCCCAATTTGCGAGGGGCATTTTTTAAAATCATCGGCTATAAAAGGCGGTAAACCCCATTTTCACTATTTTTTACCGAAGGGTAAAAATACTTAGGGTGAAAACTTGGTTTTAATGGTGAGAAGGAGCTTCGACAAACTCAGAGTATTCCGGCAAGGGTTAGCGGGAGCTTGCCAACAAGCAGGGGAGGTGCCGATCGAGCAAGGAGACCCCTGCGGGATAGGAGTCAGGATCAGTTGAAGTTGTAGGAGTTTCACGACCAGCACATAGGGTTTTTCGGAGACACAAGAAGGGGTGGCGTTCCTTTATTGTATGCACCAGAATATAGCTTCTGGGGAGAACTTACCCACCCTAGGAAAGCATATGGTGCAGAATAAGGAAATAATATGGTCAGGAAAAGGCCTTCAAATACAAGGGAAGCACTAATATCTAAAAGGATACTCTTCCTGGATTGCAAGGGTGTTGGTGTCGCAGAATAGTATTCTTGAACATGTTTCCCTCTTGGCAACGGTTTAGTGCTCGGCCAACTACTATGATTGGTGTTCCAATACGGTCGAGGTACTGCTGGAGACATGGAGCCATGCTAGCAACAACTGGCTTCTTGGGCATAGGGAAGCAGTAATGTCTTTACTAGATCTTCATTTTATTGGGGGTCTTCCACTGATCGGGGCCATGTACGACGAGTTCGTGCCTCAGAATTCAATCATTTTTTGTGGTGCTAGCTTGGGAGAAGAGGGGCCACATGCTAGTCTTCAAATTATTTTCAAGGTTTACCAATTTCTCCATGGCCGGTCTAGCAATGGTCGGGTGACCTTCACTGAATGTGTGAAATTCTTTTGTGGGTGTTTGAACGCATTTTTCAGCACCTTAGTCCCTGATGCAGAATAAATATGAAGCAGGCCAATAAAGCCTACAAGATAAGTGGAAATTCTAACAATCTCAAAATTTCCCCAGAACTGGTTAAGATCTTCATCTACACTTCAAGAAACCAGCTATGGGAACATCGCGATGAAACAGCTATGGGAACATTGTCATTGGATCTGGCACGGTCGAAAACCCCTATGGGTTAGGTTTCGGCTTAATTGGGCACTCCAGGACAAAGTTATGGGAAAACACTGAAAAAGGGGTAGGCCACACACTATTCCCATGTGGCCACCTTACACCAAAGTCGGATCGTTGCAAGTCGGATCGTGCTCAAATTTGGTAAGCATATTCATCTCATTAAGACGAGAGATTATATATGTTGTATGCCCCATGATGATGACGCAGAAAGGAGAAAAACCAGAGAGAATTGCTGATCCATGAAGAAAGTTGCAGAAAATTCAGCAGCAGCACGCCTCACTCTGATGGCCAAGTCACAACGCTCGCATACCTGATCAGCACGAAACCAATTGCATTATGTGCGTAAGGTCCGTGGCCATTTCTGGCCCGAACTTCATGTACGATGATCAATTGGATTTCAAACATGGAGGCATCGAAGCTAATATAAATTCTGGCTGTCGGATTTCAAGATTCTTGCCACAAAATCTTCATCCAGACATGTAATTAAGCTATGTTTGTTGCAATGTGATCGTGAAGGTAGGCTCAGTGTGATTCAACAAAGAAACCATGAAGAAACATCAAGGAATGAGCGCACAATCTATCTGAAATTTTCAAGATTCATTCAAAATTCAAGTCTCATGATCATGGTTTAAAAACATGATTCATGGCATGAAGTTGGTATCAAATCGATCGCCATGCCGAGCCCCATAAGAAAAAAGTTGTATTTCAATCAAACGGGCATCAGAACAACCTCAGATCAGTCATGGAAGATCACGCAAGTTCTCGGACAGTAGCAGGGACTGTTCTGAAATTCTACACATTGTTAGGCAGGGCACAACAATCCTTTTGCCCCCTTTTTTTGAATTTATTTTAATTCAATTAAATTGTAATTATCTTCAATTCTAGGTAGTTTTGGGCATACACCCATGTTTTAGCCCAATTCTATATAAACAGGCAATGCCTCATTATAAAAAGAGGGTTAATTCATTTTTCTTAGATCAATCAATAATGTTATGAATTTTGCTTGAGCTCGTGGTTATGTCATGGAGAGAGAGACGAGACAGAAGAAAAAGGCCGGTACCATTCGATAAGGTAACTTTGTCTCTCCTCCCCTCTTTCTTTGCTCTTGTCTTTCTCTCTCCTCTTCTCTTTCTCTCTCCTTCATTCTTTTTCTCATCTTTATCTATTTCTCTCTCTCCTTCACATCTCTGTCTATCTTTATCTCTCTTCTTCTCATCCTTATTCCTTTTTCTCTTCTTCTCTTCTTCTGATACAATTGGGGAAGCTTAGCACTGACTACATCTTCTCTCTCCTCTTCTTTTGACATAATCGACGAAGCTTAGTTTCGACTGGGTCTTCCATCTCCTCTTCTTCTAACACAGTCGATAAAGCCTAACGCTGATTTCATCTTCTCTCTCTTCTTCTGACACAGTCGATGAAGCCTAGCATCGACTGCATCTTCTCTCTCTTCTTCTGACACAGTCGACGAACCCTAGTGTGGACTACATCTTCTCCCTCTTTGATCTAACACGGTCGGTGAATCCTAGCATAGACTGCGTCTTCTCTCTCTTCTATTTAACACAATTGGTGAAGCCTAACGTCGACTGCATCTTCTCCCTCTTTTGTCTAACACAGTCAGTGAAGCCTTTCGCCAACTACATCTTCTCTCTCTTCTGTCTAACACAATCGGTGAAGCCTAATGCCGACTGCGTCTTCTCTCTCGTCTATCTATCACAGTCAGTGAAGCCTAGTGACGACTGCATCTTCTCTCTCTTGTGTTTAACACAATAAAAAAAGCCTAGCACTGATTGTGTCTTCTCTCACTTCTGTCTAACACAGTTGGTGAAGCCTAGCATCGACTGTGTCTTCTCTCTCTTTTCTATCTAATACAATCGGTGAAGCCTAGCGTCGATTACATCGTCTCTCTCTTTTCTGTCCAATACAGTCGGTGAAACTTAGCACAGACTTCATCCTCTCTCTCTTCGTTGTTCAATATAGTTAGCAAAGCTTAGCACTGACTGCATCTTCTCTCTCTCTTCTCCTTCCAAACCAGCCAGTAATGCCCAGCACTGATTGTGTCTTCTCTCTACTCACTTCTTAGACACAATCGACGAAGCCTAGCACCGACTATGTCTGTTTCTCTCTTCTCTTTCCAACCCAACAGGCGATGCCTAGCGTCGACTGTGTCTTTCACCCTCTTTTCTCCTTCCTTCTCTCTTCTCTCACAATCTTCTCCTTCTTTCTCTCTTCCTCTCTTTGTTTCTCTTCTCTTTTGTATTCTCTTACTTTTTGCTCTCTCTTTATGACTTCCATTCTTTCTATTATCCTTTCGTTTGATTAAGAAGGGTTGAGATTAGCCTCTTATGGTAGTCCTGTCATATAGCCGTAATGTTGTTGTGCCAAAATTACTGTGCCTGCTTTATTGCCATGACAAACTAACCATCATGCCTAGCTAGTTAGTGTCGATATTGACGTCTAGTAGTAATCCTGTGAGCCGATCTGAGTTACCAAGCATGTTTTATTACTACGTCATGCCAATTATTCACCAGCTTAGTCACTGCGCTGATCTTCCTGCTTAGTCGAATTCTTCTCTCCCCCATCTTTCTTCTCTTATTCTTCTCTGCTTCTTTTGAATGCGCATGCTTGTGTAGGTTTTCCAAAGAAGAAAAGGTTAGGTCTGACCCACCTGTCTTATAACCTTTGCCATATTTGTGTGATTTCAGAAAACAAGAACATACATGCCAAGGGAGTCAATTCCAAACGAGTTTTATTACTAGGGGGACTTTCTTCATGATCTAAGAGGGCGCTCATGCGAGCCAGCCTGAGTAAGTCCCGAACCCACCTTAAATTCCTTTCTCATTGGTGAGTAACACCTGCCCTCGTCTCAATCGAGGTTCCCGAGAGAGCGATCTCACAAAGTCCTGGGTCTTCTCGAGAAGCGTTTTGCCTAATCCTCAAAAGATCTGGAGGGCGAGATTGAGGCACCTAACCAGCTTGGTGACTCCACTGAGGAGAAACTACCCCTTAGTCGGATCGTTCTTGTTTGGCTAGTTTCTTCTTTTATTATCTGCTTTCATTATCTCTTCACACTTTATGTCTTGCGGGTTCTCTAACCCATTCATTCGAATCCGGGATTTACTTATCCCCGCATTCTTTACTGTCCCCAAGGAACCAGTTCCTCCAACTTCATCCCGAACCATCCTTTTGAACAAAGACCCCTTGTCAAACTCCTCGGTCTTAACCTGGGCCGGTGTGAGGTGGGACTTAAAGGTCCCTCACTCCCCATCTCCTCACTCTGATGGAACCTCCACCAAGACACCCTGCATAGGTGGCACACACGCCACTGCTCGTAACATGCAGCAGGCACTGGCAAGTCACTTGTCAGTCGTATTCCCAAGGTATGCCAGAAGGCTGCCCAGTCCCTTGCTGCAAATGATAAGAAAGTTGCCATTGCTTCTGTGGGTAAACTGCATGTCTATCCCCAACATTCCTGCACCACCAGTCTCTATCCCTAGAGGCTCAACACATCTGGGCAGAAGCCCTACGGTCTCCACCTCTCTCACACACCACAACGCTCGTGGGTCACCCACTCGAGCCACACCTCGGGGCAGCCCTCGTGCTTCCTCGAGTCAGCATCCAGGATCAGACCTTTTAAGGTCAGGTCCTGCGCACGTTGATCACATGCATCTCACTGTTCGGGGCAACGTCGTCATTGCACCAACCTGAGTACATAGGAGACGATCTTCTCATCCTCCAACTCTGCACACACATGTGCACCTTGTAAGGGGCAGGTATCCACCTGTTCTCTTACAGACACTTGCTCGCAATTCTCCACCTCCAAAGGGCAGACCACTTGCTCGAGCCCGGGTCGACCCCCAGCTCACCTGTGACTTCTCTTCAAGGGGTGCACATGCATCGCCATCACAGACGTCCCCTCGCCGTCGACTAAGGCCTCCTCATGAGTCAGCCCTGCTCCTGCCTGCTCCTCCGTCTTCGAGCATGCACCTTTAGCCTTGATACTCGAAGGTTTTCCCCAAGAGTACCATCCTAAACCAGCCTCGTCACTTTGGTCGTGTCTCTGGAGCCCACAAGAGAGCTCAGGGTAACGACCTAATGGAAGATCGAGTCCTTTATCCTCCTCGTCCCAAGATGACTCCAGTCCCTAACCCTCATCCATTGTTGCACCAGATGGACACAGCTCTCTCTTGTGCAAGAAGAGCTGACCAGTCGCAATCCAGATCGCAGTTTTGGCATGAGGTCCATCAAGACCTCAAGGCTAAACGTGACAGAGGTCTATGAATTATGACAAAAAAAATGACCAAGGCAGTCAGGGAAACTCGCTTTGAGGACCCTCTTCGTCTGAACCCTTTCTACCCTCGTTAGATAATGAAACCTAATAAAGAAGGCCAAGAGCCCGGCACTGTGGTTAGTGTCGTGGAAGATGACCCAGCCACCTGTTAGCTATAGTCCTAAGACCGTCAAGAACCACTTCTCAAGTGATAGACATAGAAGAGTCGGGTCCAGTCAGGGGGCCAGCATGCCTTCCATTGTCATTGTGATGGTTGTAAGCGAGCCTGGTGATGCGCAGGAAGAGCGCATGAACAAATTTGAGGAGATGGTGTGCACGATGATGGAAAACATTGATCATATAGATGCCGCACGCCAGTCAGCTGACCATGAGATTAATTCTCATCACTCTGATGGTACACCTCCAAGGCAGCCCCCTCCCTTTTCCTCACAACATAATTCACCCCCTCATCCTGTCTCTCAAGCAGACATTGATGCTATGATGACCCATAGCCTAAAGAACAGACAAATTCTGGCGATACAGGGTGCAATGCCCTATCAAAGGCCTTACCATTCATACATTGACCAAGTCCTGTTTCCCTTAGATTACAAGAAAGGGAAGTTCCTTTATTCAACGGAACCACGTCCTCGAACCAACATAGTGCCCACTTGCAGGCAGCATGTCGAGAAACAGTGGCTGACTGGAGACTTCTTCTTCATCAGTTCTTTGAGACCCTTGATGGCTCAACTTTTCAAAGGTATCCTATGTGGGAGGAAATGGAGAAATTGTCCTATCAGCACTTCTATGAGGTCGAGAGAGAGGCTCAAACAATCGAACTTCTCACCTTGACTCAAGGACCCGATGAGCCTTTGGACCAGCTCATATCAAGATGGAGAAATTTGGCTTCTCGCCATCCGAATTCTCTGCCCGAGAAGGAAGCAGTCCAAACTTGTGTGTGGAATATGCGATCCGAGATCATCCTACATGTCGAGGCCTCTAATCCTACCTCCATGTCAAAATTAATATCTTAATCAGTCTGCATAGAAAGTCTACCACACCACCACGACAGGTCACGACACTCGTCTGCTAGCTCAGCCAACAATCGAGGCAATGCTAGCTCTTGAAACAACACATGGGGCAGCTAACAGAAAGTAGTAATCAGTGCAGCTGTCACAATCACTGATACAAAGAAGGCTCCCGCCCAAACTCTAAACCTCTCTAAAGCGGTGAGCGCAGCAAAGACAGTTCCCCAGGTAGGCAAGCAACAATAGTCGTACAATCGAGTATCCCCGTTAGCCAACCTTGATCAGGGTGATTATTTCGCCAAGCATAAGAACAAGGTCTAACCATTTGAGAAGGAATGAGTCCCTGCACTGTTTCGGTTATTATTGGAACAGAATATGTTCCAACTTCCAAAAGCCAAGTTCCCTGAGCAAGCGGGCCTTGACACTCAAGCTAATTATTGTGCCTACCATCAGAGGATCAATCATCCCACAGATGACTGCTACACGCTAAAAGATATTATCGAGGCCATGATTCATAGATAAAGCTTGAAGACTTAAAGAAGTCCTTCCGGGCAGTCGAGGCCTCTCATGCAGTAACCATCCAAGAGGAAGATGAAATGCCCAGTATCCTTTATGTCTTCTTCATTATAATTCTTCAAGAAGGTGTGATCACCCTGAAGCAGGCAAGGCAACCCCGTGGCCTTGCTAAGGAGACTGAAGATCGTTGGCGCCTGTATCACTAAATAAGGGGCCACTACCTCTAGGAATGCACCAGTTTCTATGATATATTCACAAAGAAAATACGGGAATGTCAGGAATTTTATAACTTCCCAATAAGTAATCTCCATGTCACTGCTCCATCAGTGCAAGAAGATCTCCCAAAGCAAGACTTTCCTATTAATGACTCAAGACTCTGCAGAATCCTCGACTTCCCAGCCATGGATAGTCCACCGCAGGCGAAGCAGACTCAAGTCCTTAAAACGAGAAGTAGTTCGCTACGCTAGGGCTGTTTATAAGCCTAGTGATACGAATCAAGCACCACCTCATAAAACTAGAAGGAGATGGGCGTCAAGGGCTGCTTGCAGGAGAAACAATATCGCTCAACCACCAGTTGAGCAGGAATTTCTCAGATCCCTTCCTCCACTGCAAACTTTATTGGACTTTATCCTTCGAACGATCCTTCTTCCTTCTTCATCCTGCCAAGAAGACGTTCCCGTACCATCTTCCACTCAGAGCACGTCCAATGTGGGTGACGATGTTAAAAGCACTCCCCAATGGTCTAAGTAAGGGAAAGAACTAAAAGCCCCCTGCACACGTCCAATATGGATGACGACATTAAAAGCACTCCCTAACGGTCTGAGTAAGGGAAAGACCTAAAAGACCCCATGCGCACATCCAATGTGGCTGACGATGTTAAAAGCACTCCTTAATGGTTTGAGCAAGGGAAAGATCTAAAAGACCCCTGGCACACATCCAATGTGGGTGATGAAGTTAAAAGCACTTCCCAACAATCTAAGTAAGGGAAAGACCTAAAGGACCCCCTACACACATCCAGTGTGGGTGATGACATTTAAAGAACTCCCAACGGTCTGAGCAAGGGAAAGACCTAAAAGACCCCCTGCACACGTCCAATGTCGGTGACAACGTTAAAAGCACTACCCAACGGTTTGAGCAAGGGAAAGATTTATAAGACCCCCTGCACACGTCCAACGAGGGTGACGACGTTAAAAGTACTCCCCAATGGTCTAGGCTTGGGAAAGACCTAAAAGACCCCCTGCACACGTCCAACCTTGGTGACGACGTAAAAAGCTGCCCAGATCGGTCTGTTGAGGGGAATGACCTTAAAAGTCCCCCACTTTATAACCCTTCTCCTTCTTCTTCTTCTGCTTCTCATCCTTCTTCTCCAATGTCTCCTGCAGGTACAACCTTGAAATGTCCAGATTTCGAGGGTCTCGACAAGGAACTTGAAGGTCTCAACATAAGCAGGACGCAACGGAAGCTGTTGAAAAAGACACTAGCACAGAAAGTAGGATTCTTGAC
Source organism: Amborella trichopoda (assembly GCF_000471905.2). The sequence continues at coordinate 6,577,331 of NW_006499751.1, read as the reverse complement.
AGTTGCTGATGCCTTGTCAGCTCAAGCCAAAGCACTGCCACCTTCTTCAAATAAGAACAAAAATTCGAAGCCAAAGAAACCCCAGTGGCCCCCTGAGCCTGACTTTGAGTAGAGACTGAAAGAGTCAAAAGGGTAAAGTTTCTATTCTCAAGAAGCTTACCACATGGTACAAGTCTATGAAGCATCAGCTAGTGCGGGAAAATGCTGCAGGTATTCGTGCAAATACCGTGTGATTCATACGAGGATGCTTTTCGCATCACCATCGTTGAACCTCAATTTCCTTGTAATTTTCAAGACAAGCTCTTGCAGCCCGATAGGCTTTCCACGTTGGAGATTGACCTTGTCATCCCCCAGTTCGAGAAAGGCACAAAAATCATGACATACTCCGGAGCCCTATTGGAAGCAGATATGTCCGGGTCATGAGTCTCTACACTTGAAGTTGATGAAAATACCTCGGAAAATAATGAGGAAGAGTTGCAAGAAGCCCCAAAAGATTGGGAAGAAAGTGGTCAAGCTACTGCTAATGAGCTCGAAGAAATAAATCTAGGAGATGAGGCTGACCCTAGGCCTAATTTTATCTCAGCAAATATGTCTCCAAAAGAAAAAGAAAAATTTCACTACTTTCTTGCGAGAAAATCGAGACGTCTTCTCTTGGAATTACCATGACATGTCTGGTCTAGACCCTTAAGTCGCTATTCACCGTCTCGACATTGATCTGACTGTCAAGCCCGTCAAATAGAAATTGAGAAGGTTTAGGCCTGACCTCAAGAGATGCAGATAGACGTCGAGATTAGCAAACTCAGATAAGTCGCTATGTCAAGTACCCAAAATGGCTAGCAAATGTAGTTCCAGTCAAGAAGAAGGATGACAAATTAGGGTGTGCATTGACTTTCGCGGCTTGAATACCGCTTGTCCCAAGGATGACTTCCCATTACCATTCACCGAGATGATCATCGACTCTACCGCTTACTGTAAAATATTTTCCTTTATGGATGGATACTCTGGGTATAATCAAATAAGGATGGCGCTTGAAGATGAGGCGGCCACTGCATTTTTAACTCTGAAAGGGATTTTCTACTACACAATGGTGCCTTTTGGATTAAAGAATGCTGGTGCCACATACCAGAGAGCGATGACGACCATCTGCAAAGACATGATGCACAAAGAGATGGAGTATTATGTAGATGACTTGGTGGTAAAATCCGAACAGAAGGATGCTCACATGAGAGGCTTTGAAAGGTATTCAAGCAGTTTCACCTTCATCAACTTAAAATGAACCTGATAAAAGGTGCTTTCGGTGTGCGTTTCGAGAAATTCTTGCTGTTCATCTTTAAACATCGAGGCAGTCAAGATCAAGGCAATCCAAGAAATGCCATCACCGACTACACTTTGAGATCTGCGCTCCCTTCAAGGGCAGCTGGCATACACCCGCAAGTTCATCTCGAACCTCTCAGGTCGCTGTAAACCCTTTACACACCTGCTAAAGAAAGATACCCCATTCATCTGCGATGAAGCGTGTCAGGCAGCCCTTGATGACATCAAGCATTATTTGCTCAACCCTCTAGTGCTCTCTACACTAGTGTTGGGACGACCACTTATCCTATACGTGACCACTCTTTACGAGTCACTTTGGGCATTGTTGGCACAAAACAATAATGAAGGAAAAGAAACAACACTGTATTATTTCAGCCGTAGGATGCAGGGGGCTGAGAAGAATTATCCCCTTATAGAAAAGATGTGCTTAGCTCTGATCTTTGCAGTACAAAAACTCTGCCATTACTTACTTGGTCATAAAGTCAAACTTATATCAAAAGTTAATCCTATAAAGTTTCTCATGACGCATCCATGCTTGTCAGAACGTCTTGCTAAGTGGGCATTTTTGCTGATGGAATTCAACAGCACGTATGTCCCACAAAAGGCCATCAAGAGCCAAGCCTAAGCTGATTTTCTTGCAGCTCACCGCATACCTCAGAATCTCCTCTATCAAGTGACCTCCCTGATGAAGAAGTGTTTTGTGCTGAGCTTCTCCAAGCGTGTGAAATGTACTTTGACGGAGCCTTTCAATCGGATCGAGGAGGAGCCAGAGTGTATACTTGACTCCGAAAGGAGGAATACTACCACTTTCTTTCTCTCTCATCGAAGCCAATTCTCACAACTAGGTAGAATATCAGCCCTTATAATCGGGTTGCAGATACCCTTCGACCTAGACTTGGAGCAGCTCAAGATCTATGGTAACTTTGAGTTGGTTATCCAGCAGCACAAAGGGATCTATGACATGAGAAAAGACACTCTCAAGCCTTATCATGATACTGCAAAATCGTATATGGCCCAGTTTGAGGATGTATCCCTGAGGCACATCCTCAGAAGGCTAAACTCACAGGTTGACACACTTGCGAAACTCGACGCTACAATTCAGTTGTCCACATCTGGACCCACGCTTGTTTGGGTGGAAGAATGGAGACACATTGAACTAAGAATTGACGTCAACGAGGATGATAAGAGAAATATCTTCATGGAGTTCCTCCTTATCCATTTGGAGTGCTTCTATTGGCTAAGGAAGTAATTAAGACTGAACAAGAATTGGCATGGAGTCAAGGAGGAAACCTAGAACCAGAATTCTTTGACCCAATATGTGCGAAAGTTAAACAGGTAGAAGATTGGAGAGAGCCCATCACTAGTTTCTTAAAACATGGCAGGCTCCCAAAAGATTGTGTCGAACACAACAGCGTACGTCGAATGTCAACTAAGTACACCCTCCTTGAAGGAGATGCTCTCTTCAGGCGGTAGTTCGACGATATTCTTCTTAGATGTGTGGACATCCAAGAAACAAATCTGGTGTTAGAAGAAGTCCACTCGAGCATCTATGGACTACACCAGTCCAGTCCTAAGCTCTATTAATGAATACACAGGTTGGGATACTATTGACCTTCCATGATCACTGATTCCCTAAGCTATGTTATAAAGTGCCAAGTGTGCCAAATACACTTGAGCCTTGTTCACCAGCCTCCAAAGCCCTTACACCCTACAGTTGCATCATGGCCCTTCTCAAAAAGAGGTATGGACATCGTAGGGCCTATTGACCCTCCTTCGGCAATGGGCCATGCTTTTATTCTTGTTATTATTTCTCTAAGTGGGCTGAAGTAGTCCCCCTTAAGCCAGTTCCTGAGACAACGACGGCCCACTTCCTTCGACACCACATCATATATCGGTTCAGAGTGCACGACCGGATTATATTTGATAACCATCCTCAATTTAGGAGTCATCACATTGATCGCTTGGTTAACCAAATCAGTTTCGAATGGAGGTACTCAGCTATGTACGCCCCTCGAGCGAATGGCTTGGTTGAGGGCTTCAATAAGATTATGTGCAATGTTTTAAGAAAGTCAATATCAAAGACAATGAAGAACTGGCATGAGAAGCTTCATAAAACACTATGGGCTTATCGTACTACTACACAAAATGCTACTGATTCCACTCCCTATTCCCTGGTCTATGGGGGTGAAGCAGTTTTACCTCTCGAAATTCAGATTCCTTCATTATGTGTCGATATACATCAAGGACTAATCGAAGATGAGAGAGTAGACTTCGGTATCAAGAATTGGATGCAGTTGATGAGAAGAGGCTAGAGGCTT
>NW_006499751.1:6534668-6571786 GCF_000471905.2 Amborella trichopoda | reverse complement strand
ATCAAGGTTAGCTCATTCACCTGTGGTGATCTAGTTCTAGTTGTCAAAAGGCCTATTGTCATGCATGGCCAGCGTAAAGGGAAGTTTGAACCTAAGTGGGAAGGTCCCTTTAGAGTCAAAAAGGTCTTGCCAAATGGAGCCTATATACTAGCACATCCTAAGGGGGAGGAGGCAATTCCCCCTATTAGTGGACGATACCTAAAGAAGTACTATCCTTGATGCATATTTAAAGGAAAGATGCGCAATGCAAAAAGTGTCCGAGATAGTCCAAACAAATTTTGATTCTTTTTATTACAGTAAAAGTGAATTAAAAATTACAAGGGAAAAGCCCATTATTAGGGAGATTACAAGTCTCTTGCATCTGAAGAAAAGAGAACATCTGACGCCAAAAGTGTTGCTCTTGCATCTGAGGATAAGAGGATGGTTACAAACCAAAACCTGTAGTATTGCTCTTGCATCTGAGGATAAGTGGACGGTTACAGGCAAAAAACAATTGCCTACCCCACGAAGAAGAAGCCAAACCACGTGGAGAAGTTATATGTTTCAATTCATCAGACGAATAAGAGGACGGTTACAAGCTAGAACATGAAGCGAAACCACTCGAAGAAGTTAGCTTCAGTTTATCCGATGTGTATATCAAACGTACAAGCCAGATATCTCATCTGATGTGTACGTCAAACATACAATGTAGGATTCATTCGACGTGTGTATCAAACATACAAAGCAAGCTTCTCTGGCAAGGAACTGACCTATGATGGAGAGCATACCATGTTCACAATGGATGCCCTTCCACATAATAACATGGACTTCACTGTTGTCTTAGAGGACTTGGCTTCCAACGGGTATCACAAGTCATGCATTATCATCATGCACCACCCTTTGTCGGCCTATGAACATCACCCTACGTAGCTCATCGTTTAGCACCTTAAGTCCGCATATAACTTACTGCCACATGCGAGCATCAATGTGTGCATCATGACAAGCCACACGCACTGAGGAGCACTGACTGAAGCCAGTGCTAGCTGTGTCCTCCAAAGGCCAGCTCCAGTTGGCACCGATTGCCTTTCTTGAGGTATAGCGTCAGCTAGGTCAACACCGGTTACACTTCAAACCAACAGCGTCGGCTATCTTAGCATCGATTGTGCTTCGATTAGCACTGACTCTGTCGCAACTGTTCGCTTCTCGAGACTCCTCATTTTCAAGGCCTAAGTTTCTACAACCCCTTATTGGTCACACAAACGAGGTAAGCGTACATCTTCCCTGCAACGGTCCACTTACCCTAAATCATTGAGAAACCACTTACAATCCTCAAAAACATCTGCTAATCCATCGAAAAATCTCTGCAACTCCACCAAGCTTGGAGAACCTCTCCAAGGCCACCGATGCCTAGAAACCTCCGGAAAACCACCAGAGAAATCCCACAGCAAGCGGGAATACCCACTACTGCTCCAACATGCAAAACCTCAACCCAAAAACTCATTGTCCTCGTGAAAAATTTCCCTGAAGAACTCTCTTTTCCCGCTACCCTTTTTCTTCAACTTCACCAATCCCCAGCAGATTTTTTCTTGCTGAAACCTTCCCTGTAAAAAGAACCTTGCCGGAATCCTTAGTTGCTTGCTGGAACTTCTATCCGGCACCCTCTGCTGACTACTAAAATTTTGTTTAAGTTTTTACCTTCTGTGAAAAGTAAAGGAAAATGGGGTTTTACCCCCTTATATAGCCAACGCTACCCTCAAACGCCCCTCACAAACTATGAATCCAAGAAGCATCCATGAAAAGCCAAACGACTATGGGTCAGGTCGGGCTTTGACCTGAAGCCCGAAGCAACTCCCATCACTGCCTAAAAAATTTCAACAAGCGAGCTAGATTGGGTCAAGCCTAGGTCATGGCTCGAATGTCGACACACACCAAGTGCCCACTGTTTCTTAAGAACGCAGCCCCGACTATGTGTTCATCAACTCAGTGTCGATTGCATTCATAAACAACTCAGCACTGACTGTGCTCCATCATGTACCGTCCTCAGTGCCAGTTAATTAGTCAGAAAGCAGTGTTAACTGTCTTTAGAGAAAGTTACATTTGTGAAAACTCATCATCGGCTGAGTTTCAACAACCCTCAGCGCGGTTGACTTAGTGCCGACTATGTTCAAATGATATCATGGGTCGTTCATAGTGCTGGTTGTGTATTTCACCAACCACAGCGCTGCCTGGGTACCCGAAAGCTCCTCACCAGCAGCCTCTAAGCGATAGCACAACGCCGGCTATGTGTTTAGCAACTCGGTCCCAGTCTCATTTTTAATCCAGTGCTGGCTGACTGGATAAAAAGCAGCGATGGCCATCTTCGGCGCCGGTTGTAAAGACTCATCAGCAGCTAAGCACTCTCAAGAAACAATGGCTGCTTCACTTGGCGCCGACTGTATTTTAAGCAACCTAGGCCGAAGCCGTGAGTGTCCTATCACTATCCCCAATGGGGTTGCACCTTGACCCCAACTTGTTGCCCCCAGCATAGTGGAACCCAGGTCGACTAAACTCTAGCCATGACTTCTCATCCCCAGTAAGAAAACCATGCCCGTACTATTATCCCCAGTAGAGTTAGGGTCATTCTTGCTGTTGGAACCCATATTTGTGGTTTGCCTCATGCTTATTTATTCTAACCCATATTTGTCACCTCTTCCCTAATAAAGTCAGCTTTCCTATCTGGACCCCTCATTGGTCCTACTTATCTTATCCTCAGGGAATTAGACTGCTACCCACCGACCTATTCCCCATGAAGTCTCACTTACATGGTGACCCTAAACTCCATAGTCCACACTGCATGACCTTAAACTGCACGGCCTTGGTCTAGTTGCACGACCTTAAACTGCATGGTCCACTCTGCATGATCTTAAACTACACGACCTTAGTCTAGTTGTACGACCTTAAACTGTATGGTCCATGCTGTATGACCTTAAACTGCACGGCCTTGGTCTAGTTACATGACCTTAAGCTGCATGGTCCACCCTACATGACCTTGAACTACATAGCCTTGGTCTAGTTGCACGACCTTAAATGGCATGGTCCACGCTACATGACCTTAAACTGCATGGCCTAATCTAGTTTCACGACCTTAAACTGCATGGTCGGCCCCGGATGACCTTAAACTGCACAACCATGATCTAGTTGCACGACCTTAAACTACACGGTTTGTGTCGCATGATGTTAAACTGCACAACCTTGGTCTAGTTGCACGACCTTAAACTGCATGGTCCATCCTGCATGACCATAAACTACACGGCCCTGGTCTAGTTGCACAAACCTAAAAACTGCATGGTCCAAACTATACGACCATAAATTGTAGAAGAGGTCTAGCAACATGACCTTAAACTACACGGTCTAAGCTATATGACCTTAAACAACATAGAACATGTCCCGATCGCATGCATGATGTTAAATTGCACAACCTTGGTCTAGTTGCACGACCTTAAACTGCATAGTCCATCCTGCATGACCATAAACTACACGGCCCTGGTCTAGTTGCACAAACCTAAAAACTGCATGGTCCAAACTATACGATCATAAATTGTAGAAGAGGTCTAGCAACATGACCTTAAACTACACGGTCTAAGCTATATGACCTTAAACCACATAAAACATGTCCCGATCGCATGACGTTAAAAGGCTCTGCATTATGATCCAAACTATATGACCTTAAACTGTAGCAAAGGTCTAGTTGCACAACCTTAAACTGTATGGTCCTAGTTGTATGACTTTAAACTGCATAACCACGGCCCAGCTATATGACCTTAAACCATAGTGCACGTCCTTGACACATGACATTAAATTGCTTTGCACAGGTTCCAGAGGCATGACCTTAAAACTCACCCCAACATACGCGCACATACCTTCTACGTGCATCTACAAGTACATCTTCCCTAACCAATCCGACCATGTGCGCGCACCACCTTCACTATCTCCCCAATGAGTTCTTTCCCATCATCATTATACATCATTCCCCAGTGAGTCTTGCCCATGCTCACAAAACAGCATACCATCCCATCACCTATACTCATCGTAAGCTAGTGGGTCACCATTTTCCACTCCCCTCACATATGTCATCCATCTGTCATAAGTAGCCTCATGCAATCTCCCCAAAAGTGAGCTAAAATCATTACCATACTCACTCCATGGCCTCTGTAGACTGTCATTCATCACCATCATGGTCCAGCTGTACGACCTTAAACTAGAATGCATGTCCTGGCCGCATGATTTTAAAAGGCTTTGCACATGTCCCGGAGGCTTGACCTTAAGCATACCTTCACAATGAAATAACATGCGTGGTGTATACCTTAGTAAGGAAACGCCATGAGTAAAAATGATGGATGGGCATGGTCACGAAATCACAAGTAAAAAAGTTATGTGAAAATAAAAAAATCAGCCATAGTGGAAACCCGATAGGGGATAGTGAGTAAAAATAGAAAATAAGGGTGTACATGGCTATAAGGGCGTGGGTAAAATATCCCCAAACAAAAAGAAGTTGGTGAAAACCGTCTCTACGGTGCCGCTTCCCAGGTCCAAGTGAAAATCAGGAAAGGACGCTTAGACCAATAAAATAGGTTGATGCAGCGCTCGTCTCTACAGGCGGCTTCAACCCTCACTTAAAAGAAGAAAATCCTTGGTGTCACAATGCCAAGGCTCTAAAAATATGAGCTCTAAGGAAAATATTATGACAGCTTGAGTCCATTCACAAAAAGGACACGAAGGACAAAAGATTCGCCAAGACGCAAAGACACGCCTCATGAGGAAGAACACTATTCCCACAAGGTAACAAACACACTCTAAAAATGCTAAAGACCACTACGAAGGCAAGAAGCTGACAAAGCCAGGGCAAACCTGCTGGAGACTTCAGCTCACCTCACCGATAGGCCCAGACCTTCGGGACCGGCTAACAAAACTTCCCCCAACTACACCCGGCAAATGAAACCTACAGTAATATTCTGACTGTCAAAAGCAAACCTGGTGTAGCAACAAACAGCACCAACCAAAGGTTCTTTAGAAAAAAAATAAGGAAATCATTCCGACAAACCAAAAGATGCCTCAAGAAGGCTAAGTCATCCATGACTTTGGACCTGCTATGTAACAAACTACACAATACTGGGTAGGGGTGGTTGTATGCAAAGCTGGTTACCTCGATAAACTGAGGTACCCTACCCTTCACAGAACAATTGGTGCAAGACACAGATGAACGCCAACCAAAGGATCGTTTGTTGTCTATCCAAGACAAAGAAACCCATACCAATGAGAACCATGCCCTTCCACATGACACTCATCTTCAGAGTCACAAACAGTCCACACGAGGGTGTGAAATTGGATAAGATCCCTCAAAAAATTCTCTTCTCCCCCTAAAGTCTCCACGGACAGACCCGCGAATAATGCATCCGTACATCTGAGCAGCCTAGTTGCATCATCCATACGTCTCGACATTCACGTGGTCTTGTAGCTAGGAAGAAAAAAAGTAAAAGCCGAAGGAATTTTTTTGAATTTTGTCCTTCTCGCTTCTCTTGAAGCACAAAATTCAGTGGGGTAAGCTGTTTGAACACATTTTTCAGCACCTTGGTGCCTGATGCTGAACAAATTGGAAGCAGGTCAATAAAGCCTACAAAATAAGTGGAAATTCCAACAATCTCAAAATTACCCCAGAACTGGTCAAGATCTTTATTAGCACTTCGAGAGACTACTTGCCAAGTTTCATTGCGATCAGACAAGTCCAAAGCAGTGAACATAAAGAAACAATTCTAGCAAAATCGACCTCTAGCACCCTGAAATGGACCCTGTAACTAGAGTTATATTTTTGGTACATCAAACAGCAGTAGGACCACCGCCATTGGATCTGGCATGGACTAAAACCCCTATGGGTCAAGTTTTAGCTTCATCAAGTGCTTCGGGACAAAGTTATGAGAAAAATACTGAAAAGGAGAAGGTCGCACACTTTCCCGTGTGGCCGCCATACACCAAAACACCATTAAAAGTGAATGCTTTTACAGTTAAGGGGAGTCACTTTCAAAGACAATATCTCACTCGTTCCACGTTGGATCGTGCTCAAATTTGGTGACCATGTTTGTCTCATCAAGACAAGCGATTCAATATGTGGTATGCCCTGTGACGATGCACGAGCAAGGAGAAAAACTAGAAGCAAGCTGCTGATCCATGAAGAAAGTTGTAGAAAATTCAGCAGTAACATGCCTCACTCCGGTAGCCCAATCACGATGCTCGCATACCCGATCGGCACGAAACAAATTGCATTATGTTCGTAAGGTCTGTGGCCATTTCTAGCCCGAACCTCATGTACGATAAACAATTGGATTTCACACATGGAGGCGTCAAAGTTGCTGTAAATTTAGGTCGTTGGATTTTCAAGATTCAGACAGGGAATAAAGCTGTGTTTGTTGCAACGTGATTGTGACGGTAAACTCAATGTGATTCAGTGAAGAAACAACGAAGAAACATCAAGGAACGAGCACACAATCGATCCAAAGTTTTCAAGATTCATCCAAAATTCAAGTCTCATGACCACGGTTTAAAAACATGATTCATGGCTCGAAGTTGGTATCAAATCGATCGCCATGATAGCCTCACAAGAAAACAATTATCTTTCGATCAAACGGGCATCAGAACAACCCCGGATCAGTCATGGAAGATCACACAAGTTCTCGAGCAGCAGCAATGACTGTTTTGAAATTTCACACATTGTTAGGCAAGGGCAAAACAATCCTTTTGCACCCATTTTTAAAATTTCTTTTAATTCAATTAAATTGTAATTATCTTCAATTCTAGGTAGTGTTTGGGTGCACACCCACGTTTTAGCTCAATTCTATATAAACAGGCAATTTCTCATTATAAAAAGAGGGTCGATTCATTTTTCTTGGATCATTCAATAAAGTTCTGAATTTTTCTTGAGCTCATCGGTACATCTCAGAGAGAGAGAGAGGAGAGAGAAGAAAAGGGTCAATACCCTTTAATAAGGTAACTTTCTCTCTCCTCCCCTCTTTCTCTTCTCCTATCTTTCTCTCTCCTTCTCTTTTTCTCTCTCCAACCTACTTTTTCTCATTTTTATCTATTTCTCTCTCTTCTTCTCATTTATGTCTCTCTTTCTCTCTCTTCTTCTCATCTCTATCTCTCTTTCTCTCTCTTCTTCTCATCCCTATCTCTTTTTCTCTCTTCTCTTCTTTTGACACAATCGATGAAGCCTAGCACCGACTGTGTCTTCTCTCGCCTCTTTTTTTGACATAGTCGGTGAAGCCTAGCACCGACTGCATCTTCCCTCTCCTCTTCTTTTGACACAGTCGGTAAAACCTAGCATCGACTACGTCTTCTCTCTCTTCTTTTGATATAGTCGGTGAAGCTTAACACCAACTGCATCTTCTCTCTCTTTCGTCTAACGCAGTCGGTGAACCCTGGCAACGACTGTGTCTTCTCCCTCTTCAATTTAACACAGTCGGCAAAGCCTAGCATCGACTGTGTCTTGTCTTTCTTTTGTCTAACACAGTCGGTGAAGCCTAGCACCGATTGCGACTTCTCCCTCTTCAGTCTAACACAGTCGGTGAAGCCTAACGCCGACTACATCTTGTCTCTCTTTTGTCTAACACAGTCGGTGAAGCCTAGCACTGACTGCATCTTCTCCTTTCTATCTAACACAGTCAGTGAATCCTAACGTCAACTGCATCTTCTCTCTTTTCTGTCTAACATAGTCAATGAAGCCTAACACCGACTATGTCTTCCCTCTCTTCGATCTAACACGGTCGGTGAAGCCTAACACAGACTGCATCTTCTCTCTCTTCTGTCTAACACAGTTGGTGAAGCCTAGCATTGATTACATCTTCTCTCTCTTATCGGTGTAATACAATCGAAGAAGCCTAGCATCGACTACATCTTCTCTCTCTTCTCTGTCCACTACAGGCGGTGAAGCCTAGCACCGCCTGCATTCTCTCTCTCTTCTCTGTCCAATACAGTCGGTGAAGCCTAGCCCTGACTGCATCTTTTTCTCTCTCTTCTCCTTCCAACCGAGCTGATAATACCTAGCACCGACTGCCTCTTCTCTCTCCTCACTTCTTAGACACAGTTGACAAAGCCTAGCATCGACTGTGTCCGTTTCTCTCTTCTCTTTACAACCCAGCCAGTGATGCCTAGTGCCAACTGTGTCTTTTACCCTCTTTTCTCCTTCCTTCTCTCTTCTCTCAAACTCTTCTCCTTCTTGCTCTCTACCTCTCTTTCTTTCTCTTCTCTTTCTTATTCTCTTACTTCTTACTCTCCCTTTATGACTTTCATTCTTTCTGTTATCCTTTCGTTTGATTAAGAAGGGTTGAGATTAGCCTCTTATGGTAGTCTTATCGTCTAGCTGTAATGTTGTTGTGCTAGAATTTATGTGCTCACTTTATTGCCACAACAGACTAACCATCATGCCTAGCAAGTCAATAGGGGTATTGACGTCTAATAGTAATCATGTGAGCTGGTCTGAGTTACCGAACTCTTTTTAGTACCACTTCAAGCCAATTATTCACCATCTTAGTCATTGTGCTGATCTCCTCGCTTATCAAAGTCTTCTCTCCCCCATCTTTCTTCTCTTATTCTTCTCTTCTACTTTTGAATGCGGATGCTTGTGTACGTTCACCAAAGAGGAAAAGGTGAGGTCTGACGCACCTGTCTTTTAACCTTTACCATATGTGTGTGATTGTAAAAAATAAGAGAATACAAGCCAAGTGAGGCGATTCTGAACCAGTTTTATTACTGGGGGCTTGCTTCATGATCTGAGGGCATCCACGTGAGCCAGCCTGAATAAGTCCCAACCCCACCTTAAATTCATCTCTCACTGATTGGTAACACCTGCCCTCGTTCTCAAATGAGGTTCCCGAGAGATCAATCTCAAAAAGTCCCATGTCTCCCTAAAACCCGAGACGCGTTTCGTCCGATCCTCAAAAGATCCGAAGGGCGAGATTGAGGCACCTAACTAGTGGGGACTACCCTGAAGGGGGTCGAGGTACTCCAAGGGGGAAAGGGATGTCTGTTGTAAAGGGGACACCTCCTGTTTATCCATCTGAGACTAGTAATGACTACATCTTCTTGGCCACATATTTGGCCTTATTTTTATGCAAGCTCGTGCTCTCTGGAGGGGCGGATGACATTCGTTCAGGCACTTTATATGTAGCCTGTGACACGACAAGAGAGTTGTGACACGGCAAGAGGGTGTGAGTATGCCCTTGCTCAACCTGTTTTGTGCAATATATACCATGGCTTAGGGGCCATCTCCTGTGGAAAGGCTTACAAAGGTCAAGACAGAGGGAATGACATTGTCGGAGGAGAGGCATTTCTTGGGGACTTTAAGACTCCATTCCCCATCAATTATGTATATGGGTGGCTAGGGGCCTATTTCCCTACCACCTATGTCAGGAGCCAGGGCTCGGGAGATAAACTGTGGCCTTTATTATTGAGGATTGCTGGCCGAAAAGCTATCTTTCATAGCCCAGGGGAAGCTCGAGGCTTATTTGAGAATGACTCCTTGAATACGCGGTGGGTCCCATTTCCGGTTGGGAGCTTTACCGACCGTGCCTTTATTGATGAACTGGGGAAGGAACTAGATGGCGCTCCAACTACTATTAGGGAGCTCATGTTCATCCTGAGTGTTAGAGGGGCAGTTTTACCCTACCGGACTCCTCACAATGCCAGATTGGAAGGGTATTTCCATAAATCACTTTTCCCATTAGCATGGGCTTTATCAAAGCTACCCCTTCTTCATGCTTTTTGAAAAAGTGTCAGGGCAAGATAAACATGGGGAAGACGGAAGAGCTTGGGACTCTTCATGAATGCTAGTTGCAAGGACATATACGTATTGCTTGATCCATATGTCTAAAGATGACAGAGATAAGCAAGTATGTGATACCTCACTTTGACAGAAGGGTCAAAATGATCAAGGTCTATGCAAACTGGTGGAGAATTACCAGTTGGGATACTGGAATGAGGATCAACCTTGAAAAGGAGAGAATGGAAACTGGCGCCAAGAGATTAGACAGAGGAGAGTGGTGGATCCTCTTGTTCCTGGTGAGGTCTTTGTTTTGGGGTATCCCTCAAACTTGCGAGCATTAGGGATTCCCTGAGAGATAGCGGTCGATGATACCTCACCACAATTCCTCGCCATGAAACAGAGAACTGGGAGCATCTTCGATAAGCTTAGTTCTGTAATTGAATGCAGTGAGGGTCGAAAGGTCCCAGGTCATGAGGGTCATCCCATTCAGGACTAAAATGCGCTGATCGGGAGTGGTCCTCATAGTAGACTGGTTGGAGGCCTTTCTTAAGGAGGGAGTTCGGAAGCGACTGCTCCTCCTTCGACAGGGAGAAAGAAAAGGAAACGATCCACCACTACCAGCACTCGTGCAACTGCTCAAGTTGGTGGGCATACCCGAAGATATAAGGGTGCCAAACTTCCTGTGATCTCGGAACCAGAAGGTAGCCCTTCCTCCTCTGATCATTTACGAACTCCCCCAATGGCACCTTCTGCACTTTCTCCAACATCTTCTATATCCCTTGAATTGTTTTCTTCTTCTTTAGAGACTGAAGCAAATGACTCCAGTCCTTCTGAGCCCATTATTATTGCTTTTGACTAGGAAATGACTCCAGAAGTTAGGGAGGTGCCCCTAAGTCCAATGGTAGTTCCTGAGTCAGATCCAGTTCCCATGGAGACCAGCGAGGCTGAAGGCCCTAAAGCGGCTGCTCTAGGAAGGGAATTTGATGCTGACGTGGCCTTTGTGCTTCAGGGGTTTAGTGCCCCGACTGAGGCAGGGATGATGATTCAAGAAGAAGGGCCTATGGTTAATGATGCCACTGAGTGTTAAGAGGCTGCTGTCCCCGAGGGCACAGATGGTGAAGATGAAGGGGTTGAGTTTTTTATGACTGAGGTTCTGGCTGTTGAGGGCACAGGCCGAATGGAAGGAACAATGGCTGAGGCTGGATTGGAGATCGACGAAAGCCAAAGGGAAGAGGCAGTTCCTGAACTTTCCAATGCTGACGTGGCAGTTCAGGAAGGTGAGAAACAAGGGAAGCTTCTTTGGAGAATGTTGGGACAGAAGTGGAGGCCCCATGGGTGCAGAAGAAGGCGACGCGGCTGTATTGAAGAATACTGGAAGGTCGAGGTCGGGCTGCCTCTCAGTCTGAGGTGCAAGATGCTCAAGAACTTGTCATCATTTCAGAAGAGCAGGTAGCTCAGATGGCTATCACTTCAACAAGCCCGGCCCTTGAAGCCGAAATCTCTTCAGCACTAGAAATCACAGCAGCATCATCCAGGCCCATTTTTAGCAAGGTTTCTGGTATGATTGCAGGCATGCTTCGTGCAGGCATTCAGGGTTTAAGGGAGGTTCCTTTCAATGAGTTGGGAGAGGCTTTGGCCAACCTTAAAGAATTTTCTATCACAACTATTGTGGTTAGGAGTGCGCCAAAGTCCTTTCCCATTTTGATGCAACCCTAAATGAGCTGGAGAGCTGGTGATCGAGACTACTGCATTGTGAGGTAGAAATCAGTTGGCTATCCTCATTGGAGGAGTCAATCTTGCGTCATCACGAGGAGATAGATTCCTGCACTGAGAAGACGGCTACCATGACTGGTCGTCAGCTGAATCTCAAGAGGGAGGGGCAAGGTTGCTACAAGAGGATGATCAAAATAAGAGAGGAGATGCGAATATTAAGGCAGGAATTCATTGAACTTGAGGAGGAGATGATTCAAAGAAGGGCAATGGAGGCCTCCTTGGTTGCAGATTTGTCCGAACTCACTCGCACCATTGAGTCCAAAACTATGGCAATGGAGGAGGACAATCAAATGGTGGCTGAATTGAAGGAACAGATCCAGGACTCCGAGACTTCTCCTGTAATATGCAGAGCTGAGATCAATAAGATAACTGCTCATTTATGAAAATGTCTTTTCGTTTGCCGTCACTTGTAAGAAGTTTGAACTCATAAATAAAATGCTTCTTTCTCTTCTTCTGGCTGACTTTGCCTCATGATTTCATTCTCCTCTTACTCATGTGCTCTCTTTGGGTTTTAAACGCCTCTCGAAATTATTTTTTTTTTTAAAGGGGATAATACCCTAGGCCGTGTTTAGTCCCATGATGGGCTGTCGTGGCTTGGATAGCTTCGAAATGGGGAGTCATTGCATTTTCTCCTCTTAATGTTTGATTGGTGAGCCTGTTCACTATAGATATTCCAATCAGGAGGGGCTTTGGCCTCCATTAGTGGTGCAATCACTTCGAACCCATCATAGGTTTTGGTCTCAGGCATGAACTCCTTGAGATGTTTTGAAACAATACGCATGACCTCGAATCGGCACTGAAGACTATGAACGTCGCTTCCTAACTCTGCTAGAGGATCCTGCTCTTGAGGAGAAGAAGACTGCCCTTTCACACACTGCTCTCTTCCTGCAAAACTAGGGAAGTGTAGAACTTGTGGCTGGTCACTGGTCCAAGGAGCATCCTCTATGTGTATAACAACAAGATTTTGAAAAATATTTCGCAGTGGTTGGCGTGCTACTTTTGCTTTCAAAAGTGCAATGGGGATATGCAGGAATTTTTTTTGGTCCGGCGTATAGATGATCTTTGGAGATGCGATATCTATCCCCATGACTTGCTCAACCTCAAGAATGACCTCTGGTTCATCTTTTGGTAAAAGTGGCTCAGAACTGGGGGCAGAGGGTGAGGATTCCTCTTCGAGTGAAGACGAAGTTTCTTCAGGGATGATAGTTGGGATGCTAGAATGAATGGGGGTTAAAGGGAGAATTCTACCTTGCCTTTCTTTTTCTTTGAACATGTTTACCAATGTTCTTCCCACATCCTCAACATCTTTGTGAGGTGAAGATGTTGTCTTGATTGTAGACTTGTGATCACCCTCATTCACCTTCTGAGGTGACACCATATTTGTGAAGTAATACTTAGCATCAGCATAGTGAATTTCGGCTATAGGAAATGGTCTTTTATCAGCATAGACTGTATGCTTTCTCCTATCGTGACTATACTTGAAGCACGAGTGCAATGTCGATGGAACCACTCTCTGATCATGGAGCCATAACTAACCCAGGAGAATGTTGTAAGAAGAGTTGGTGTCGATTACATGAAACTGATCGTAATCGTTCAGCTCGTCGATCTTATAATGAATGCGAACTGTGCCAGCTGGCTTCTCTCTTGACTGATTGAACCCTTGAACTATGACATGGGTCGGAGTAAGATCTTTAGTCCCTAACCCCAAACGGAGTAAGAATTCTCCTTGCAATAAGGTTGACCGCCGACCCTCCATCCAACATAATTCGATTGATGGGACATGCATGTAACTCAACTGTCACAAAGAGAGGGTGATTATGAAAATTTTCTACCAATTGCAGAGCGTCCTCTGAAAAGGTGATTGGCGGACATCCTCCTAAAATCGTCGGGTCCACCTCAATGGGTTCTACCTTGGTCTCATACACCTCTAGGTTAGAGAGAGCCTGAACCAAAGCATCCGATAATCCTTTGAGAGCATGAGGGCATCGTAAATGCTGAGAAGGGCTGAAAGCTTCCTTAGATGTCCTATCACATCATATTTCACCTTTTCTTCGTCAACGCTCTATGCTCTTAGTTCTGCCATGGGTTTGGGTGGTATGCTAGGTTGAGGAGTAAGTTTGGGTGAAAAAGGTTTATTTTGACCTACTGGCTAACTTAATTGCTTAGCGGGCTTGGTTTGAGTGATGGAGGTTTGAGGTTTTAGAAGCGATTGTGTCAAAGGTGTACCACGAAATTGGAGAATAGGTGGGTTGTTTGGAGTATTTGTCTTAGAAGGAGCCCAGGGAGCTGTAAGATAGGAAAATTGGTATTTAGATTAGGGAGAAGTGGCGTACTAGGAAACTTCAAAGTGCCTGACTTCTACGATGGAGGTTGTAACGTCTTCCCCGACCTGAGGCTCATTTGCCCCGTGCTGGATGATGCTCCTAGGATTTGCAACATATAATAAGCCTCTTGAGAATAGAAGCTCTGCGCTCTTGATTCTCTCAATCTCAGCTTAAATTCGGGCTCAGGGGGCCACTGTGGTTTCTTTAGCTTTGACTTTTTGTGCTTCTTTGAAGAAGTGGCTCTACTTTGGCTTTAGTTGCCAAGTCATCAGCAACTGTTAGGAATCCAACAGCCTGGGCCAGGGTCTTTTTCAACCACTATCATTGTGTCCTTCTTATGTTGATTCCTTCAAATTCCTGTCAAGAGCCTCAAAGTCTGAACATTTCAAGGTTGTACCGACAGGAGACATTGTGGAAGAAGGATTAGAAGCAAAAGAAAAAGAAGTAGAAGGGTCAGAAGGTGGGGAACTTTTAAGGTCATTCCCCTCATCAGACCGATCCGGGTAGCTTTTTACGTCATCACCAGGGTTGAACGTGTGCAGGGAATCTTTTAGGTCTTTCACTTGATTAGACCATTGGGGAGTGTTTTTAACGTCATCACCCTCATTGGACGTGCTCTGAGGAGAAGATGACTTGGGGATGTCCTCTTGATGGGATGAGGAAGGAAGGAGGATCGTGCCAAGGATGAAAGCCATTAAGGTTGGCAGTCGGGGAAAGGGCCCTAAGAAATTCCTGCTCTATTGGTAGTTATGCCGTCTTGTTTCTCCAGCGAGCGGCCCTTGATGCTCGTCTCCTTCTGGTTTTCTGTGGTGGTGCTTGATTCGTCTCGCTAGGCTTGTGAATAGTCGTAGCTTGGCAAACTACTTCTTTTCTAAAGGACTTGAGTTTACTTCACCCATGGTGGACTATCCATGGTTAGGTAGCCGAGGGTTCAGCATGCTCTAAATCATTATTACGCTAGTCTTGTGCTGAGAGGCCATCTTGCGCCAGTGGAGTAGTGACTTGGGGTGCTCTTACTGGGATGTCCTAAGACTCCTAACATTCCCATATTCTCTTTGCTAATATATTATGGAAATTGGTGCATTCCCACAGGTAGTGGCCCCATATTTAGTGATATGGGCACCAATGGTTTTCAATTCCTTGGGAAAGGTGTTGGGGCTGCCTTGTCGGCTTCGGTGTGATCAATCCTTCCTGAAGCATTATAACATAAAAGGCATGAAGGATACCAGGGGCTTCGTCTTCTTCTTGGACGGTTATTGTGTGGGAGGCTTCTGCTGCCCCGAATGCCTTCTTTAAGTCCTCAAGCTTTATCTAACCTTTCTGAATCAAGGCATCAATGATATCCTTTAGCATGATGCAATCATCTGTGGGTTCATTGATCCTTCGATGGTAAGCATAGTAATTCACCTGAGTATCGAGCCCAGCTTGCTCAGGGGACTTGGCCTCTAGAAGCTCGATCATGTTATGTTTCAATAATAATTGGAATAGTGCAGGGACCCATTCCTTCTCAATGGGGTAGACTTTATTCCTATGCCTGACCCAATAGTCATCCTAATTGAAATTCGCAAGTGGGGGTACTCAGTTGTACATCTGTTATTGCTTGCCTGCCTGAGGCGTTGTCTTTGTTGTGCTCACCCCATTGGAGAGGTCCAAAGTTTGGGAGGGAGCCTTCTTTGGGTCACTGACCGTGACGACTGCACTGATTACTCCTTTTTGTTTGCTGCCCCGAGTGTTAGTTTGAGAGCTACCATTGCCTCAGTTGTTCCCTGAGCATGCAGACGATTTTCGTGACCCGCCGTGGTGGCGTGCTAGGCTTTCTATGAGGACCAATTTGTAGATCAGCTCTAACATGGAAATTAGATTGGAGGCCTCAACATGTAGGGTGATTTTAGGTCTCAGGTTCCGCACACAAGTTTGAACTGCTTCCTTCTTAGGCATGGGATTGGGATCGCGAGTGGCCAAATTTCTCCATCTTGATACGAACGCGTCCACGGGTTCATCGGGCTCTTGAGTCAGGGTGAGAATCTCGCTGCTTTGAACCTCTCTCTCGACCTAATAAAAATGCTATTCGATCAGCTTCTCCATTTCCTCCAAGTATGCACTGAGTTTGGGGGAAGTCGAGCATACCAATGAAAAGTCGATCCGGCAAGGGACAACAAACTGATGGAGGAGGAGTCTCCCATCAGACGTTGTTTCTCGACACGCTACCTGAAAGTGGGCTATACGCTGGTTTGGGGACGTGGTTCCATTGAATAGGGGAACCTTCACTTTCTTGTAATCTGAGGGAAGCGACACCTGGCCAATGTATGAAGGGTATAGCCTTTGATAAGGCATTGCACCCTGTGTCCCCAAAATTTGTCTGTTCTTTAAGGTATGGGTAACCATAGCATTGATGTCTGCTTGTGAGACAGGGTGAGCGACTGTCGTGACCCCGCCCCCCACTATCGTACCTTACATGGCAATGGACGATCGAGTGTAGGTCTGTGATCTAATGTAATGTTTGTCACTCAGGATGGAGTATACGTAACACTTTTATTATCGGTGATGAGGTAAACCAAAGAAAAGAACTAAAGAAACTGCTCAACAAGCAGAAAACATAAAGAAATCCCAAATATAAAAAATCTAATACATTAAATGCTTCCCAAACTATTACATTCAGTTTGGGGCATTAAGGCCCAGTATTACACATCAACAACACAACAATGAACAAAACCTCGGCCCAAACCGCCTAAACATAAACAAAGTCTAAACACCTTCTTCGAGAAGTCCCACTCCGACATTCCACAACAAAATTCGAGCCCCAACCCTTGACCCTGCCACTATCAAACTACAAGGAGAGGAGAAAAATAATGGGATGAGCTATAAAGTCCAATAGGCAAGTCTAGTGTTATTCATCTATGGTGATTCTGTCCATGTATGATAACAGTTCAGTCCATCAATATACAGTCATAGTTTGGCATATATGAATATCAGATCAAGGTGGCGAATAAGAACATTCTTCCAAGCAACAGTCACCATCGAATTAGTATAATCATGAACATTCTATCAGGGAAACCATTAATCATTCAATCATTCCATTTCCAACATACCATACACAGAGATTCAATTATTAACCACGCACTCTCAAGATCACCTATTCCCGTAATAGAGGCCTTATCCATTAGGCTAAGCCAATCCCATTGCTTAAGGCCTCTACCAACACACAAGAGGGAGAGTAATGACAAGTGGGGTACTCCACATCGTAATACCCTCAACACACGCACACATTCCCCAGCATGCATTGGGGGTCCGACAAGCTGTCACCTTGCAAGGCATCCAATCAAATCTCATATCTTATCGCATAAATTTTAGGGAGCAATTTTGTTTTCCCCCTAACCCGCTCTTGTCACTGTGTAGGCTAAGGAGTATGCCGGCATCACATTCCTTTCTACCGATGATTGTCCCATCGCATAGCATGCGATATCACTACAATACCTACTACAGATGAGTGTCCCACTGCATAGTGGCCAATACTCTCATCAATGTTTTAGTGAAGCTAGCTATCACAACCAATGCACTTGGGTCCTACCACATAGCAGCCAATGTTCTCATCAAGTCCAATATCCACCACCAAAGGGCTCGAGTCCCAATGTGTAGTGATCAACCATCTCATCCATATAGCAATGTAACATCCACTAACACTGAGCTCGAGTCCTAGTAGCAGTTTCCACTACCGATTAGTGTCTCTCCACATAGTGGTCAACATGAAAATAAACAATAACCATTCATCAGAGTGTCATGAAAATGTCCACTACCAATGAGTGTCCTACAGCGTAGTCACCAATATCAAAATAAACAGTGGCCATTCGTCATAGTATGCCTCATGCAGATGCATTATTTTTCATCATAGTGTTAGAAAATTTACGAGAGACATTTATTGCATAAGATTACATAAGGCATTCACACATAGACCTTCACAGTGGCATGTGGTACTCATTATGAAATTATTTCATCACTAAAGCACTTGTGGCGCCTTTCCACACATAAAGCATTCATTTGACATGGTTCACATATTTTTAAGGCATTTGCATGAAATTCATCATATGGCATCGTTCCCAGATCTTCATGGCATTCACATGAAATTTTTCATATAGCATTCACATTTACCGTATATTAAAACAATTTAGTGTGGCATGGATATACAATTGGTGCAGTGACAAGTAACAGTGACATGCCTCTCTTTACGAGGGAATACCTCTCAATTTAGGGGAAGTTTTAGAATGGCTTCAACATGAAACCTGGATCTTGCACAGCCTAGTACAATGTGAACCTTAGTTGCTGGAAATTTTCCTGCAATAGTGCACGGTGACGTCTTTGGGCATTTTGGATCACAGTTTAAAATCCGTGAGAAATTTCAAAAATCTCAAAACATGGAACTTTGAGTACATTCACAAACCACTCCAATGGTTGAGATTTTAAGGTTTTCGGACACTGTTTATTGGGTTAAAACATTGCTTGAAAAGGGCCACAGTTGCTGGAATTAGTAGCGACTGTGAGTAGTGTCGCGTCTCAATATCTTAGGCCATATCTCTTTCATTAATGCACAATTTTATCATGTCATAAAAAGTGAACTTAGAGTAAATATAGATGTCTTCTATTTGGGATCGATTTGGTCCCATTTGGACACCATTTGGCCAATGATCATTTTAATTCCAAAAATAGTAAAAACATTTTGTGATATTTGTCATGCTTTTATGGTCAATGTGCATTTTGGGCATGAAACCTTATTCGTGATAACAAGTCTCACAATGAGCATTCCATGAGTTTCCATGGATAACAATATCATACATACATATTTAACATGGTCATAGAATTTGGGAGCACACTCTCAAATTTCCGACCATGTGCCAACCCATTCATACTTCACATGTTTCATTCTATCATCCAACCAATTTTCATCTTGTTTTCAACAGTCATGGCTGCATAAAAGCTAGACCCACTTACCTTAATTCTCACGGTACCTCAGCTCCCAGCTCACGGCCTTCACGGGTTCTCCTTAGTTCCACCAGTGGGCTTTTTTCAAAGGGCAGCGGTGAACTCCTTAGGAAAAGAGAGAGTGTGAAATGAGGAAATCTTATTTGTCCAATGGCTTAAGTACTCATGGTTGGTGGGATTCACTGTGGCTGACGTAACCACTCATGCCTCTGACACATACGGGGCAGCGCTGTCAGGTGACAGCTTTGTGGTTGACCAAAACACAGACCGGTGCTGCTTCCTCCTTTGCTCACCCGGCATTGGCATTGCTTCTCCCTTCTCTCAACAGGTGCTGGCACTGCTTCTCCCTTTTCTCAACAGGCGCTGGCGCTGCGTCTTCCTTTTCGCAACCGACTCTAAGGCTGCTTCTCCCTTTTCTCAACCGACACTGCGCCTTCTTCACTCACCCAGCGTTGTGCCTTTCTTCACTCACCCGGTGTTGTGCCTTTCTATGGAAAAATCGCGGTCCTTACATCACCCGCCCCCCCTTAAAAAGAATTTTGTCCTCAAAATCATATTAAATTTAATTAAACAGGTGGGGGTATTTCTCTCAAATTTCATCTTCCCGCTCCCATGTCGATATTTCCTTTGAGTGATACTGCCATTGCACTCGCACCAGGGGAATCTCTTTATTGCGCAATAGTTGTACTCTCCTGTCTGATATCCTAATTGGTTGTTCAATATAATTCAAATCTTCCCTGAGCAAGATTGGTTCATACTCCAAGACATGGAACGGGTCAGGTTGGTATTTCCTCAGCAATGATATATGGAAGACATTGTGTACGTTGGCCAGTTCATGTGGCAGAGCAAGTTGGTAAGCCATGCATCCAATTCTTTCCAGGACTTTAAAAGGTCCATTGAATGATGGGCTCAATTTCCCCTTTTGATTAAATCTCGTAACACCCTTGGTTGGTGATACTTTCAAGAAGACTTGATCTGCCACTTCAAACTCGAGGTTTCTTTGGCGATCATCAGCATAACTCTTTTGGTGACTTTGGGCTATCTTGAGCCACTTTCTAATTAAGGCATTCTTCTCATAAGTCATCTGGACCATTTCGGGCTCTAATAATCGTCTTTCACCCACCTCGTCCTAACAGATGGGCGGCCTACACTTTCTCCCATAAAATGCCTCATAGGGTGCCATCTGAATATTGGCTTGGAAACTGTTGTTGTAGACAATTTCTATCAGAGATATATGGTCTTCCTAGCTTCCCTTAAATTCAATGACACATGCCCTTAATATGTCCTCCATGGTTTGGATGGTTCTCGCTAAGTGTTCATCTGTTTGGGAATGAAAGGGTACTAAATGTAAGTCTGGTTTCCTAAGGCTAACTACAGAATTTCCCAAAATATGGAGGTGAATCTAGGGTCCATGTCTGACACAATGCTTATGGGAACTCAGTGCAACCTCACAATTTCTTTGATGAACAACTGGGCTAGCTTGTCTAGATTATAGGTCATGTGAACCACCACGACCCAGATACTATCATGCCTAAACTTGATCTCAATAATCCGGAAATAAAGTCCATCGTGATGTGTTTCCATTTCCACTCTGGTATGGGCAAGGGCCTTAGCAGTCCAGCAGGTTTTTGATGCTCTGCCATCACTTGCTGACACGTCAAATGCTTAGCGACAAACTGTGCCACATCTCGCTTCATGTTGTTCCACCAGAAGGTCTTTTTCAAATCCTGGTACATCTTGTACTCCCTAAGTGTACCGTGTAACGGGAGTGGTGTGCTTCCTTTAGGACAGCCCTTTTTATCTTCTTGTCATTAAGAACACACACTCGGCCTCTAAACCTTAACAAATCATCGCTCCTCATAAAGAAATCTACTTTTCCTTCCATTTTCCATTTCTTCAAGGATTTTTATCATCAAGGGATCTCCTTTTTTGGAGGCTCAGATTTGTTGAAGGAGTTGGGGTTCCAACCTTAAACATGACAGCATTCCTTCCTTCTCGCTACGGGGCTGAGATGGGTGCCACTCCACCACATCTTCTAACAGTTTAATTTCTCGAACCATCAAATGTGCCACAGAGACCACAACTTTTCGACTTAAGGCGTCGGCTACTACATTAGTCTTGCCCTGTTGGTAATCAATTGTACAGTCATAATCATTCAAGAAGTCTATCCATCTTCTTTGCCTCATGTTCAGCCCTTTCTAGGAAAAGAGGTACTTGAGGTTCTTGTGGTCCATGAACACCTTAAACTGGGCCCCATAGAGATAGTGCCTCTAGATTTTTAACACGAACACTATTTCCTCGAGTTCCAAGTCGTGAGTGAAATAGTTCTGCTCATGCGGCTTTACCTTCCTTGAGGCATAAGCAATAACTCTACCTCTCTGCATAAGTACACGTTTGAGCCCTTTATGGGATGCATCGGTGTAAACCACAAAGTCTTCATTCCCCTTTGGCAAGCCCAGTATTGGGGCAGTGATTAGTCTCTTCTTAAATTCCTAGAAACTCCACTCACACTCCTATGACCATATAAATTTTGCATTCTTCTGGGTCAGTCGAGTCAGGGTGAGCGCTATCTTTGAGAATCCTTCTACAAAGTGCCTATAGTACCCTGACAGTCCCAGGAAGCTACGGACCTCGGTCACATTTGTTGGCCTTTTAAGTACGACTTCGATCTTAGAGGGGTTGACCGTGATCCCATCCTTAGAAATAATGTGTCCAAGGAAGGCTACACTGGGGAGCCAAAACTCTCTCTTGCTCAACTTAGCATACAATCTTTCCGCTTCAAAGTTTGCAAGACCATTCTTAGATGTTGTTCATGCAATTTCCAACTCTTAGCATATACCAAGATATCATCGATGAAAACTGTTACAAAGTCATATAGGAAGGGTCTGAACGCCCTATTCATCAAATCCATGAACGCAGTGGGGGTATTGCTTAATCCGAACAGCATCTCATAGTGACTGTATCGCGTTTTTAAGGCAGTCTTTGCAATGTTTTCCTCCTTGACCCACAAATTGATGATAACCCAATCTAGGGTCAATCGTCGAAAACACTTGAGCTCCTTGGAGTTGGTAAAAGAGGTCGTCAATCCTAGGGAGAGGTTACTTATCTTTCACCGTCACTTAGTTCAACTACCTATAGTCAATACATAATCTTGAGGACCCATTCTTTTTCTTTACAAACATGACCGGTGCACCCCAAGGCGACACACTAGGTTGGACGAATCCTTTATCCAATAATTCTTGCAACTGCTTTTTTAACTTTTCAGTTCTGTTGGAGCCATTCTATATGGGACTTTAGAAATGGGAGCAGTTTCAGGTACTACTTCTATCTCAAATTCGATTTCCCTTTCTGGAGGTAGAGATGGCAACTCCTCTGGAAATACCTCAGGGTATTATTTTACTACTGGTATCCCTTCTAATCGAGTCTGAACATCCTGATTCTCCACCACATAGTTAGGTATCCTTCACACGTTTTAGCCAGAAGGTGAGAGGCCCAGAAGGCAGAGTTGATGTGCAGTGGGGAATTGTCTATAATGCCCTTGAAGTGTATTTCTGCTTGATCGGGACATTTAAAGGTTACCATTTTTTCATGGCAGTCGATGGTTGCATGGTGTATAAACAACCAATCCATGCCCAGAATTACATCAAATTCTTGAATATCTAGGTGGATTAGATCCACAGGTAGGTCGCACCCATCAATCATGAGCTTACACTGTCTATATATTCTATCAGTCTCTATAGAGCCTCCCACAGGCGTGCATACTATTAAAGTATAATTGAGACATGCACGTGCGACATTCATGTAATGGGAAAAATGGGTGCAACAAATGAATGAGAGGATCCAGGGTCAATTAAGACTTTAGCATTACTATCACAAATTGAGAGCATACCTCAAATCACTGAGATGGATGCCTTAGCCTCTTATTCATTGAATGCGAACACTCGCCCTGGGGTCCTCGGACGATGTTCGGTCTTCATCATCAGGCAGTCCTTCTCCCAGTGGCCAGGCTTGCCACATTTCAGATATACATTCTACTTTCGATAGCATTCCGCAGTAGTGTGGTTGCTTCTCCCACAATAAGTACAAATTGGGTGTCGTTCATTGTCCATATTGCCCGGAAGACTCTTCAGGATCCTTGGGTTAGGTGGGTACGGTCTCCCTCTAGTGTTTATCCTACAAGATTTCCAAGCTTTCTTTCCAAACTTTCCTGACGGCACAACTTCCCTTTTTCCTTCCTCCCTTAACCTGCGATCCTCGCAATCGTTTTCCATCTTCAGAGCATGGTCTACCATCGGGGTGTACGACTTTATATTGGCCGACATCACCCTACTCCTGATATCTTGTCGTAAGCCCCCTTTCAAATTTAGCCACCTTTCGTGCCTTGATATTTATGATGTGGGGCGTATACCTAGAAAGCTCTGTAAATTAGGTGCCTTATTGTTCATCTGTCATACCCCCCTTGCTAAAGTTCATTGAATTCTACTTCCTTCCTTTCCTTGATTGAATCAGGGAAGTACTTCTCTTCGAAAGCCACCAAGAAGTTTTCCCAAGTGATCTCGGTCCTTGCCTCCCTCCAAGTGTTCTTCACCGAGTCCCACTAGTATTATGCTTCCCCTTCCAGCATAAAGGCTCCTAGCCTAACGTTTTGCTCATTTGAGCATTGCAACACCTTTAAGATCTTCTCTATTTGTTTTTTCCACCTCTCAGCCTTCTCCACTCCTCCATGCCCCAAAAAGGTTGGGAGTGTCATTCTCCTAAACCTCTCCATGAGGCTACTATCATTCTACTCGAGCGTAGGAGTAGACTAGGTTGGCATAAATTCATTCATCATTTGGGTCATAACCCCCAGAGTTCTATAAAACTCGTCGAGTGCCCTAGTATTGTCATCACTAGAACTCGTGTTGTGGGTATAGGCTCTTGGCATCTTTTAACCTAGTCACAAAAACACCCAGTCACTTATCCACCCCAAAATAAACCAAAGGACTATCCTAACTCCGTAGGCCAAGAATCCTATCCTGGCTGCTCTGATACCATATCTGTCACGACCCCATCCGCGACTATCGTACCTTACGCGACAACGAATGATCGAGGGCCGGGTCCATGATCAAATGTAACATTTGTCACTCAGGAGGGAGTAGACTTGATGCTTTTATTATTAGTGATAAGGAAAACCAAAGAAAAGAACTAAAGCAACAGCTCAACTAGCAGAAAACATAAAGAAATCCCAAATACCAAAAATCTGTTACATTAAATCCTTCCCAAAATATTACTTTCAGTTTGGGTCATTAAGGGCCAATATTACACATCAACAACACAACAATGAAATAAACCTCGGGCCAAACAGTCAAGACATAAACAGGTCAAAACACCTTCTTCGAGAAGTCCCACTCTGGCCATCCACAGCAAAATCCGAGCCCCAAGCCTTGACCCTGCCACTATCAATCTACAAGGAGAGGAGAAAAATAATGGGATGAGCAATAAAGCCTAGTAAGCAAGTCCAATGTTATGCATCTATGGTGATTCTGTCCATGTGTGATAATAGTTCAGTTCATCAATATACAATCATAGTTTGGCATATATGAATATCAGGTCAAGGCGACGAGTAAGAACATTCTTCCAAGCAACAGTCACCATCGAATTAGTATGATCATAAAATTCTATTAGTGAAATCATTAATTATTCAATCATTCCAATTCCTACATACCATACACAGAAATTCAATTATTAAACACGCACTCCCTAGATCATCTACTCCCATAGTAGAGGCCTTATCTATTAGACTAAGCCAACTCATTGCTTAAGGCCTCTACCATCACACAAGAGGGGGAGTAATGACAAGTGGGGTAGTCTACTTTGTAATACCCTCAACACATACACACACAGTCCCCAGTGCGCATTGGGAGTCAGACAGGCCGTCACCTTGCAAGGCATCCAATCAGATCTCATATCTTGTCACATAAATCTTAGGGAGCATTTTGTTTTTCCCCCTAACCTATTCCTATCATTGTGCAAGCCAATGTCGGCATCACATACCTTACTACTGACGAGTGCCTCATCATGTAGCAGGCAATATCACAACAATACCAACTACCGGTGAGTGTCCCACCACGTAGTGGCCAATATTCTCATCAATGTTTTGGTGAAGCTAGCTCTCGCTATCGATGGGCTCTGGTCCCACCGCGTAGCAGCCAATGTTCTCATCAAGTCCAGTATCTAACACCAAAGGGCTCGAGTCCCAATGCGTAGCGGTCAACCATCTCATCCATATCGCAATGTAACATCCACTACCACTGAGCTCGAGTCCCAGTGTGTAGCAAGCATTATGATAATAGTGTCCACTATAGGTAAGTGTCCCACCGCGTAGTGGTCAACTTGAAAATAAACAGTAACCATTCATCACAGTGCCATAATAATGTCCACTAACGGTGAGTGTCCCACCGCGTAGTGGCCAATGTCAAAATAAACAATGGCCATTCATCACAACATGTCTCATGCAGATGTTTCATTTTGCATAATAGTGCTATAAAATTTACAAGAGACATTTATTGCATAAGCTTTCACAAGGAATTCACACATAGACCTTCACAGTGGCATGTGATACTCATTATGAAATTATTTCATCAATAAAGGACTTGTGGACCCTTTCCACACATAAAGCATTCATTTGACATGGTTCACATATTTTTAAGGAATTTGCGTGAATTCATCATATGGCATTGTTCCCATATCTTCATCGCATTCACATTTACCATATATCAAAAAGATTTAGTGTCGCATGGATATTCAATTGGTGCAGTGACAAATAGCAGTGACATGCTTCTCTTTACTAAGGCGTAACTCCCAATTTAGGGGGAGTTTCATAATGCCTTCAACATAAAACCTGGAGCTTGCACATAAATAATTACAATGACATAAATTTGAAAGAATTTGGGCACCGTTTAGTGGGTCTACAGCCTAGTACAAAATGAAACTTAGTTGCTGGAAATTTTCTCGCAATAGTGCGCGCTGACATCTTTGCGCATTTCGGATCACAGATCAAAATCCGTGAGAAATTTCAAAATCTCAAACATGCAACTTTGAGTACACTCACAAACCTCTCCAATGGTTGCCCGAAGAGGGCCACAGTTGCTCGAATTAGCAGCGACTGTGGGTTGTTTCGTGTCTCAATATCTTAGGCCATATCTCTTTCATTAATGCACATTTTTATCAAGTCATAAAAAGTGAACTTAGAGTAAATATACATGTCTTCTATTTGGGACAGATTTGGTCCCTTTTTGACACCATTTGGCCCATGATCATTTTAATGCCAAAAATAGTAAAAAATTTGGCAATTTTTGTAATTCTTTTAAAGGACACTTAATATCTCATGGTCAAGGTGCATTTTGGGCATGAAACCTTATTCATGCCAACAAGTCTCACTATGAGCATTCCATGAGTTTCCATGGATAACAATATCATACATACAAATTTAACATGGTAATGAAATTTAGGAGCACACTCTCAAATTTCCAATCTTGTGCCAACCCATTCATACTTCACATCATGTTTTCAACAGTCATGGGTGCATAAAAGCTAGACCCACTTACCTTAATTCTCATAGTGCCTCAGCTCCTAGCTCATGGCTTTCACGGGCTCTCCTTGGATCCACCAGTGCGCTTTCTTCAAAGGGCGGCACTGAACTCTTTAGGGAAAGAGAGAGTGTGAAATGATGAAATCATGTTTTTCAAAGGGCTCAAGTACCCAAGGTTAGTTGGATTCACAATGGCTGGCGTAACCACTCATGCCTCTAACACGTACGGGGCGATGCTGTCAGGTGACAGCTGTGTGGTTAATCAAAACACACACCGATGCTGCTTCCTCCTTTGCTCACCCGGCGCTGACGCTGCTTCTCCCTTCTCTCAATCGACGCTGGTGCTGCTTCTCCCTTCTCTCAACTGGCGCTGATGTTGTTTCTCCCTTTTCTCCACCGGTGCTAGCTCTAGGTCATCCTTCTCTCAATCGGCACTGGCACTGCTTCTCCCTTTTCTCAACAAGTGTTGTGCCTTCTTCACTCACTCGGTGCTACGTCTTTCTTCACTCACCCAGCGCTGCGCTTTTCTGAAGAAAAATCATGGTCCTTACATGAATAGACTTGTCTTATGAGTCAGAGGGAAGGGAATGCCTTGAAGGTGCACTATTGACCTCATGGTTAGCTAATTGACGTGCGGCATCTATATGATCTATCCTCTCCATCATTATGCGCACCATATCTTCGAACTTGTTCATGCGGTCTTCATGTGAGTCAGGTTCATTTATGACCATTACGTTGATTGTTTCTCTAAGGAGATCAGCCTTAGTTGCAGTTGAGGGATTGCGAACTTGACAGGTCGCACACGGCAGATCGGTCAGCAGGGGGTCTGCATGCCCCATTTGGACTTGAGTTTTGTATACCGATCGCGTGAGGACCGGTCCTTGACGGTCTTTGGACCGTGGCTGCTGATTTGTTGCGTCGTCTTCTACGAAACTAACCACAGTGTAGGGCTCATGGACTTCTTCTTTAGGCATAGTCATCTGAAGAGGATAGAAGGGATCAGGCGAAGTGGGTCATCAAAGCTGGTTGCCTTGACTACCTTGGTCACTTCCTTGGTCAGAAGTCGTAGACCCCTATCACATTTAGCTTTGAGGTTTTGATCGACCTCGCGTCAAAACTATGATCCGGACTACGGCTGGTCGGCTCTTCATGGACAAGAGAGAGTTATCTCCATCAGGTGCGGCAAAATATGAGGGCTAGAGACTAGAGTTAACCTGGGTTGGGGAAGAAGGACTCGATCTTCGATCAGGTCTTTGCCACGAGCTCTCTTGTGGGCTTTAGAGACACGACCGAAATGACGGGGTTGGTTTAGGATGGTACTCTTAGGGAAGGTCTTCGAGTACCAAGGCTGGAGGTGCTTGCTCGAAGAAGGAGAAGCAGGCAAGAGCAGGGTTGACTTGTGAGGATGCCTGAGTCGAGGGTGAGGGATTGTCTGTAACAATAATGCATGTACGCCCCTTGAAGAATGATCAAGGGGGATGTGAGGGTCGGCCCAAGCTTGAGCAACTGATCTGGCCTTAGGAGGCCGAGAACTGTGAGAAAGGTTCTGTAATATAACAGGTGCAGGCCTACCCCTTACAGGGTGCGCATGTGTGTGCTGAGTAGGAGGACAAGAAGGTTGTCTTCCATGTACTTGGGTTGGCGTAATGACATCGTTTTTCGGAGCAGTGGGATGTATATGAACAACGTATGCAAGACTTAGCCTTAGGAGGTTTGATTCTAGATGCTGACTCGAGGTAATATAAGGGTTGCCCCGAGGTGTGGCTCGAGTGGATGACCCAGAAGCCTTATGGTGTGTGCAAGAGGTGGAGGCTGTAGGGTCCCCGCCTTGATATGTCGAGCCTCTAGGGATAGAGCCTCATGGTGGTGCAGCAATATGGGGGTTATCCTTGCGATGACCCACAGAAGCAATGACAACTTGCTTGCCTTTTGCAAAGAGGGACTAGGCAACCTTCCAACGTACCTCTTGGCGTAAGTTCCACCATAGCTAAGAGATGGGGAGTGAGGGGCCTTTAAGTCGCTCCTCACACCAATCCAGGTTAAGACTTGGGAGCTAGACCCGGGGCCTTTGCTCAAAACAAGGGTTGGGAATGCAGTTGGAGGAACTTGTTCCCTGGGGACACTCGCAAATGCGAGGATAAGAAAATCCTTGATCCGGACGAATGGTTACAAATCCTAGAAGCCATAAGGGATGTGTGAAAATAGAAAAACAGAAAGGAGAAACTAGCTTAACAAGTACGATCTGACTAAGGGGTAGTAAGTCCCTAGTGGAGTTGCTAAGCTGGTTAGGTGTCTCGATCTTACCCTCCAGATCCGGATGATCGGGCGGCATGCGTCTCGGGTTTCAGGGGAACTCGAGACTTTGAGATCGCTCTCTCAGGAACCTTGCTCAAGAGCAAGAGTAGGTGGACCAACCAATGAGAGAGGAATTTAAGGTGGGTTCAGGACTTACTCAGGCTGGTTCGCTTGGGCGCCCTCTTAGATCACGAAGAAAGCCCCCCAGTCGTAAAACTGGTTCGAAATCGCCTCCCTTGACCTGTGTTCTCATGTTTCTGCAATCACACACAAATGGCAAATGTCATAAGACAAGTGGGTTGAGGATCCCCACCTTGCATTTGGGGAATGTACACGGGCATGCACATTCAGAAAGAAGAAAAGAAGAATGAGAGAAGAAAGATTGGGGTTAAATGAATTTGACCAGATGGTGAGGCCGACACAGTGACTAAACTAATAAGAAATTGACCCGATGTGGCAGTAAAATGGGCTCAGTAACTCAGACCGATTCAATAGAATTACTACTAGATGACAGTGTCAATACCGACTAGCTAGACACAATGGCTAGTCTTTCGTGGCGATAAAGCTTGCGTAGTAACTCTGATCGACACAACAACATTAAGGCTAGACGACAGGACTACCATGGAAGGCTAGTCTCAACCCTTCTTAATCAAATGAAAGAGTAAGAGAATGAAAGAAAACGAATAGAAAGAGCGAGAAGAGAAGAAGGAGAAGAGAATAGAAAGACGGGGAGAAAGATAATGAGGGGAGAAGAAGAGCATGAGAGAGGATAAAGGGAAAATAAGAGGTAAAGACAGACAAGACTGTAATGGGAGAAGGAAGGATAAAACTCAGCCAGTGATGGCTTCCGCTGACTGTGATATAAAGAGAGAAGAGAGAGAGAACACGCATGCAGTGATGGGCTCACACCGACAGTGATATAAGTGAGAGAGAAAGGGGACACAGGCAGCAATAGGCTTACGTCAGCTTCGTCAAAAGAAAGAGGAGAGGGGAAGAACACAGGCGGTGATAGGCCTTCAGCATCTGTGATTGAAGAATAAGGATGAAAACATGGGTGGCGATAGGCTTGCATCGACGGTGATGGAGAAGAAGAAAGAGAGAAAAAAGTAGGAAATGATAGGCTAGCACTATCTGTGACAGAAGAGAAGAAAGAGAGAGAACACAAGCAATGATCGACTAGCACCGTCTATGACAGATGAGAAGAAAGAGAGAGAAGCACAGGTGGCGATAAGTTAGTGCCATATGTGACAGACAAGAAGAAAGAGAGGGAACACAGGCGGCGATAGGTTAGCACCGTCTGTAACAGATGAGAAGAAAGAGAGAGAACACAAGTGGTAATAGGTTAGTGCCATCTCTGACAAACGAGAAGAAAGAGGGAGAACTCTGACAGAGGCCCGGCCTGCCATCCAGGTTAAGGCCCAGCCCACTATTCATGTCTCATGAACAAGAAGGCATCACACAAGACGATAGGCCCGTCATGCGTGAATGGAGAAAGAGATGCAAGGGACATGATAGACTAAAGGAGGAAGATAGCGAAAGAGATGAAGATGAGAAAATAGGAGCGAGAAAGTGAGTTAGATGAGAAATGAGGAGAGAGAAAGAGAGATAGATGAGAAAAGAGGAGAGAGAAAGAGGGGAGGAGAGATAAAAGAGAAGGAGAGAGAAACTTACCTTACCAAGGGGTACCGACCCTTTTCTTCTCTCTCCTCTCTCTCTCCAAGACGTACCCACAAACTCAAGCAAAAATTGAATCTTTACTGAATGAATTGAAGTTGAACCGAAGGTCTTGTGTTGTTTGTTTTTACAATTTGGCTTTGCATGTTTATATAGAATTGAGCCCAAACATAGGTGGATGCTCAAAAACTACCTAAAATTGAAGATAATTAAAATTTAATTGAATTAAAAGAAATTCTAAAAATAAGTGCAAAAAGACTTTTTTCCCCCTGCTTAACAATGTGTTGAATTTCAAAACCGTCCCTACTGCTGCCTGAGAACTTGAGTAATCTTTCATGACTGATCCAGGGTTGCTCTGATGCACATTTGATCAAAAGATGATTGTTTTCTTATAGGGCTCGGCATGGCTATCAATTTGATACCAACTTCGAGCCATGAATCATGTTTTTAAGCCATGATCATGAGACTTGAAATTTGGATTAATCTTGAAAACTTTGGATCAATAGTGCACTCGTTCCTTGATGTTTTTATTTTGTTTCTTCGCTGAATCAAACTGAGAATGGCATCACGATCACATTACAACAAACGCAGCTCAATTTCATGTATAGATAAAGATTTCATTGGGGATTTTTTTTCGAAATCTTGAAATCTGGCGACCGAAATTTACATCTTCATTGCCTTTGTGTGTGAAGTCCAACCATTAAAATCTGAGGTTCGGACAAGAGATAGCCTCGGAATTTATGCACATAATGCAATTGGTTTCACGTCGATCAGGTATGCGAGCATCGTGATTTTGCCACTCAAACGAGGCGTGCTGCTGCTGAATTTTCTATAATTTTCATCACGGATCGTAATCTTCTATCTAGTTTATCTCCCTGCTCGAGCATCGTCACAGGACATACCACATATAGAAACACTCGTCTTGATGAGACAAACATGTTCACAAAATTTGAGCGCGATCCGACTTGGAACGAGTGAGATATGGGCCCTGGAAGTGACTGCTTGTTACTGTGAAAACAACTACTTTTAATGGTGTTTTGGTGCAGGGTGGCCACACGGGAATAGTGTCTGGCCTGCCCCTTTTCGGTATTTTACCCATAACTTTGTCCCGGAGTGCCTGATTAAGCAAAAACTTGACCCATATGGATTTTCAACTGTGTCGAATCTGATGGCGATGGTCCCACAATTGTTTGATGCAACAAAAATATAGCTTTAATTACAATGTCCATTTCAGAGTGTTAGAGGCCGATTTTGCCGAAATTGTTTCTTTGCTTCATTGCTTTAAAGATGTATGATTGCAATGAAACTTAGCAGGGGCCTAGGCCTTTTGGAGTGCTTTAAAGATCTTGACTAGTTTTGGGGCCATTATGAGATTATTGAAATTTCTACTATTTTGTAGGCTTTATTGACCTGCTTCTTCTTTAGCATCAGAGGCTAAGGTGTTGAAAAATGTGTTCAAATACTTATATTGATATTGACCATTATGTTGTGGGACACTCATCGGTAGTGGATACTATTATGATATCGCCTGCTATGCGATGGGACACTCATCAGTAGTAAGGAAAGTGATGCCGATATATCCTCAAACCTACATAATGATAGGAACGGGTTAAGAGAAAGGATAGAGGGTCACATCTTAAATTCATGAAATAAAATAAAATGATTGATGCCTTGCAAGGTAAGGGCCTATCGAACCCCCAATGCACGTTGGGGACTATGTGAGTGTGTTGAGGGTATTACGAAGTGGATTACCCCACTTGTCATTACCCTTCCTCCTGTATAATGGTAGAGGTCTTAAGCAATGGGATTGGCTTAGCCAGGTGGATAGGGCCTCTACTGTGGGAGCAGGTGATTTAGGGAGTGATTGGGTAATGATCAAATATTTGAATAAGGAATGTTTAGGATTGCACTGATTGAATGTTAATGATTTCACTGATTGAATGCTCATGATCTCACTAATTTAATGGTAACTGCCGTGTAAATGAAATGTTCATACTCGTTGTCTTGATCTAATATTCATATGTGCTAAACTTTGATTTTATATCGATGGATCGAACTGTTATCACACACAGATAGAATCACTATAGATGCATAACACTAGATCTACTTATTGGGCTGTATAACTCATTCCAATATTTCTCCTCTCCTTGTAGATTGAAAGAGATAGGTTCAAGGCTTGGAGCTCGTGTTTTGTAGCGGGAAGTTGAAGTTAGATTCCTCGAAGAAGGCGCTTAGATCTTGTTTATGTTTGGGCTATTTGACCTTGGGTTTTTGTTCTTTGTTGATATATGTAATATTAGGCCTAGACGCCCTGAACTGAATGTAACATTTTGGAAGAGATTTATATATATAATGGATTTTTATTGTTTGGGATGATCGATGTTCACCCACTAGTTGAGTTATTGTTTAGTTCTTTTTCCGTGGTTTGCTCGATTACTGAAAATAAAAGCATTGAGTCCACTCCTTCTTGAGTGACAAACGTTACATTAGATCATGAGCCACGCTCGATCGCTCGTTGTCGCATAAGGTACGGTGGTCAAGGGCGGGGTCATGACAATCCTTCTATGTGACCCTAGCACCTTGATGGTCGAGGAAGAGTACCCTTTTAAATATTGCTGCTCCCCCTACACTTAAGGCCGGCAGAAGACCATATCAGCCCCTTTTTCTTCACCATCCTCTTTCCTAGGGTGGGCAAGTTCTCTCCAGAGGCCACATTCCTTTACATTCAGTGAAGGAGGGACACCGCTTGCTCAATTCTGACATTCCCGTCGTCATCCTTCCTGACCTCGAAGCAAATAGGGTCGGTAATAAAGGTGACACTAAGAGGCCACTCTGGCTTGCACAGCGCTTCAATGAGCCAAATGGGCTCGTCCCTCACTAAACTTTCACTAGTAAAATCATCAGTGTCAAGCTCTCCTCCCCATGGAATGCTCTTCACTTCAAGAATTCTATGACAATGCTCAACCATTATATAAAGTTTAAGGACTCACTACTTTGTGCGAATCACTAAGGCACAGGCTGGCACCGGCTGTGTTTTTCAAGGCTATTGCCAGTTGTGTTTTTCAAGTCCCAGCACCGGCAGTGTTATCAAAAGCTAGCGCTGGCTCTACCCAACACCGGCTGTGCCAATCAAGGCTAGCGCCGATTGTGTTCTCAGAGGCCCAATGCCAGCTGTGTTCTCAAAGCCTAGGTTCGGCTGTGTTCTCAAAGCCCAGCGCCGACTGTGGACTAACACAGGCTGTGTTCTAGAAGGCTAGCACCAACCATGTTTTTCAAGGCTATCACTGCTCGTGTTCGTGCCTCTTGCAAGTGCCACAGGGTGTGTACATTTCCCCTCGAGCCCCGGGTGCCCCCCCTCATGACTACCAGCCAAGATGTGGTCTGACGTTCGTCCTCCCGCATGGGGTCTCAGTCGTTACCCCCAGTGACCCTTCGCTACTCGTGGTTGTTCACATTCCCGTAACCCTTCGATTTCCTACTGAGAAACCACTTGCCAGCCTGGATTATGCTGTTGAGATTAAATTCTTATTTCACTGTTAACTGGGTTAATCTATAGTCCGTACTTGGATTAATATGCTCTACGTCTGTGTAGCTGGACTACGATCTCTCGTATCAGAAAACAAAGTACATATTAAAGGTTAATTTAAGTGATGTCATTCCACTGTCAATACTTTCTGAGGTTTACTTGACAGGAGCTCTGAAGTTGGCAAGATGGCCTGGAAAAGAGTTCATATTTTGTAAACCATAAAAGGAAAGTTGGCCTTAACTTATCTTTTTCAAAATTGGGAAATGAAAATGTCTCAGATACTTCTTCTCTAGACCTTACTTCATCTTCTAGCCTAGATTTAGGACCCATGTTTTCAAAACAGGAACACCTTTTTGAAATAACCTATACCCCTAAAATGTTTTTAGAAACTAGGTCTCAATTAATAAATCCTTATCATATTTATGACAAATCGAGCTTAAACTGAACTCAACGAATCAAGAAACTTTGTGGGAAGAATAATCCTGAAGCCATTAAAGAGTATGTTCAAGCTTCTTCTTTTGACCAACACCACATTCCAGCCACCCAAGCTGAACAGTATGTTACCATTACCCTTCCCAAAAACCTTTTCCCTCAATGGCTTAAAGAAGGATATACCCATATCCATTTTGGAGCCATTAAGCTACCCTTAACCTTTCATGGTAGAAAAGGAATGGAAGCAGTAACCAGAATTGCATTGTTAGACACCAGATTTCTAGAATATCAGCATTCTTGCATCGGTACAGTCCAAACCACTTTAAATGCTGGTACCATTTTTGTTACTTTCTTCCCAAACTTCAATATTCCTATCAAAGACCCTCATTTGAGTCTTGCTTTTAAAGTTCAATTACAAATTACTGGAACCAGACAGATTGAAACTGCATCTGTAGCCACACTCCATTATCAAATGGTATACAGGCTCCAGAATCATGCTTTTGATGTTGTCACACCTTTACCCCCCCTGAATGTGCAAATACTACCCCATTCATTAAAGTTGATAATAATTCCCAGCCTGTTTGCCACTATATCCCAAGAGAGATCTCTAGGGAACGGTTGCTTGAATTGATTCCATCCACGTAGTTTACAAATTATGAGATTTTACGTACCCAAAGTCAGGCTGTTGTACAGTCTGAGTCTAGAATGACAAGGATGCAGGATGGAACGGTCCAAATAAGTTTTCAGTCTTCTTCAAGTAACAATGAAAATCAAACCACCAGAGAAATATTCTCTATCTGATTTCAAGGACATCTTGAAAAAGTCCCAGTGGTCGCATTTGATAAAAATGAGAATCCTATTTATGAACAGAAAACTGCAGATGGGCATAATTAGTTTGATTGTTGCAATTGTGCTACTTGCACTCAGAATGATGATTTTGATGAGAAGCCAAAAAAGAAAAACAAAAAGAAAACTTCTCAGCAAAACCTTCATCAAACATTTGTTGATGGTGATCCAACTATTGGATTACTTGGTGAACCCTCAAGAAAATGGGATTATTATGTTACATATGGCAGTCCCAAACCTAAACCTTCTGAACCTACTGATATCATCCCTACTGGTTGGGATGACAAGAAGGATGACCAGAATGAGGCTTCTGATAAAACAGTTCCAATGGGTGAATGTATGGCGTTTGATCCTCACAGTCCTAGTTATGCTAATAATTTTCCACCATTACATGATTATGAAAGCTTCAAGAAAATGAAAGGCATGTGTGGAAGATTAAAAACCCTAACACCAGAGACTCTTCTGGCATTTCAAAGGCAATTTTTCCTGTTGAAGCAAGCCTTAATTGGCAAGCTGAAAATGCAAAGTCTCAGAATTTAGCATTACTTCGAATTGAAGAGAAACAGAATAATATGTCTTCACGGTTACAGGGTTTAACAAGCATAATTATGCAATTGAAAGAAAAAATACAATTGTTGCATGAAGAGTTGATGCAGATTCTGTATTCAGTTAAGGATATTCATGAGCAATCTTATTTGCTGACTCAGAAAGGGAAAGAAAAAGGCATTTTTAGAAAAACAACTGCAAAGTCGTGAGAAAGACCTTTGGATGAAAACCCTATACTTCCAGTCATCATACCAGTCTCAATTCCAACCATTATCTGGAACTTCTTATGTCCCAAATTATCAGACCTAAGGAAACCCTGACCCTTTTCCTCCTACAAGGACCCTTTATCCTCCTACTAGTCTCATCCCTCCTAGAAATTTTGGTTTCAGATCTTTCAGTTCTTTTGACGATGAAAGACGTTTCCTTGAAGAAATGTTTTTCCCTCAGCTACAAAAAAAACCAAATATTTCAGCTCCAAGTTCTTCCCAAACATCAGTACCTAAACCACCTGCTGTCACGCATCCAATCCCTGCTCCACCTCCACCTAATATTCCTCCCAAACATGAAACCCAAATGTTTCAACCATCTAACACTGATTCACATGTCATTGCATCTTCAGCTTTTACACAAAGCCTAACCTCTGCAGAACCTTTGCAAGATATGAGTACATTCTTGAAGAACCTAGCCAAACAACCAAAATTAAACCTTCAAACAGAAAACCAATCCTCTGACTCTAGTTTAGACTCATCTGAAACTTTTAGTGACCAAATTTCTTCTTCTTCTCTGGACCCAGATCCATTACTAATTATGAAACCCCCAGAACAACCTATGGACCCAGAACCTATCATAGATGAAGAACTTAGACCACCAGACCCTCCAGATCCTCAACCTCACCCCACTCATAGAGATTCATCCAAAGGATTTACTATTGATGACATCCCACCTTCAAAATGGAACGATAGATTCCAGGAAATTCAAGGTTGGATGCATGCATAGATGCTTAACCCTACAAATACTTTGACCAGTACTACTGCAAAAGTCATTGTACGACTTAGAGGACGCCTGTTTGATTGGTACATAAGCCTTGGAGAATATCGCCAGACACAATTAAGGAATTGTCGGTCTATGGTTGAATTTCTTAATTATTTGGTATCTGAATTTACAAGTCCTCTTAAGCATGAACAAATTACTGCTCGTGAAGAATATTTTTTGCTTAAATGTTGCTCGTTCAAGGAAAAAGACCTTGAGAAGCATTTCTCTGAAATGAACATGCGAAACCACAAGATTGGAGGTACTGATGATATTAATTTAAAACAGTATTATCTTGAGTTTACTCCTCCTACCCTTGGAAAATATTAAGTTGTAGTTTACTATTGAAAAAAAAGCAAT